>JAJJWW010001395.1:0-55277 GCA_023531295.1 Papaver armeniacum
CATGTACAACAAAGTCTCCAACAGGGACGGAGCCAAAAATCTTTCTATGGATTGTAAAGCATTATTAGGGGATGCAATTAAACATAAATGGGTTTGAAAGCTTATTTATTTAATAAATTAGGCTTGTGAGTTAGTTGACTGGGTGTACAACCGTACATCCATGATTCAAGCTGGCTCTGCCCTAGTCTCCAACCTTAGTAGTTTCATAGTTCTTGCATCAGGAAAGAATAACATTATGATTTTATACACATCCAAATACAAAAAGAAGAAAGTAAAAACAATGCTATTTGCAACAAGTTATAAACAGTTTAACAAAAAATAGAAGGAAAAAAATTAATAGGACTGATTAAAGAATAGGGCTCCTGAGCCGGCTGGTGTGGGTAAACACCAACCCAAGCATCATCACATTTGATTCCCGCCGAATGTTGGATATGATTTTGTCGGGTATACATTATAAGAGTCTGATTTTGCATGCACTCTTCAACCAGTGTGCATGTGATATTTCAATTATCCCATTGATTTGATTTTGAGAGTTATATAATGAGGGACGAGATTCCAAACATGATCTATCTGTTAAATAATAAACCAATCAAATAAATATGTAAAATATATGTTCTTTACAGGAATGTGCACAAAATTAGACTCTAGATTATAACATTGTTGCCTTGATTTCTAGAGTTTAATGTGATCTTTATTGTTCAACTTGAGAGAAAACACTTGGCTAATTAGTGGAGATAACAAAACAAATCGAATCTTTATGTTATTGTAACTCCGAATGAGCAAACCTATTCATCGACATAACAAGATAATCTTGTTGAAAAATCTAACAAATCCGCTAAAACAAACTAGCCCAATTTAATATTCTATGGTGCGGATTTGATGCGAATTAGGTAGCCGAAATATGTCAACGGAGGAATCCGCTGAACTTTTTTTTTCATACAAAGTGGCAGTAATTTCTTTTGTTAGTTATAATTTATATTTTTTGAAAGGAAAAGGGAAAAATATGCTAAAATCTAATTATCATCATTAGACAGCACAAAAAGGACTAACTAGTTCCAAACATAGCTTCCCGGTTATAAATTTTATAAGTCAAAGAGTAACCGTCAAAACTTTTATAATTCAAAAACCAACTAAGATGCGTACATTTGACAAACGCTATAAGCTGATTAAACTTTTTTCCCTTGTTAATACAAAATCTATAAACAAAATGGGTTAAAAAGACCAAAATCAACAATTCATGGGTGAAAAGGACATTTAGATTTTGATACTGTTTAAATGGACAAAAATGTAAAAATAGCCAGGAGGTAAACAGTTTCATCATACACATTTTAAAATACCTTTTCTTATTTTTAATTTACATCAGGATGCATCCAGTTTCATCCTTACTATTTTTTAGTTTAAGTCAGGATGAATCCAGTTTCATCCTTACTATATGTTTTATGTCCATTTCACCCATACTAATTTTTACTCGTCCATTTGAACCATGTTTTAAAAATATTTGGACAAATGACCCATTTTCCGAATCTATAATTATGCTCCTCTAAATAGTCCAACAAAGCATCGGTGAATTACAACTCCTCATGGTTTGCTGGACCTTGTCTTGTTTTATGGTAATTTATTAACCACCAAAATAGTAAAGACGTACATACATTCTCATTCATCTCGTTTATGGTTATTACCCGCTCAAACCTTTCAAACCCATTAGGAATCTCCAGCAAGGAGTTCCCTCGCTTCTTACTTATTCATCTGATCATCATCTTTCTTACTTAGCTCTTCGTGCAAATCTTGAGAGCTAGATACTCCCAACAAAATTATTTAATTTTAAAATGTATTTTTGAATCAAAATAAAGCAACTTTTGACGGGGTGGGAATTCCCATCTTGGTGGGCCTGACCCAGATTGACCACCGGTTGGAACGACAGTAAAGTAAGCTGTGCTACTTCTGCTGAAATGAAGTTGCAAACTATATTAAAAATGGGATCTCTGCTGTTTTTCTTCCTGGCGAGATTGGGGTATACCCAAACTAATTGGGGTATACCCATTTTGTTCCCATCCAAAGGAGTGTGCTAAGGGGTGTCTAAAAGGTGTTAAAAGACCAAATTACCCATACTAAAAAACCTTGCCGGCCAAAACATATAAAAAAAAAAAAAAAATCAAAATCTTTCTTCTACCCTCTAACTATACATATGAAATCCAAAAAAAAAAAAAAAAAAAAAACGAAGAATCAAAACGAACCAAAAGTCGGCGGGATATTTTTTGTCGACAGGCCAAAATATAGTCGCAGGGTATAAGGTTGAATAACATGCCGACTTTTCATCTCCGAATTTAACAATTACGGGGTCGGCAAGATATTCATCTCTATACCTTGCCGACTAAAATATAGTCACAGTTATGAAATTAGTATCTTGCCGATGAATCATGCATTTGTAACACCTTCTCTCGTATGTCAAGAATCGTATAGTCATAGGTATTTTTTATCGACCTTGCCGGCCATATGTTGCCGGCATGTTCTTCATCCGCAGACCTTGCCTAGTCAGATATAGTCGGCATGTTCTTCATCCGTAGACAATGCCATTTGTAATTGGTCGGCATCTTATTAAAAACGTCTACCATGCCTACGAAGGAACATAGCCCAGCACCTTATTCAAACGTCGACCCGCCGACTTTTCACATTTTCAAAACAATTTTTTTGATCCAAATCGAACTCATAAGACAGGTTAAACACTAATGAATTCATAATTTCAAAATTTTAATTTAAACTCAATTAATTAAGCTAATCAGTTTTTTTAGTGTTAATTAAATAAGGGCATATTAGCCATTTAGAAAATATAAGGTTAAGGGGTGGCTTGGTTTTACTTCTAAATGACCCGTTTTTGTCTTATTGGGTATACCCCAATTAGTTTGGGTATACCCCAATCTCGCCAGGTTTTTCTTGGCCACTTTCTTTAATTTGTTAAGGAGGTCACGTTTATTTGCTTAGGGCGAGAATCAGTTCATGTTATTTTTGTTGGTTATCATCCAATTCCTACTTTCAGAAATAGCATAACGGTAAATCTTGTGAGTATAAGAACATTTATACAGTATATATATAATTTTAGATTTAGAAAAAGATGATATGAATACAACAAATACACATTGTTAGCTTAGAGAGTTTAAACTAGAGAAGAAATTATGAGAGTTTGTCATGAAAATTGAGAAACTATGAGATGTCGGAGCACACTGAAAAAAACAAGTATACCATCAATTATATTCTTTGTTACTATTAAACAGATAATACATGTTCATTAAACAACAAAAGGGGAGGAATTCTTACCAGTACAACTAGTAACTATTCATCATGTACACCTGACCTGAAATAAGAAACCACAAATCATATTGGATAACCCATAATTGAATTAAAAAGAAAACAAGAAAGAAAGAAAAAGTAATAATTTTAATCGAGTACAAAAGGAGCTTACACAAATGAAGCTCTTAGGGTGTAGGGAAGAAAGAACATGGGTATCCTTTTGAACAATTGCTCCTTCAACATATTCATGCCGTTTGTTTCTTTAAGTTATTAAAGTGTTCACAGCCTGAAACTCATCTTTTGATCCCTTTCTTGCAGCACTTTCCTTGCAGATTTTCAGACCAAATCCCCTATCATTTAATACATGAATCAAATGGTCTGGAATCCTATAACCCAATTAGAGATTTTGAAATTTATGAGTTTCAAAGTCGCAATGGTTAGAGAGCTAGTATTTACATTTTCAAAAATTTGTTGCTATTATCGGCGAGCAATATTTCACATATTTGCATTTTTCTGTTTTTGCTTTATTTTGGTAATGGTTTATTTATCATGAATAGATAAGCTTTCATTCTCTAAAACCAGAGTGTGAATTTTCATCTTAATTCATTTTCTCAAATTATAACCAAGAAATACAGGGGGTTTGATTTTAGAAATGAAACAATGTCTTCGTTCTCCCCAATGGATGTTCATCTGTTTTCGAATGTTCCATTGCTTTATTGTCTATTGACCTTTTATCTAATAAATGCATCCCTTTTATCTTAAATTTCACAGAGGAATGTGGAGTAAGAATTAAAGGTGCTATGAGGAACCGTGTTTGTGATTTAAGTATTATGATAAGTTTTGGTATTAGAGGTATCAAAAGTAAAGATTCAGTAGTTAAGGAAGTGTTTTTCAATCTACCTAATATAAATCAAGTCTTAGTTTGTTGTGATGGAGCTGCAAAAGGCAATCCAGGAGTTGCTGGCTTTGGTTTTGTAGGAAAAAACAATGACGGTGGTTCCTTTGGTGCGATTCTTTGGTGGATTGGGTATAGCTACAAATTACATTGTAGAAGTGATGGCTTTGGTAACTGCTAGTGAATGGGCAGTAAGACTGAAATTTATGGATGTATGCTTTAGCTTAGACTCCAAGACTGTGATTGTACCTTTTACTAGTGGTAAAATTCCTTGGATAGTAATAAACAGAGATAGAAAAGAGTGGCGGATTTTTAAGAAGTATACATTTAGACATTCATATGGGGAAGTCAACTTTCAGGTGATAAGTTCAGCCAAAAAAAGGGTTCTAATCTTAGAAGAGGGGAGATAATAACGTGTGAAAGTAAACCAAATTTCCTTGGAATAATGGAGTGTGAGGATGCACATTTTAGATTTTCTTGAGAAAATTTTAAGTTGTATAGCCATCTTTAGCCTTTGTTTTGTATTCTTTAGTTTTCTTGAATATTAGCCTTGGAATGTCTTGCTAATTTTTGTAATTTGAGTTCATTTTAGTAATAAAATTTATATGACCTCATAAATTGTATTCTTTAGTATTCTTTTTTAGTAATAAAAAATAAAGAAATTGTCTGACCTCATAAATTCAAAACCATTATCCAAGAAAATTGATGAAGGTCAAGTTTCTAATCCCAAGAATTCAAAATTACGGTTAAATTCAAAATGGAAACTTAAAAGACTCATTGCATGTGTTCGCCACCCCTCACTTCTGGGTCCAAAGCCTAGTTAGCAATTCAGTGTACGGGAAAAGTTCGGGACGGCATATATACGTGTATTATTCGTTATTACGGAATCTAAATTTGGTCCACTATTCGATCAACGGTTCATGATTCGAGATTAATTTGGAACGACATATGCACGAGTATAAATCGTTTTAGAGATATGAATTCGACATACATTAATTAGTATGGGGAGACCTTTTTTACGTAGGTGATGGTGAATTATTACAATTCGAAATGTAAATGACCATATTCCTTACATACGCAATGGTAACACAACAAAGACGTGGCTTGGTGGTTAGACAGTCTTATGATATGAGTTTCTAAACAATAGGGGTATGCAAAGGACGGACGGTTGCGGATTAGGGGTCAGGCGCGTCCAATCCGTCAAAGTTGCGGATTTGAAAAATTCAACCGTGTCCGGCCCAATCAACCGCGGATTTGACATCCACGGATCGGCGGATGATACGGGAAGGATGCGGATAAACCGCGGTTTAGTCAACAAAAAAAAGAAATCCATTAGTGAAGGATTTATTCAATGGGTATCGGCTAAACACGTGGTTAGGAGTCCAATATCAGCGGTGTTTGTACGATGGATTGTAAT
Organism: Papaver armeniacum; assembly: GCA_023531295.1. Lineage (NCBI taxonomy): Eukaryota > Viridiplantae > Streptophyta > Magnoliopsida > Ranunculales > Papaveraceae > Papaver > Papaver armeniacum. The sequence continues at coordinate 5,598 of JAJJWW010001395.1, forward strand.
AACTCAGTTAGCATCTCCATAAACACGGTATCATGCAACTGTTGCTCTCAAATGTCTTCATGATAAATTTATTCTTGGGAGTCCAATTATGATGTGTGCCTGACAGTATGAGCAACCTTATACTGTATAATGCTTCATACATGGAACTATTTCATGACTATTGATGACGCATTATCATCTTAAGGATTAAGCACTTGGCCCGCGGAATTTCGCTTAGTTGGGTAACAAAATCACTGGAGGCTAAAAAAACATAACATTTCATAGTAGCCAGCTTGATTAAACTTAATTTTAAACTAAACACCTCGCCTTATAGCCCTACGGTGCGGGTGAATCCGCGGATTTCAAAGTCCAACCGCAACCAAACCGCTAAAAATGCGGATTTGAGAATCCCACCCGTGACCGGCCCATAGATCTTGCGGATTGGGTTTCACCCGTAATTTTGCGGACGGATACGGGTGAAATCCGCGATTACGGACTCTTTGCTCACCCCTGTAAACAATGTTGTTTAAGATAATGGGCCTAAAATCTGGATAAAAATGATATAGGAGAAGTTGATTTCTTTGGGTGGGAAACCAGATCGGAGAAAATCATGGATCATACATGTTATATCTGGACCCACAATAAATGGTGGTCGAAAACCATCTTGATCATATTAAGAGATATGATATATCGAGAAAGCTCTTTACTCCGGTGAGCGAGAGATCCGATGAAAGGTGTTGGAAGCTTAGGAGACAGCGGAAAGGTTGACGCAGTTTTTGCAAACGCGGATTGGGGTTAAGAAATAAATGGATATGGTCCGAGCCAACCGAGGGAGATGACATACCTAAGTATTACAGTACTGCAAGTGACGGACAATGATTACGTGTTACAGAGTTGCATGCCAAGTCAGAGTTCCGCCGTAATGGTGCAATGTGAAGCCATAATAGGACAACGCAGGCCATAATAGCAGTATACTGTATAGACTGTCAAGCACTAAGATAGTGGCACCCTGTAGGGCCAGTGAAGCGCAAAGGTGGCTCTACATTGTAAAGACATTTGGCTAAGTAATAAAGCTTATTGTCCGACACAATGAAGCTTCATTGAAGGAAACGCAAGACGAGGCCAAAGTTGACAGATGCAACATGCGATGTTGGCATCGATGCATATCTGTGGAATTGAGTTGTCCCAAACTCAAGGATGATGCAAGAGTGAAGGATAGGCCAGGAGTTGGTCTATGACATTGTTTTAAGCTTTGGCCAAGGCTTAGACAATGCATATGCAACAATGACGGGGCCAAACGCGCCATTGGTATCAATTGCTCAGGCAAAAGGAGATGCAAGTGATGCATATGAAGCATGAAGATTGAACTAAGAAAGTCAAGACTCAGTTGCCATAATATTTGGATGTTGGCATCAAAATGAGCTAAGTGCACAATTCAAGCTATAATAGTGCAATGCAAGCCATAATAGCGCAATGCAAGCCATAATAACAATATTTGGCAGAAGTGCAAGCTGAGTTGCATGTTGCGATGTTGCGGGACTTGAGTGCAAGTGCCAGATGCGAAGAGTATGTGCATCACACGCATGCCAAATTAGAAGAGCAAGTTGGAGACGGTTATAAAGGAGCTTTGTAACCGAGTTTGTCATTTCCTAACCTTTCAAGACAAGTATGGCACAATTCTGCAAGCCAACACTAAAGTTGGCAGTTAAAAGTAAAGTCGGTTAGGGAACTACACGCCCATGGACGGAATGGTTGTTCATGGGACGTGCAACGTGTTGCATACGGATTGTCCACAGTTCCTGGCATTATAAATAGCCAATATATAGAGAACCCTTGTAAATGAGTGTTGTTCAATTGAGAGAAGAACCACTGATTTTGTAGAGATAGTTAGGCATTCACCAAGAGGGCCTGTTTTTGGTCCATGTGATGGACGAGTTTTGTAATCTTCCTTTAGTGCAATAAAATGGGTTTGTTGCAGTATATCTTTGTGTTCATTATGTTGCTGATGTTGTGTGAGAATTGGTTTAGTACATGGCAGAACCTCTTATGCTTATGGGGGCATGAAGAGTTAGAGAGAAAGAAGAAAAGACTTCCGTTGTGCAATGCCTTATGAGTGAAGGCAGATGCGTACTTTGGTGCAAGTATGCAAGGCTGAATGATTTTGGGGGAAGTTGATTCACTGAACCACAATCATTTCCGGTCATGACCCATGAAAATTTTTGGCGATTAAATGGGCGTGTGACAAGCAGGTATCAGAGCTGTGTTAGGGGACACAATTGCTGATTTTTCTCTCTTTTACTCAAGTTAATGTCATTTGTTTGTCAAATTCAGAGAAGAATTGTTTGGGTTTCGCTAGTATGGAGACTAGAAGAAGTTGGTCTTGTGTGGAAAGATCAATTAGAATAAACTTGAAGCTTGAAGTAGCAGCAGGCCATGAAAGTTTATGACAAAGGTGTCAAAATTCCATCCCAAAGTGTTAGGCGAACGCGCAAGAATCATTGAAAACCGGGTTTTCAAGTGATGGAATGAAAAAACTAAGGAGTATGCTGACTTCTATGGTGCAAGTCATGTGTTAAAGTCCATGTTTCTCACAAGTATGCGAATATTATTCATTTGGAATGCATGATTTCGTAGTGTTATTAGTAGCGAGTACATTACGAGTTGTAATGGGAATTTTAGGGAAAATTCCTGAATACAAAGAAGTTGATGGCCTTTGCAGTGGCAAAGAAGATGAAGAACATATCTATGAGATAGATTGAAGGTGTTTTCATCGTAGCCAGTTTGATGGAAGATCATAGATATTTCTCTCGAATGCATGTACCTTGGTGGTAATACAAAGTCTGGTTGCGAACCAGCATGTTTGTGGCAATGTGATGCCATGAAGGAGGAATTGGATGGCCAATTCTTATCTAGCATAAAGCTTATGGAAAGGCTGAAGACAGAAGCGCAAGTTAAGGGAAAACCGATACACCACGATCTTGTGTTTGCAAAGAGTTCTTCGTTGATTCTAGATGCACACAAGGAGTGTGCTTGCACCTGGTTTATGAGTGGGATCAATATGATTGGACAAGGGTGTCCAAAGACCTGCATTTGATCATAACCACAAGCGGATGTTCTTTTCAACTGCAAATCAATAATTGTTGCTACTCAAGTTGATTTTGGCGAAAGGGAAAGACAAGAATAACCAGTTGTGCATGGGCAGTAGAATGAGTTCTAAGTTTGAAGAAGAATGTGGCATTCTTGCTTCATGGAACGTAGGCAGTGGAGCCTCATTTGCAAGGATTGTGCCTTGTTAATATTGTCCAAGATAATTGTCCGCGGAAGTCATTGAGTGATATGACTTTGCTGAGCTCTATAGTGATGCTCGGAGTCACTAAGTAAAGTCCGTTCCAGTTGAGAAAAGGTGCACAAGTTTGTGACAAGATTTGGGTGCTAATTGGCATAGCATGTATGCAACAGTAGCATGCGCCAAATGGGATTTAGGCATGGCCATAATGCATAATGCGTGAAGAAATGCAAGTTAGGCGAATTGTAGATGCATGGAAAAGAAGGACAAAGTAGTGGTGATGCATAAAGATGGCATGTGGTCATTATTAAAGAAATCTTCATGAAAGCTAAAGCAAAATGATAGCATCAGTCTAAAAGGAGTATTCAACTAATTGTCAATTATAGTGTGCTTCATTATGGGAGTGGCATACGAACGTTGATAGTTGGAAGAGTGCATGTGGCAAAGTGAATTGCTACATTGGGGATAAAAGGTGCTGTCTCGCTTCCTTTGTTGCCTAGAAGCGAAGTTGAAGTCGCATTTGCAAGGCTTGTTAGGCCTTACAAGTTGCAACCGGGGTAGCAGTATTTGCTCAAGTTTGAGTATACTTTCGGTTTAGGTCGAGTGGACCTTTGTGTTGGAAATGAAGTCTCTCTATGTAAGGTAGTAGTGAATGAGGGTATTTGAAGTGAAAGATCTTGCCTCTTTCGTTCAAAGTAAAGTTAGTTCGCGTGGAAGATGCTACATAGCATATTAAGCCAAAATATGCAATAGAAGACGCTGAAAGTGAAAGAAGCAAATAGAAGAGTTGATGTCATAGTCGAGTTTGATGTTGAGAGTTATGTGGAAGTGCGAAGGCATTTGGCAGCGAAGGCATGAAGTAACGCAACAAGAATGAAGATGTAAGTCCATCAAGTATATGAGTTAAGAGTACCTCATTGTTAGGAAGAACGTGATATTGTTTTTTCGCCACATTAAAGCGTAGCAGTTTGAAAAAAAAAAAACAAGTGATACTTAAAGTGCTGGTTTCAAAAGCGCATGAAGAGGATGCCTGGTCTAAAAAGACGGTCTGATGTCAGGGGTATCCTTAGTCGTGACTATACTAGAGTCATGCATTTCAATCATGATGTTGCGAAAATGCAAGCAAAGAACAGCAAGGTGCAGGTTCTTTGGCATACAAATAGTGCAAAGCTAGGAGGTGTAATTTACAACATGATTTGGAGGCCAAATCTAAAGTAAGTTCTGTTGCATTGATGAAGACAGCAAAGGCTATAGATTGTGGCACATACTAGATTGGTATGGAATCATAGCATGCATACCTTAAGGCATGGCATGATTTGGCGTAGGCGCATATGATTGAAGAATGAGGCCAAGTCTTGTAGAAGTACTGTTATGTTGCATGGTGCAACTAAAGTCGGAAAAGGAAGGCAAAAGACTATGGTAATGATCATAGTGATCAGTTGGGAGGAATCATTATTTGTGTACACTTAGGAACAAATGATTCATGCGAAGTTCAAGCACGGTCGGGGAATTGGCTAAGGAGAATTTCAGTTTGCATTTGAGTATTGATATGCGGCTTGGAAAAGAGTTGAAACGTATGCACAACGTAACAACAAAAGTTCAAGATCAGTAGGATCAATAACAGGGCAGTAAAGCTAAGTGATGCGGATGCAATCGTAGGGGACCATTAGCGAGGGTTTATCCAAAAGTAGTTGCCGATTTTCAGAAAAGGTTCTGAAAGCAAGTGAAGCAAAGTTAAGACAAGTATGGTGTTCATACTGAGTCGCGTTCAACGAGGGCGTTGAACGATTAGGTTGGCGAGGTCTATTACGGATCGCAAGTGACGACAATGATTACGCGTTACGAGTTAGGTGCCAAGTCGAGTTCCGCAAAGAATGGTGAAATGCGAAGCCATAATAGGACAACGCAGCCATAGTAGTGGTATACGTATACACCGTCAAGCACTAACATAGTGGCACCCGCGCAGGACAAGTGAAGAGCAAAAGTGGCGCTACATTGTAAAGACATTTGGCTAAGTAATGAAGCTTATTGGCCGACACAATGAAGCTTCATTGAAGGAAAGGCAAGACGAGGCCAAAGTTCAGATGCAACATGCGATGTTGGCATCGATGCATATCCGTGGAATTGAGTTGGCCCAAACTCAAGGATGATGCAAGAGTGAAGGATAGGCCAGAGTTGGTCTATGTCATAGTTCTAAGCTTTGGCCAAGGCTTAGACAATGCATATGCAACAATGGTGGGCCAAACGCACCATTGGTATCAATTCTCTCGTGCAAAAGGAGATGCAAGTTATGCATATGAAGCATGAAGATTGAACTAAGAAAGTCAAGACTTAGTTGGCATAATATTTGGATGTTGGCATCCAAATGACCTAAGTGCACAATGCAAGATATAATAGTGCAATGCAAGCTATAATAGTGCAATGCAAGCCATAATAGCGCAATGCAAGCTATAATATCAGTATTTGGCAGAAGTGCAAGCTGAGTTGCATGTTGCGATCTTGCGGGACTTGAGTGCAAGTGCCAGATGCGAAGAGTGTGTGCATCACACGCATGCCAAAGTATAAGAGCAAGTTGGAGACGGTTATAAAGGAGCTTTGTAACCGATTTTGGCATGTCCTAACCGTTCAAGACAAGTGTGGCGCAATTCTGTAATCCAACACTAAAGTTGGCAGTTAAAAAGTAAAGCTGGCGGTTAGGGGAACTACCCCTGGACAGATGGATGTTCATGGGACGTGCAACTGTGTTGCATACGGATTGGCCCTGGTTCTTGGCATTATAAATAGCCAGAGAACCCTTGTAAATTAGTGTTGTTCAATTGAGAGAAGAACCACTGATTTTGTAGAGATAGTTAGGCATTCACCAAGAGGGTGAATGGCCTGTTTTTGGTCCATGTGATGGACGAGTTTTGTAATCTTCCTTTAGTGCAATAAAATGGGTTTGTTGCAGTATATCTTTGTGTTCATTATGTTGCTGATGTTGTGTGAGAATTGGTTAAGTACATGGCGTAACCTCTTATGCTTATGGGGGCATGAAGAGTTAGAGAGAAAGAAGAAAAGACTTCGTTGTGCAATGCCTTATGAGTGAAGGCATCGATGCGTACTTTGGTGCAAGTATGCAAGGCTGAATGATTTTGGGTGAAGTTGATTCACTAAACCACAATCATTGCAGGTCATGACCCATGAAAATTTTTGGCGATTAAATGGGCGTGTGACACTTAGTATGAAGGTGAGTTTGAAACAAAATCTAAGAGGTAAGCATTTTTCCCTTCTAGTTTTTACAAATTTTTGTTGATCCTTGGCGGTTGGTTCTCCAAAGGGTCCAGAATAATATTAAGTCCTCCAACACCTAGGTCTAGATTTGTTAACCTAGGTGTTGGATGTCCGAATCAATGGCACCAAATATACATGAGAGGAAAAATTGTTGATTATCCAAGTTTGGCGCTGAAATGACACATGTAAACGATACATGATAATTTGCCAAGCCATTGCAATAACATTCACTTTCCCAACCGATTTTAATAATAAACCAGCCAAGAATTAAATTCGGGCAGTGAGAAAGGAGCTTTTGTTTATGGTTATTACCCGCTCAAACCTTTCAATCCCATTAGGCATCTCCAGCAAGGAGATCCCCTCGCTTCTTAAATATTCATATGTTCATCGTCTTTCTTACTTAGCTCTTCGTGCATTGAGAGCTAGATAATGCACGAAGGGCCTAAAATTTTTAATTTTTAAAAATAAAAAATATAAATAAGGGCAGTTTTGACATTAAATAAAATATATGGATAAGGGGTTTTTAAAATTATTATCTAGTAACCCATTTTTGTCTATATATGATATGCCCTAAAACATGGTTCCAAAATAATGCAAACTTTTGGTTGGATGAGAATTCCTATCCATGTGGGCCTGACTGATGTGATTTTAACAAGTTGTAGTAAAGTGGTAAGAAAGATTGTCGTTCACTCAGACTTGTAAAGGTTTGGTTTAAGAAAATACTAAAAACAAAGAAAATATATATACAAGGTTGTCACGATATCGAGAGATACTAGGACTTCGGATTCCACCAAACTTCATAATCAATTGGTTCATACAATGATTCATAACAATTTTAGCTCTTTTCTAGACTCTATTTCTTTTCCAAAAGTAGATTTTATAAAGAATTAGTTGTAAATCATAAGCATAGCGCATCAAGAGTTCTTAGACTAAGCATACGCTATCAGACAAAATCACAAATAATCAATGAAAATCATAAATCGATTAAAAATCAATGCAGAAAGTCATTAGAATCAATTATAATTACCAAACAATTGTGAACTTGGCTTTCTCCGTCATCCCGGTGTTGGGGTTTAGCTCCTCATGCTCAAAACACGCTCAAAATAATAACGCATGGTTGAATAGGTGTTTTATTGAAGAAAAATCGACTTTGTAAGATATAATTATTCTGATCGAAGTCACCGTTGCAGGAACCCTAATCGAATCGTTGCAAACTTAATATAATTGTTGGAAAAATTGTTACAAAGGCTTAGAGTTTGAAAGTTTACGTCACGGATTCCGCGACTTTCCTTAAGTGTGTTCTTTGTTCTTCTTCCTCCTCTCGCCCGTATGTTCTCTCGCAACTTGCGATTTTGCTCGCAATGCTCCTAAACCTCCCCCAAGGTCTCGACACCTCTCGTGACTTCCTCCAAGCCTTATATATCCACCACAGCCTCCAAAATATCTTGAGTTAACCCAAAAATATCTCTCTTTTTCTTTAACCCGAAGTCACGGGATTTCTTTCTTTTTCTTACCTGTACGCGGCTGCTGAGTTGTTAAGATATCTTCCTCCGTTGGAAAATAATCTAACAGATAAGTATATCCTTCCTATCTCCTCGAACTTCTATATAACTAACCACCGAGACTTTCTCCACCTCCCCGTTTTGAGATAACTTCCGATTATAAGAATATTTGATCACAACTTTGTTGCGTAACACGTCACGCTCCCCGTTGTTATGGTAAGAGAATTAGTACCATCTTTAACTCTCTCGAACCTCTCCAAGTAAATCTCCTATTACCATCTTTAACCCTGTCAAACACGTCACGCTCCCTGTTGAGCTTCTCACAACAATCCAAACCCCATTCTAGTCGATCAAAGCAAACGTACCAACCCCGTTTAGTCCAATCGAGTCCTTATCAACCAAACCGGTGATTGAATCTGTCTGCAGATGGACCAAAATCGAACCCAAATTTTGCAAATAGTTTCCCGCCTAAAAAACCTTTTTCAAACTAGGAAGATGGACTCCCCCTATCCTGTTCTGGTGTGCCAATAGTAGTTGCCCTGGGGTTATCCCTTATCATGTGGGTGCCCCTTATCCATTTCCGGGATGCGAATAGTAATTTTCTCCCACGAGCGCAAATACCACTTTTCGAGCCAACTTTCCCGCAAAAGTTTATTTCTCCAAAAACACCTACAAAGACATAAAATACCAAAATAAACGCAAAATCGAGTACTAACATTACAGAGAATTGAGACTAAAATAGACACATAAATGCGTCTATCACCCACCCGTATTGAGATCGGGTTAGGTGGTAATATCCACCTGTTGGAAGTAAGCTGTGCACTTCCGTTGAGGTTGGAAACGAAGTTGCAAAACTATATCCAGTGTCACAACTAGTTGGACTAAAAACGGGACCTCTGCGGTTTGTCTTGGCCACTTTCTTTAATTTGTTAAGAGCAAATCCTATGGGTAGTGTCACTCTTTCAAATGAAGGAGGGTACTACCAATTAGACCAAATTAGAGTTTTTATGGGTAGTGTTTTGGTCCCTTTTCAGCCAAAGACTATCATGCACTCGTTCGATCGAGCGAGTGGTTGGGAGTGTCACACTAGACGGGGGACTATCCCCGTCAAAAAAATGTGCTATTTTTAGAAGTAAACGGGAACAGTCCTTTTTTTAATTTTTTTTTTGCATTTTTCTTTTGGACGGGGGACTATCCCCGTCTATTTAGATTTTTTTTTGTTGGACGGGGGACTTTCCCGTCCATGTAGTTTTTTTTTTTTTTTTAGTTTTTTAATTTGATTTTTTGTTGGACGGGGGAAAAGTCCCCCGTCCATGTAGATTTTATATATATATATATATATATATATATATATTATTGGATAAGGATTATTACATGAAACTAGTTGGAAGCCTAACAAGCTAAGCTCCAACGACATACTACTACATTAATTGAACAGGTTGCTGTGCTAACCTACCAGCGAGCCTCATGGGTAACCTACATTAATTGACGGGGACTGTCCCTGTCTAAGTTTGTTTTTTCTTTTGACTTTTTTTTGGACGGGGGACTGTCCCCCGTCTTCTTCGAAATTTTTTTACTTTACGGGAGATTGTCTCCCGTGTAGTGCCATTTTCTTATTTGCCCATAGTGGGTTCACTCGTTCATATGAGCGAGGGGTCCTTCATATGGGCGAGTTAGTCTCCATTTGGAGACTACCCATAGGATATGCTCTAAGGAGGTCATGTTTATTTGCTTAGAGCAAATCCTATGGGTAGTGTCACTTTCAAATGAAGGAGGGCACTACCAATTAGACCAAATTAGAGTCTTTTATGGGTAGTATTTTGGTCCCTTTTCACCAAAGACTATCATACACTCGTTCGATCGAGCGAGTGGTTGGGAGTGTCACACTAGACGGGGGACTATCCCCGTCAAAAAAATTTGCTATTTTTAGAAGTAAACGGGGGACAGTCCCCCGTTTTAATTTTTTTTTTGCATTTTTCTTTTTGGACGGGGACTATCCCCCGTCTATTTAGTTTTTTTTGTTGGACGGGGAAAAGTCCCCCGTCCATGTAGTTTTTTTTTTTTTTTTAATTTGATTTTTTTGTTGGACGGGGAAAATCCCCCGTCCATGTTTGTTTGTTTGTTTGTTTTTTTTTTTTTTTTTTTTTTTTTTTTTTTTGACGGGGACTGTCCCTGTCTAAGTTTGTTTTTTTTTTGACTTTTTTTTGGACGGGGGACTGTCCCCCGTCTTCTTCGAATTCCCACTTTCAGGAATGGCATACGTTATATCTTATGAGTATTAAAGAATTTATGCAGTATATATAGAAAAACATGATATGAGGATAGCTAATATATACATTAGCTACGAGAGTTTCAACTGGAGAAGATATATGAGATCAGTTTGTGATGGGAAATGAGAAACTATGAGATGTCGGAGCACACTAAATAGTCCACAAAGTAACAAAGATTAGAGAGCTACAATTTATACATTCAAAAATTTCTTGCTATTATCAGTCAACCATATTAACATGTGTACATTTTTTTGTTTTATTTTTTGTCATGATTATTTGCCATAAAAAATAAACGAGTTTCCTTTCTCTAAAATCAGACCGTGAGTTTCATATTTATTTATTTTCTCAAATTATAACCAAAAAAATACAGGGCTTGATTTTAGAACTGTAACAATATTGTCGTTCTCTTCTCCCCAAGTGACATGGTCATTTGTTTTTGAGTGTTGCATTGGTTTATTGGATACTGACCTCTTATTTTCACGGATGAAGTTCATAAATTCGAAACCATTATCCAAGAAAATTTTGGCTACCATAGTGTGCCACCCCTCACTTTTGGGTCCACAGAACCTACCGTTCTAGTACCGACCTCTCAAATACTCATGAATCAAATGCTTAGTTTCAGCACGAGCAGTAACAAGCTTTGGTAGTTAATCCAGAAAAAGATACAACAGTAGACCATGAAACTGAGTACAACAAAGTCCTCAGAGTCCCCATTTCGACTATTTCTTCTATTTAGCATATGTTTTGTTGGTGTTTGAGGCGTCGGAATTTTCTGGATAAGAGTGACATAGGAGAAGTACATTTCTTTGGGTGGGAAACCTGATCGGAAAAATTCATGAATCATACATGTTATATCTGGCCGCACAATGTTCCACTGTGCTTTGGAAAATGTGCCGGTTGAAAACCTTCTGGATCATATTTTTGTGTATATTTCAAGAAAGCTCCTTACTCCAGTGACCAAGATCACAAAAATATTGGCAAGGAGACAGCGGAAAGGTTGAGGCAGTTTTTGCAACCGAGGGAGATGACATGCCTTGGGATGAAGCCTGACGGTGAGTTTGTAACAAACGTTGTTTCTAGTTTTTACAAATGTTTGCTGATCCTTGGCGGTTGTTTGTCTAGGGCATAGAGATTTGTTAACCTAGCTGTTGGATGTACGACCATTGTGTGACGAAAAATTGTTGATTATCTAAGTTAGCACTGAAATGACACAATTAAACGAGAGATGATAATTTGTAAAGCCATTGCAGTATCATTCAACTTTCCCAACCTGACGGAATAAGCCAAGAATTAAACTCAGGCGAAAAGGGAAACGCAAAAAGAGGCTAGAGCCCAGAATTGAAATGGGCTTCGAAGTTTTAACTTGAAAGCTCAGAAAGGAGGTGAGACTTGGAGAGTGACAAACAAAATTGTCAGAGAAAAACAAAATTGTCAGAGAGAAAAGCAAATTCACTCAAGCAGGAGCAGCTAAGAGGAGGGAAAGCAGGAAACCCAAAGCTCGGAATAAACTCCACTCAGGTCTGCTAAAAACTAAACAGAAAGCAAGATAAAGGTAATAAGAACTAGTGTAAAATATAAGCAACAGGAGCTAGGAAAAGTAGTTGGGGCAAGCAAATACTAGGATAGAGGTTAACAATCAAATGGTTTAGCTTTGAAATTAGAGCAACAAAATAATGTCAGACATAAGAATCAAATCTTCAGGGCATTATTTAAACTAGCAAAACCAGGGATACAAAGAATACGATAGCAGGTAAACCAACCAGTAATGCTACTGTAATTGTTACTAAGCCCGAGAACAATGTAAAAAGAATACTGCAGCTAGAGAAAAGGTTCTCAAGAGAAATAGAGGTTATAAGTCTCCAATCAGGACAGCTAGAATCTTAACAGAAAGCAAGCTAAGAGGTTGCAACAGAAAATGAAAACCTTGACAAAGAACAAGTAATAGGAATCAGAGAGTTAATTTAAGCAGTTGGATTATAGAGCTAGCAAAGTAAGTATAACAAGAGCAGATTACAAAGTAGAGAGTAACACCAAGCAGTAATGCAGCTGTAACAGGTAAATTACAGGATCACTGTCAGGCTAAGAATTAAAAAACTAGTACGGCCAAATAAGAAGAGAGAAAAGGAAAAAGACTACAATAACAAAACCAGTAATTACACATTAAGTTAGATTATTGCAGAAGTTGTGAGATCATGACAGTAAACCACTACTAGAACAAGAAAATCTCACAGATAGCTACAACCACAAACAAAGTACAGTGCAAAACAAATGCTAAACTAAAATACAAACTCTGGTAGTTTGGTGACTTCCATTCAAAAATTTAATCGATCCTCTGATTAGGTTCTGAAACTAAGCCTAAACCATTCACAAATCCAGCTTGTTATGGAAGTGACTAGCAGGGACAGGTATTCAACGCATACCAAACAACCCAGGTCAGTAAAAAAAACTTTAAAGTATCTTACTTCAGTTAACAGACCAGTGCCAACAATTGGGTCATCTTAACTGTTACTAACAAAAAGGATTTCTGAACATCTTCTTTGAATTTTTTGTAGTCTATATCAAAAGCAACAAGGTTACAAGAACACCAATTTACTGCCGCAAGTCAAGGCATTCCAACTAATAAGACATTCTTTATTGGATACATTCAGTGAATATGGTTGCCTAAACTTATCTGCCCTAGTAAAATGGACAAATCTAGTGGTAATTCATGAAAGAAAAAAAGAAAAGGTATGCAAAATTAAACCACAGAACTGAACAGATCGAACATTTTATTATAACTAAAGTTTGACAAAGGTTAACTTCCAATAACAGCTAGTTGTCAATTGAGAGTTAAATGTATGAATTGATTCAGATGTTTAACAGAATACAACAACCATGCTATGATCATAGCAGTTCATATGAATCCAGTAAAATCCAAGTAACTGCAATCATATCGGAAGGACATATAAATTCAGTGTTCTAGATATGTCAAAACATTTCTCCATACAAGACATGTCAAAACTGAAAACAGTGGGTAAACTAAATTAAACAGACACAAAATACCTAGTTTTCAAAGCTCTTTTCTGTTTCTTCAATGTGGAACATCACAGCGTTTTTGTAAGTGTTATTCAGGTCCTGAGGAATTACCTAACCTTGGCGAAACTATGCTCTCCAAGTAAGTCGCTATTCTGAGCCATTTTGGAGCACCACTGATCTCAAGCACTCTTGCACTTTTATGCTCTGGATCATAAAAAACTAAAGTCTTCTGATCTCCATCCTTCTCCAATAGAAACTCACCATTTTTCAAAATATGTATAACTGGTAATTCATCCGCAAGTAATTTCTTGGTATCAACAGTAAACAATTTGGTCCATGATTCTCTAACTCCATAATCTTTCATCACCCACACTTCAAGACAGCGCTCACCACCATGGAAAATATTAAAAAACATGCATAGGTTATTTCCCAGCACACAGATCTCAAACCTTGGAAAATTGTATCGATCAAAAACTTTTGGTTTTCGCACTCTTACATTGAATGTCTCTGAAAGAATATCAAACGAAAGAATATCATGACATATTGCAAATCCAGTTACAGTGAAAATCATATCATGTCCTCCCCAATGAAGAACTCCATTAAAAAACACCCCGGCACTTTGATATGCAGCAAGATAACAACATATATTGTATTCAATAATTTTCCAAGAATTCGACTGCAACGAATACAAGTTCACCTCCGTAGCAATGCTACGGCACTCAGGATCTAAAGTGTAAGAAGTCATGACAAACTTGTAATCGTCATTGTTACAGTCATAACCTAACCCACATACTAAACTCCATTTCTCTTGATTCCCCTCAATTTTGGATGAATAACATGATTCTGGTTTAGATACTTTCCTATATTCATTAGTAGTAGGATTCCAAAAGCAAATAAAAGCATCACCAGCATCTAAACAAACTAAACCGTTACAAGAACCTAAACAAGTTCTTGATGATAAATAATCAATATCTATCTCATTAGCCTTACAACAAGTTATTGATGATGATGATGAAGACGAATCAATGTCTCTAGATATATACATACAATTATCATCACCTCTAATTAAGAGATTGGTTGTGTTCATTTCCTTTAGCATATTTGAGATGAACTTTGATAAAATCAGGATTGCTAAATAATTTAACCCAAGATTTGCACACACACCTGAATCGTTGTATGGATTTTGCTGGTAATCTTGATAAGATGTCAGCTATGATACCTTCGGGGAGATAGCGTGACATTGTTCTTCTGATTTCTAGGGTTCACTGCGATTTTAGTTTTCGAAATTGGGAGAGAGAACGTTTGGCTAGTGAGTACTAGTGAAAAGAATAGACACTGATCCATTTTATTGTTGTAAGTTGGGCTGGGCCGAACAAATCATCGACATAAAATTAGAATCTTGTTTCGAGGCATCAAATGTTTTGAAGCATACGGATACCATCTAAGATATTTCTTATAAGGGGTGTCCTAGCCGTGATGAAATTACTAGGTTACCCTTTAAATAGATTAAATTATTTAAATGCCTTCAACCTAAACTAAAATCTGAAATAAAAACGCAGCCTTAAACTTAAGCATCTTCGAAACAAAGAGATTTGCAAGAACTTCACAAAAACAATCAAAGGAGTTTTGGAGATCGATGTGGAACATGGATACCTACGAAAGGATAAAATTGTTCATCTGGAAATATATCCAGGATGCACTACCAACAAAACATAAGCTAGGATCTACTCAACCTAAATGTGTTTTTTGTCAGCAGGCAGTTGAAACAACTCAACATCTATTTTTTGATTGTGCTTATGCAAAGGATGTGTGGAGTCTAGCACCTTGTGCTATTCAGAGAGTAATTTCTAAGTTTGCCTCTTCTCCTTCATTAGATGTTTACAATGAGTGGAGAACAGGGAATGGAGACTCTATCTCCATGGTCTTAGCTTCTACCAAATGTTGGTTCATCTGGAAGGAGAGATGTTCTAGAATTTTTGAAAATAAATCTTGTTCCTCAGCTTAATTAACAATGTCAATCATAAAACACTATGTTTATTGGCTTCCTGATGCAATACTCTAAAACAAATCAACTAATACTTCCCATCTTATGAGAAACATTTTATGGTTATTTCCTCCTAAAGATACTTACAAAATCAATTGTGACGCCTCTTGGGTATCAACACAGACTAATGCAGGTTTTGGTTTTATCATGCGAAATTTTACAGGAAATTTCAAGGCAGCAGGAATTGGAAGTTTCAGAGCTTCATTAACAGAAGAAGCAGAAGCAGTAATTCTGCTTCATGCTGTCCAATGGGCCATTACAAAGAAGATTGAAAATTTGGTCATTGAAGGGGACAATCTAGCAACAATTATGTACGTTCAAGGAAAAAGAAACTCAATCCAGTGGCAGTGTATTGCAGTTCTAGATGAAGTAAAGAAATTAGTAAATCAGTTAGTGTCTTTTTTGGGTTTCAAAGCTGCGGACAGTGGAGCAACAGATATTTTGGCAATAAAAAGGAAGAAATTCCATAGTCAATCAAACTTGGGAAGAATCATCACCTTTTTTATCATTCCTAGAGTTACTTTTGATTACGTAAAAGCTTATGATGCAAACAATTTAAATTATGTGGATCATGTACTACCAGAAACTACTAATCCATCATATTCAGCTATTGTTGGGCATACTCAAACAGAGTTAGCCTTAAGAAGTCTCTTTTCTCTTAATATATCTACCTTACTTTCAAAAAAAAAACTTAAACATCTTCTCTTCTTTTGTAGCTTTAAAATCAAAATTGACATTTTTTTTGCTTCCACAATTAATCATCGATTCATGGAAATTTGATCGTCGATTAAACATAGTTATGAATGACTCAAAAAAAAAAAAAAAAAAAAAAAAAAAAGACTAGGTAGGCGTACGAATTCTTCTTCTAATCCGTCAATCGAAAAGCAAGAAGAAGTTGAGGTGTTGAAACCGAAATTCAATCGTAAATTCAGGCGAGGGAAGAAACGACTCCTGAAATGAGGATAAGAAGATATTTTCTACAAAACCATTTCTTATTTAGTTGTTTTGATTGATAGAATAGGTCTAAAAAAACAAAAAACTAGTATTTGCGATTACAGAGTGAAGTTCGGCTTATAACTGAGAAATAAGTCGAACTTCACTCTGTTCGTCGCCCTGAAGGTGCTTAAGAGAACAGCTAGGCAGATATGTTTATCTCAATTATCAGCCGAACCTACTTTGATGTATTTAGCAAATTACAAGCTCGGGTGATTAGATAATATGATGATAGAGCCGAACAAGTATTATCTTTTCTCGTGTTTTTCTTAAAAATTATGCAAATTTGAAATAATTCAATTTCTATGATAAATTACTAAAAAATGATCCTCTCCCGTGTCCATCAAAAATAAAACTTTTCTTATGGAAGACATTGACCGAAGACCTTCTGATCGACCTTCGAATCCAACATCCTCACAGATGCACCTCTGGTCCAAAGACTGTTTTTCTGCCCCAAGATCATATGATTGTAGATTCTTAGCTTACCAATCTTATTCGTATTGTAACTGATGAATCTTAGGGTAGTATATCTCTTCATGTAATTGTTATGGACTATGAGAAACTACGAGACGTTGGAGCACAGTGGAAAAACAAAAACCACAATGATTTATACTTATCAAACCCTTTAAACTCCTAAGCCATGCGAGGCCATGCGTCGCACGGTGAGAATACCCATCATTGGGTGAGCGTCACCATCCCCATGAAAATTCTCTATTCCACTTTTCCTTGAATTATATGAATGTAACAATAAATATCTCTTTCGGCAAAAAAAAAAAAAAGGTTTCTTCTTATGAAACCGAACATCTTCTTTTTCTTCTTTTTATATGGGTTATATACCTTCGAAACTTTGATTATTAAGTATCAATCTCTTGCTGTTCTAGGAACAACCCTTTTCTTTGGTAGTTGGATTTTCAATGGCATCCTGATTTTTTATCTGTTTCTTCCTTCCTTTTGATCCGTTTTCAGTAAAAGTTGTTTATTTTAAATCTAGGGTTTATGCTGTGGAGCTAAAGAAGGGTTTTGATTTGCATCTGAGATAAGCAAGTGGTGGTTTGAGATTCAATGGGTTTGTGAGAGTACAATGGATGATTCGCAGTCTGCTAGGAGAAACGGAGGGTTCAGGCCATTTTACCACATGGGAGAAACGGAGGCTTGGTTTTTTTAGGGTTTGTAAAAAAAAAAAAAAAACTACTAAAAATAAAACTCCGCACCAATATTTAGGGTTTGGCTGCATTGCCTAACAAATAAGAAGTTCATGAGTTGATTCATGGAGTTCAAACTTGATAAAGATACCAAATATTTCCATTTCCAGGCGAAGCTTTGATATGCCTTGAGCTTAATTGGGTTTAATTTATTTGTTGACTTCATTCGCAGGGGAAAAGAAATGCAAATAAAACGGTAAAATGCTGGATAGTGAAATGCCTAAGCTCTTAAAGTCATTAGTGAACAACTTTTACACCATTACTTCGGTTAGTCACTTATCTTATTTCAATTTATCTAGATATTAATAATCCAGGTTACAAAGATTGTTGTAACCTGGCTAATATATTTTTAGAAGCATAAATAAGTGGTAGTGGAAGCTTTTTTGATTACCATACTAAGGGTACTCATGAATCTGCCAAGGGCAAAAACTGTTTCGATTTTAGATGCATGGCGCGAAATGGGTTTTTATATATTTTTGCTTCTTTAAACTGTGTCAGGTTTGGGGATTCAATTAATATATGCGTCTGCCAACAACAGTTGAACCCATTCACATGGCTTGAAGTATTACGCCTGTTTTCTTTGTTTGTTGGACTTGCCCCACTGCTGAAGAAGTCTAGAACAATTATTTTCATTATATTTACACGAAAATAATTGAGGTAATGCATCTGCTCATCTTCTATGATGTGCTAATATACACAAAGTTTTCATGCCAAAGAGTTTTGTTAGTAGAATAATAATCTAACATTTGTGCCAAAACCTGATTGTTTGCTCTTTTTGTTGTGATTACATTGAACATAACTAAGGCTCAGAAGAACCATATTTTTTATCGCACTGATGATTATGTAGATGGCCTAGGTTTTGTCTTTTTAATATAGCATTGGCAGAGAATAATAATGACTCTATAAGTCGTAATGTTCGTTTTTAAGCCAATGAGTTGATAATAATGTCACGCATCCTTCCAATAATTCCAACACCATTTTGCAGAATTACCAAGGTGCTTGGCACCAAAATGTCTTGATCAGAACTTCGAAAGTTAAATATTGTTCCAGATGCAAACCAATGTTATCAGTATACACTCATTGGTCTGATGCATTGTTAAAGAGGATGATTTTCTTCTTCCGGCGTCATTGTCGTAGGAGCTAAATTCCCGGTCGACCATTTTTTTCTCTCTTAGTGAAGGTAACATGTATATGGATATTTATTCTGAATATATTTTTTCCCATTTGTGTAGCCATTATAGTGATATAACTTTCTATGCCTATTTATCAAAACCTGGAAAGTTTTACTTCCTTGAGGCAACTCATCGAATAACGTATTGGGATATTTTGACTTTAGGTCACATAAAAGTGACCAGAATTGCGTTATATCACAAGAGAAAGAAAATTTTGATGCACCTCATATAGTAGCTGAGAAGACATTCTTCAATGGTATGAACATTTCGGCATAAATCGTTGGACATTGAATAGCCTCTAAAGTACTCATTTGGATGAATTTGCGTAAGGAAGAAAAAATGGTTACCGATGACCACCATCAGTAAAGCTTATGTGGCCGCAAGGGGACTCATCGGGACGGGACGAGGTGAAGCCGAGCCACACCAAATCAAAAATGCATGGGAACGGCGGCGGCGAGCCACACCAAATCAAAATGCCCGGGTACGGGGCGAGGAGAAGCAGAGCCACACCAAATAAAAAATCCCAAGCATGCACCAAATCAAAAATGCATCACGGGCGACACCAAATCAAAATGCACGATAGGAAGAACCAAACCAAAAATATGGTTAAAAAAATATATATATATATTGTGGATGGTTTTCGGGTCCGTCCGTGCATAACACGGGCCAAAATCTAGTGATGGTATAATAAACCACTGCCAATCTACAACGTTGATTAACGGGGGAAGCTGTTTTCTCCCCGCCTCTAATTGCTTTAATACAAGTACTGCCAAGCTTAAAGAGTGCTGCTTTGAAGCAACCAACGAATGTTCAACATTTTTTTTTTTCGGGACAGTTTGGGAATTGAACCTCTAACCCATATTTTCAGAGTTTGACCCTGGCCCGCGTGACCAAATGTTACTGTGGCACGGCACCGACCATTTACAATTTGATTGACCATATGGGAGGTCTTCTTCCTTTGAGGTTCGGGTGATCGACCAATTAACCACAAGTAACCCATGGTGGCACATGCATTTTGTTACATGGAACTTGGAATACAATAATACCATAGGTAAGAATACAATAATGACATGGGTAAGCAGTTACATCAAATTAAGAGAAGACACGCACACAACCATCCAAACACTACAACAATGCGTACACATATGTAAGAATAAAATACTCCGCCGGTCCCACAAATAGTTGACCTTTTAATTTTTCATTTTTTCTCGAGAAGAAAAAATAGGTAAGACCGAAAATGGGAAAAAAATCAATTTTTGTTGGACTGAGATTATAGATGATCTTTGAGATGATCAGGGTCCAATGGGAAGTTTAGGAGGTTGATAGCAAAAGGAACCGCCTCCACAAGGGAGGGCACAACAGATACCGGTGCATTTAGATGGTACACAAAATGTTGTTGGTGTTCCTCCAGCGGCGCATATTATGTCGGTATGCCTCGGGCATCGAAAGGTGATCCCTGAAAGATTTAGCATGTATTGAATTAGTTGATAATTACCTACACTAACGGAAATTATGTCGTAGTTAGTTGTTTCAGTCTTTCTAAGCGTACCACCACTGGGCAGTTTAGCAATGGGCAGTTTAGGAGGTTGATAGCAAAATGAGCCGCCTCCACAAGGGACCGCGCAACAGGTGCCGGTGCATTTAGATGGTAGACAAAATGCTGTTGGTGTGCCTCCAGCGACGCACATCATGAGGGTATAGCTCGGGCAGCGAAATGTGATCCCTGATAGATTCAACATGTATTTAATTGATTCAGTTTTTCTTTTTGATCGGTAAAGAATTTGGTGCTGACCAGTTTCGAACTCAAATCACTGATATCATCACCCAGTGATTTTACCACTATACTCAACACTTCCCGTTTTGAATACTGCCCGGCATGGCTTAATTGATCCATTCTTTCTAAAACGGACCAACAAATTAACTCTCCAGAATATTACATCTTACCTAGGAAAAAAAATTAAATCTTTATTTGAATAAATAAATGCCATACACAAGTGCATGAGGAGTTGTCCCTAACACACCCACACCAAAAAGAAGAAGACAAAAAGGAAAAGAATTAGTCGAGCAGTATACATTGAAATTAAATTTGACTTTAGGAAAGTTGTCTTACCGATCGCAGAAGGGGCTGCTGGCATGGCAACCAAGACAAATAAGCACAAGCTAAGGACCATACAGCTGATTTTTGCCATGATTCACAGTATGGTGTGTCTTCTTCTTTAATCTGTACTTGTTTAGATGTTATGATGATCATCTACTAAAAGTGACATCTATTTATATGCACGATAATTCAAATTATATTAAGTAAGAAATGGTATTTAGTTCCAAAATAAATTATCTGCCAACTATAGGTTAGCTGCGTCGATATTGATTTGATGCCTCACGACATGCCTCCCTTAAATCTATTTTGGGTGGAGGGCACGTCCTATAATAAACCTGGACTGATTCCACAAGTGTAAACGGTGTTTTATATAACTAAAGAACAGTTTATATGATAATGTTCAATTTCGAAATTTTGTTGAGCCACATGGATGGCCAAACGAGTTTCTCCACTATGGTAAAGTATGGCAAAATGAACAGATTTGGTATTTAGGGGCCTATTAGTATTTCTTTTTAATATAAAATGTTTTGTAGGATAAAGATAAAAAATAAAATAAAATATTTAGGTGAGATAAAATAGGATGATAAAGTGAGATAAAATAGGATTAAAAAGTAGTAAAGTATTCAGGGATTGTACTTGGCGATAATCCAAGATTTTCTGGGGCGTGCTATTTTTGAAATGGAAATGTTATTTTTTTTTGGCTATTTCGGCGCGTTTTTTTTGACATGGTCTCGCGTTTGTGGCAACAACGCCCACTTTTCCATCCGACGCCCACCCGTTCATCCAACTCAATGTTCAAATCAACAAATCTGTTGATTTGAACATCCATTTTTCATGTTTGTTCATTTCATAGTGGGAGCAAAATGAACAAACTCTGAGTTTGTTCATTCCATAGGAACTGCTCTAAGGAATTACTACCGGTTACTTCACTTTAGAGAATTCGTTTATTGTCTAGTTATTTAATATTTGGGTATTCACCAAAGCTCAAAACTTCAAAACCATATGCGAGAAAATTTACGAAGTTCATCAAGTTGCTAATCCTAAGAGTTCAAAGTTATGGTCCGTTTGAAAATGAAAACTTAAATGACTAGTTGCAACTAGTATTTTTGGCCACCCCTCCCTTCTGGGTGGAGAGGTCCCATAAATACTGACCTCCTAAATACTCATGAATCAAATGCTGGTTTCAGCAAAAGCAATTGCAAGAAATGGCAAAAATACCCTGATTGCAACCAAGTTCTTGGAGTCCCCATGAATAATTAGGGGACTCACCACTAGAGCGTGGGACCCAAAATTAATTCTAGTATCACGACTAATTGGTTTCAATTCGATCTCTTATGGTGGAAACAAGCAATGCCGCAACTGCTCGTACTCAACTTGCCAGGTGTAACACCTCAAATGCTCCAAGCAATTTTTCGCAAAGGTATTTCCCAAGAATATACAGGTTGGTTCGGTGATCCCTTATCACCCACTCGTATTTCAGCCTTATAAGTTTGCACCAATGCAAACAACCAACTCCACTTTGAGTATGCAACAAAAGACTTACTTAAATTTTCCAAACAATGTAGCCCATACTACAAAGAGGTTCCTTCCATGTTTATGCTTCACAGAAATTGGGGAGTATTATCGAATCAACAGTAAACCAAAGCCAAACGCATAAGCCAACAAACTCACTTTTATTAGCATAAGGGGAAGATACAAAACTCGTCCAACCAATGGACTTTACAAGCTTATTCTCTAAGCCTCACAGAAATCACTCTCTACTGCAAATGTGGTTCCTCAACACTTGAACTATTGAACAAATTCATTTGTAAGGGTTCTCTGGCTATTTATAATGCCAAGAACCAGGGCCAATCCGTATGCAACTCTCTTGCACTCCCCATGAACAACTATCTGCCCATGGGCAGTTCCCTAACCGCCAGACTTACTTTTTAACTGCTAGCTTTGGTGCTGGCTTGCATAATGGCGCCACACCTGTCTCAAATGGTTAGGTCATGCCAAACTCGGTTATAAAGCCGCTTTATAACCGTCTCTAACTTGCTCATTCACTTTGGCATGCGTGTACTGCACATACACTCGCAATTGAAAGCTTGAACTCAAGTCCGACAATCATTATGCGTCATTGAACTTTGGCCCTGCCAATGTTGGATAATTATTGCGCTATTCCATAATGATTGCGTTTCACTCACCCTTGGCCTACGCCAAGTGCCCGAAAATGATTGTGTTTCACTCACTCGCTACACACTTAGCTCATTTGGATGCCAACATCCAAATATCATGCCAATTGAGTCTTGACTTGCTTAATTTAACTTCATGCTTCATATGCATCACTTGCATCTCTTTTTGCGAGCAATTATCACCAATGGCGCATTTGGCAACGCCATTGTTGCATGTGCATCGTCCAAGTCTTAGCCAGTGCTTGGGAACGATGCCAGAGTCATGCCATGACTTTGCATTTCATCCTTTATTCTTCTTTTGAGCTAGGCTAACTCTGAATAAGGATATGCAGCACTATCTCGTCGTATTGCATTTGCTAATTAGCCTTTCTTGTCTTAGCCATGTTGGTACTACACCGTGGGCATGTGCAGCTCCATCTGCCAGGCTACATTCACTGGATAGTTTGTGAAAATATTCCAATGCGCAATCAAGGCTACATTTGCGCTTTAACTGTTGGGCCATGTCATACTAGGACACTTGGTTTTCAATTAGTGAACAAGATCATATTTACTTGCTTAGGGTGAGATTCATGTTATTTTTGTTGACTATCATCTAATTCTTACTTTCAGAAATGCCAAGATATTTTAACTTATGAGCATATATAAGATTAAACATATTGCCTTTTGATTTTTAAAAAGATGATATAATAGAAAACACAATTTATTAGTGAAGAGAATTTAAATAGGAAAAAGAAATATGAGAGTAATTTTTTTGAAAAGAGAAAATATTGTTATAAACGGCAGTTTATTATATAGATGCCCACTTTAGAGGAACCCTATTAGTTGGGAACCAAGTATGTAAACTATATAAATAGAGTCTAAACCTTTGTATTTCAAACAAATTAATAGAATTCCTCTCTCTGCTCTTCCCCTCTACTATGTGTCTTCTTCTTCCCTTTCTCTATTTTACAAGACGTTATCAAGCACGTTGCTCTACCAATAAAAGAATAAGAAGAAAAAACTAATTATATCTTCTTCTTTTTTGGTTTGGTTTGATTTTTTTTACTTCTATTTAATTCATTGAAAGGATTTCTAATATGGTTGTATCTTCTTTAATATAGGTTTGTGCTAAATAAACTATATGGAGTCCACCGGCACCGACTTTTGATCTTGAAAGGTGGTGGTAACATAGTAACCTAAGTAGTTGTGCATGGAAGGTATCACTTTGTGGATGTGCAGTGCAGGTTCGTAAGCGTTACCAAAGACAACAACATCTATCTTGGGCTATCCTCATACAAATCCCAACATTTCTACTTTGCTCATGGACATACAAAGTTTGGATTTTCCTAGGTAAACGGACAAATCGGTTTGTCCGTTCTTATTTCATAAGTTTCATAGTTTTCTTCCATGTTTACCCTTCCACCATAGTTAGAAACTCAACCGTAGTTAGTCTAAAATTAGGATTTGGAAAATGGGTTTGTTCAAAACACCAAATGGAAAATGGAATGTATATACAGAAGTTAGGTTTTTTCTCTTAACTTAGCCTTGTTTACCTCCTCTAGCAAGAGCAATCGTGGATCAGTGGGTCTACCATTTTCCTTGCCATCTGGAAGGTTATATTTTGTTGTGTTTGCAGACCCAGCACTTGCATAAGAGTAGTTATGGATAAGCACATAATAGATGATAAAACGATATCTTTGCATACACATTTGTGTATCAAGTTTCAATGAGTAAAAACCAATTTTCATTTCTTAATTATTTAGTGTATGAATTATAGTAAACTACATGATCAATTGTTTACTTTTGAAAGATGTGGATACATTTTTATTTATTTGTTTGACTATAAATTTCTGAACTCCAGAATCGATCTGTTGAAATGCATATTGAATATGAATAATTCTCAAGTCCGGAGAAAGCTTGTACTCAATTTTCTTTGTTTTCCTTGTTTGATTGATGCGTATGATATGTAAACATGTTAGTAATTTTTGGTTCTCTTTTGGTGGTTATTGAATGAAGATGGATAGGTTTAGTCCAGCTGCTGATAATAGAGGTGTGTTTTCGCCATTTCGACCTTCTGGGATTGGGTGTCAATTTTGATCAGGCATTAGGAAATGCAAACCTTAACTCTGAGCAGATGCAGTAAGTCTATTGGGTTACGGTGGGAGCAATGTAAAAATTGGTTATGATTTGAACTCGACTGTTCGGAATGTTTGGGGCAAAGGGGAGGCATGAATTATTCTACAAACTCATCTAACAGGTGGTGCTTTCTTAGGTCCAAGAAGTGGGACTGCTGGAAGAAATGCATTTGATAGTAACACTGTTGTTGCAAATTGAGGTTCCTATTGGAAAAAATTAATTGGGCACCCCACAACGACAGTCGTATAAAATTAATTGGGGGATGTTGTTCTATGCTTGTATAATTTGAATTAGGTACCTGTTTCATATGGTTGTATAAATTAAATTGGGTGGCCTAGTGACACGTAATTTGGTGAGACAATTTTAGTCTGACTGTTTAATTTTAGTAGAACTATTTTAATCCAACACGAACAAGCATTAATGCCCAGTCAGGCCATTCCTATCTTTGCAACAACCCTTTTGTGTAACATCAAATAATTAATCATTGCACTTGTGATATTCAATTATCGCTTAGAAATCGAGAATGAGCGAAAATATATTGTTGATGGTGAAACTTTAATTTTGAATCAACTAATCATCCTAAGAAAAAGTACATAACATTTTCGTATATATGTTTTTTTGTTATCAAGAAAGAGTTCAAAGTAGAGATAACTCGTGGTCATACTTGACCATACACAACCGTTAACTATACAATTTTACAATTTTATAAAGAGGATTTCTTGCTGAAGATATGGATGTTGACTAATACTACAGAGCAGGAGGTGTAAGAAGATCAGGTAGTTATACCTTTGGTGCCCGAAACTCTTTGGTTCCAACGTAAGGATCTTCTCTTTTCTGCTATCCATCGCCCATTAACGACAATTATAAAGATCACAAATTGGACTTTGAATAGCCTCCACTAAGCTTCGAAGTTCCTTCCTTGCTATCATCAGCATGGGTTCTCTCTGCTGCTCCCCTGGAGGGGTTCTTGTGCTTGTTACATTTGCTGAGGTTATGACCGAGACATCTGCAACTTGGGTTTTTAATTTTTTTTTCTAGTACCCAAATCCAGGTAAGCCTTTGAAGGATCCATATCAGCTCCTCTCTTCCTAATGCTCTTTGGCTCAACAGATGATTTAGAGACTTTTGTTGTTACTTGATTACCTCCGTTTACAACTCTACTACTTGTAAGTTACCCAGTTATGCTAGGTGAAGCAAGGAAGTGGAACATGACCAAAGTTCACACTAGAACTCTTCTTCGATTTGCCAATTTAGATGAAGAAATAACACCTAGTCAGTTTTACACACCTAACATGAACAAGTGAAAGACCATAGAAAATGGAGACCCAGTTACAATATTTTTATATTGTAACTATATTGAGGTGTAATATAGTCTCTTCTTCACACTATTAGGTGCGTACAACAGAGAGAAAGGATCTCAAGGTGGCACAGTATTTATGTTGTAAATCCTGTTGTACGCAGAAGAAAAAATAAAAACCACTTCAATTAATTTTTTTATGTGCGACAAATTATATATAGGTAAATATAATAGTGTGAAGCATCATTTACCATTGGAAGATTGAAGTCAATGAGGTAGCCTTTTATAAGCTTTCGGGAAAAGACAAAGTTCCGGGTTTTACATCTCTATGCACAACACCAAGATGTGTGTGTCCAGGTG
Organism: Papaver armeniacum; assembly: GCA_023531295.1. Taxonomy (NCBI): domain Eukaryota; kingdom Viridiplantae; phylum Streptophyta; class Magnoliopsida; order Ranunculales; family Papaveraceae; genus Papaver; species Papaver armeniacum. The sequence goes on from JAJJWW010001395.1 coordinate 32,375, forward strand.
GGGTGGGGGTGGGGGGGTGGCTATAAATAAGAAAAGGAATGAGTTGTCATGCGAAAAGAGAGAGCGCGATGATAAAAATATGACACTGAGAAAACTAGATTGGAATGCCTTTCGATGTTAGGGTTCGTATATACTATACGTAGAGATTCACTCGATACCGCTAGGAAAATATCAAAAAAACTACTTACTAAATAGAACTCCAGAACAATAGCAAATACCATTGAATGGTTGGCTAATTTATAGGACCTGACCAACATTACAGTGGCACAGGATAAATCGGAGCGTCCAAAAAAAAATGCAGAAACCATTCAAGCCTAGGCTTGATCAATGTATTCATCGTGCATATTTTCACATTGATCAACCGTACCTAACTAATTTAACATTACTTCATAGAACACCTACCTAACTAATTTAACATTACTTGATGCAAAATATACCTAACTAAATTGACATTACTTCATAAGGAATATACCTAAGTAACTTATCGAATATAATGTTCAAATATGATCACAAATAAATTAGAAGTCAACTAATAAAATATGAGTATGAGACTATATATTACACCTCAATCGAATCCTTTTTTTTGGGGGTGGGGGGCAAGAACACCCTCATTGTTTTAATAATTTAGGCCTCTATATGTGCAAGAACAAGATGCATTTTAGCAATTTTGTAGCTAAATAAAGAAACAAGATTTGAAATGAGCAATGACCTGTAATTAACCCGTATCAACAATCTTGCATTGAAGTCCAGCTTCCGTACAATAATCCATGGGCCACAAAGCTTTTGATCGCTAAGATACTTGCCAATTTCGCTTCCACAGGTACATTGGGTGCTTCTATAGGGTCCACAATATCAGCATAAACACTTAAACCATCCCATCAGCAATAACTCTTATATCCACTTGACAGTAGTCTCCAATTGTGAAACTAAGATATAAAATGTTTTCAAAAAGACGAAACTAGAATCGTGGTCAGTTTAAGGAACATTATCTTGCGGTGACGTATGTAATTCGAACATCACTCCTTTAGGCCAAGGAGGAGGAAGTCTTCAGTCATATCATGAGGAATAGGAAACCATAGAACTTCAACAGACCCTAGAACAAAAACAAAAGCCCTTGTATGTTGAGTATTCAGAAATGCATTAACTTCATGGAACGGTGCACTCACTGGCGAAAATCAAGTTCTGAAATAGAAAAAAGTCAGTCTAAAATAAGTAAAAATTTATAGTAGTACTATTTGTGGTTTGAAAAAATAAATGGAAAAGGCATACTACCAATTTGACCACCATTGTTCACTTGCTAGCAATCCCGGCACCTACGGTTGCAAATTTCAATTTTGGTCCTCTATAATGCTCAGTGTCTGTGAAATAAACCCTTTGAGCTGACAATGAAAAAGCAATGGCTATCTAAGTAATATGATATCTCTACAGTCTACACAGGACGAGGAATTCGAGAGTACCGTACGTTTGCTCAACTGAATAAAATTTTGCATATGTTTGGCGATATGCCTAATTCCAACAACAATGAAACATGACAAACTTACTAGACATTCCTAGACGCCTAAAGCATAATCTATACAACAATGATCATTTTAATTAATCATTAATTCAGGATAAGTTCCAGTTTATTGCCTCAATTCAGCTAGTTTCTAAACAATTTAATCTACCAAATCATCTAAAACATAAGAAAATTAACAAGATTTCTTTAAATTTAGCATCATATATCTAATAGGAATATAAACTCTGATTAAAAACAACATGAACAACAACAAAAAAGAACCTTTAATTGCGACTTACCCAATGGAGCACCAAAACCGCTTTTATAAGTTTCATCTTTGCCATTTTAGCACGGATTAATAATTCAATAATCACAAACAAAAAAAGTAAATTAATAAGGTCGATTACTAATTTAAATCGAGACCATAATAAGTAGATTAACAATATACCACAAGTCTATAACTTAAATTCGGAGATGTCACTTCTTTTACCCTATCTCATTGAAAACTCCGAATTAGGATTCAATAAGAAAATACATAGCTACAAAGAATCGTAAAGCATACACGAGACTTCATATCAATATAATCCCATGATAAAACTAGAATATTAGATTTAGGTCACCAGTAATCGAATTTCCCAACCTTCGCGATCAAAGCTCTGGCTGCTACGTAATGAATCCAAATGAAAAGAAGAAAAAAACGAGGGAGAATCAAGAGGAAAAGAGAGGAATGGGTATGAGCATGTTTGCTAGTTCCAGCTTTGGTTAGGTTAAGCACTTAAAAAGGACTACAATGTCATTTCTTATCGATTCAGTGTCAACCAGGTTTGACCTAGTAGACTCTGTCCGTCAAATTGGGATGACTGAAACTTAGGCGGGTTAGAAATCAAAACTCAAAGCCTAGGATTTGTACGAGGATTGCTCATCTATCTTTTATTAATGTTTATATTATTTTCTTCTAGTGCTGTATTATTTGTGTATTCGATGTTGGCTCTGTCAAATCAGTGAATCTTATTCACGGAGTGTAAGATCTCATCGTGGATGGGTTTTAGGGTTAAGCGGTAAAATGCCCCAAAATGGACCCCAAGGTTGTGAAAATGCCCCGAACGTTAGGGAAAAGATTAAAATGCCCCATTCCGTTAGTTTTGGGGCATCTTGACCGGTCAATGGAGTTTTGAAATTCCATTTTTATCCTTCTTAATCAAAACGCCCCAATCCGCCACTACCACCGCCACCACCAAACGAACAACCACTAACCACCATCTCTACCACCACCACCACCACTGCCACCACTACCACCACCATCCCCACCACTATGAATAGAACAACCACCACCAACGCCACCGCCACCGCCTCCTCCTCCACCACCACCACCATCACTACCACAGCCACCACCACCATCACCGCTACCACCACCGCCACCATCATCATCGCTGCCACCACCACCATCACCGCCAACACCACCGCCACTATCATCATCGTTGCTGCCACCACCACCATCGCCACCACCACCACCGCCAGTATCACCATCGCTGCCACCAACAATACCACCACACCACCACTACCACCACCACCTGAATCCTAAATCTTGAACCCCAAACCCTGAACCCTAAGCCCTGAACCCTGAATTTTAAACACCGAACCCTGAATTATGAACAATGTACCCTAAAGGGAAATTTCAACTACTTAATTCTCTCTAACGGAAAACCTAACGGAATGGGGCATTTTAATCTTTTCCCTAACGTCCGGGGCATTTTCACAACCTTGGGGTCCATTTTGGGGCATTTTGCCACTTAACCCTGGGTTTTATTTACATCCTCAACACCAACATTATTATAACCCATTATATCCTTTAATTCGGGTGCAATTACTATCCATTAGTGAATCCATATTTCAAGGGTGTAGGTGATCAACTTTGTAAAATAAGTTTGATTTTCCTTTCTTCTCTAATATTTTTTATATAAAGAAATTAAAAAACAAAAATTCCATCGAAAGATGGTTTACGGTTTCTATTCTTCAAGTGGAACCGTAATCACCAAAAATTGGTGTTTTCTTTCTTCTCTATAATTTTTCATGGAGAACGAAAAAAAAAAAAGAAAAAAAAAAGTCAATCGAAATATGGTTTAAAGTTTCAATTCCTTTAATGATACTTTAATCACATGAAATTAGCGTCATCGCGATCTAATTACCTTACGGCATCTATTCACATGCATGATTGAAAAACCTACGGCCAATTGAATTTGGTATCCTTGTATTTTAGACGAGGATCATGTGATATGGTTTCTATTTTTCTTTTTAACAAAAAACCATATGTCAACCTTAAAGTAGGTTTCTCGTGCGATGACTAAAACGACAATATTTTGTCATACAAGTTTGATAAATTCTAGAAACCACTTTATGTTAATTTTTCTCTTTGGTCATATGATGAGAGAAAATAGATTGGCATATTTTCTAAAATTTTGCCAATGATAGTGTGATTTTTCGTCCATTCTGAAAGATTGGCGATGATCATTTCAAACAAATTTTTTTTTTAGAGGGATATCGAGCAATTTTAATTTTTTCCTGTTAATAATCTGCAAATTTTTTTTGGATTGTTCCACTTGTCGTTGGAATACGGTAGGACACTCAAGGTCAGTGGGTGCGCACCTGGCTTGTTAGCCAATTTATTAGTCCTTGTAGTGACTAAATTGATCTTGAATTTATTTTATTTTGAAAAAGAGTGTGTCCATAATCTAATTTTAAATCATTATCTCATTGGTCATATAGGTCATGGAATCATTTGGAGTTTATTTACATATTTTATATGTTGTAATCAATCAAACCTATGGTTGATGTTAAATTTGTATGTCAAGTAGACTACAATTTTGTTTTTTAGGACATTTTTTAATGACTCTAAAAGTCTATCTACAGTCCGACTGGTGTTGTTAAAATCCAGAAATTATTATGAGTATATGTCCTCGGTTTAATCGGATAATACTCTACGAAACTTGTTTCGTACATGAGATGAAAATATTTCCGCCATAATCAGGGGGAGACTTTACACTACCAGCAAAGTTGGTGTTAATTAACTTGAATGTTATATCAGTTTCTCTCCCATCATGATAAAATTGAAAATGGCTGTTATTGACTAGGCATGAAATGTCTCATTTGCTTTTACATAAGCGTTTGCCTTTTTAAGAGGAAAATCCAGTCACATCTAGTAAAATAAGTAGCGTTCTATAAGAGGCTACCGGTAGTGCTCCAATTGAGTGTACCAAAATCATATTCTAAAATATAATATCTTCTCACATGAAAACGAGGAGATTGTATTGCCCGCGGGCGCTGGTACCAAGACTTGATTAAATTTATCAAAATATGCATACATTTAAGAATCGTGTGGACTCGTAGTAAGCCAATTATTGTCGAAAATCATTTATGGTAGCTACTGAAATATTAAATGATGGTGGTTGTTAACCCCTCTCTGCAGAGGAATATCGACATATGTGATTGGTTGGCATGTAATCCAAATTAGATTGGATTATTATAAATTCTCGATTGACGCAATATAATGATCCTAGCTAGACTCGACACCTTAAAATTGCCAAGAATGAAAGATACATGTTGGTGTTAGTCATATTGTGATTAAGAGAAATAAATCATTTTAAGAGCGATTGGGGTTTATATGTACAAACCCTAGGATTGTTCAATAATACTTTGTTCTTCCTATATAATGCATTTGGCGTGGTAATCCTCGAAGGATTCATATTGCATTCACACAAGAAATGTGGGTAGAGGACATATTCAATTTGAAATCCATAGAGGATTCAAATTATATTCTGGCAGCCACCTGACTCGATGATGTCAAGTTTAACAATCCTGTCTGTGTTTTTAGAAATTTGGTATGAACCAAAAATCCGGATTAATTAGTTGATGTTATCAACTTTACAGGTCTCTTGAGGAGTCTTTGAAAACACAAAAATCCACGCATTAGCATCATAATATTTGTTCTTTTCTTTTCTTAAATCTGAAGTTTAATATTATGTTTGCTTAAAACTTTTCTATCTGATATATAGATTAGAGTTATGATGCTTGTTTTCTATAATGCTCATATAGTTGAGTTAGCATTCAAAAATCGTCAAAAGTTGTACTCTTTTTCCTTCGTTTCAGGCTTTGTCCCATGTGGTTTTCATAACAAGGTTTTAACGAGGCAATATGTTGTTGACTTTCAACTTTCTTTCAAAATGTTGATATTTGTGCTCTTTTTCCTTCGTCCAAGTTTTTTCCCATTGGGTTTTATTGGCAAGGCTTTAGTGAGGCAATTTAATTCAACATGATGGTCATCCAAGGGGGAATTGTATAAATTTTGGTTGTATAGTGGATGCCCACATTTGATTAAACCAAATCAACTTAATCATCTCCTAAGAATTTGAATTTCCTTCTAACAAATACGATTTTTTTTCACATATGATAAGGTATTCATATCTTGGCACTTTGTTGAAGAAACTACATCAACTATTTCTGCAAATCATCTCCAAGAAATCAGCAATCCATGACACAAGTACATAATGTATTTGAAAGAAGCATGAAGACTCGAGAACACTACTATTAGAAGACTAACACAAAAGAAGACTTCATCAACTGGCAGATTTCTCACGAGAGCATTACTATCTCTAGCATTCAAGAAATTCATTCACCGAAATTGGCAAAGTGTCGACTCGAAGATTTGCAAGCCAAGATTTAACTGAAGTATTTATCAGGGGGAGCATCATAGTAAAAGGTATTTTACTGGACTATCACGTTGTACTCTTTTTCCTTCGTCAAGGTTTTGTCCCACTGGGTTTTCTTTGTCAAGGTTTTAATGAGGCAACACATTCATGTCCAAATTGCTTCTAAGTTTTCTCACAATTGTACTCTTTTCCCTTAGATCAGGTTTTGTCCCTTTTGGATTTTCCTGACAAAGGTTTTTAACGAGGCAATTGCTTAGATACAGTGGTCATCTAGGGGGAGTGTTATAAACGACAGTTTATTATATAGATGCCCACTTTAGCGGAACCCTATTACTTGGGAACCAAGTATGTAAACTCTATAAATAGAGTCTAAACCTTTGTATTTCAAAAAAATTAATAGAATTCCTCTCTCTACTTTGTGTCTTCTTCTTTTCTTCCCATCTACTTTGCGTCTTCTTCTTCCCTTTCTCTATTTTACAAGAAATATGAGATATTGGAGAACACCAAGAGAGCAACTCCATATTTTAGGTACATCACCACGTCGTAATTCTCCTACATTTTTGGAGTCAAACACTGGATCGGAAACCAATAATTAAGGATTACAGTGGTTGAACAATATAAATATGGTTGCTTTTCATATGCATAATAATAAATATTGTTGCGAGTTCCTACTGGGACTTATAGGACTAAACAACAAATTTTTTATTTGATTTTGCTATGAAAAAATAAACAAGTTTCTCCCTAAAATCATTGTATTTTCTTCTTTCATTTTATTCAAGAGTTTCCCGATATTAAAAGTATTTCACTCTTATTCAAATGTTTTTTTTTTTTTGAAAGTATTCAAACCTTTATTTGCTTTCCTGTTTATTCATCTTTTTTACTCTTTAATGCTTTATTATTCATCATTATTTAAGAAAAATTTAAATAAAAAAGAAATATGAGAATTTGTTATTGCAAATGAAAAACTATGAGATAGCGGAGCACATCAAAAGAAAGAAGTGCAGAAACTCGCAACCATTACGACGTGTATTTAGAATTATTCATCATTATTTAAGAAAATTTTAAATAAAGAAGAAATATGAGAATTTGTTATAGCAAATGAAAAACCATGAGATGGAGGAGCACATGAAAAAACAAAGTCCAAAAAGCATTACAATTTGTATTTAGATTTTCAAAATTTTCTTCTTATTAACGGTCAGCAATATTTATGTGTATTTCCGGTTTTATTTTGGTCATGTTTTCTTGATCATGAGTATTGACAAGATTTCAAAAAAAAAAAAAATGATCACGAGTATCGACAAGCTTTCATTCTTTAAAATTAGAATTTATGCATTTTAATCTTTGATCATTTTCTCTAATTACACACCAATATATAGGGTTCCGTTTTGCAAATTTAACAGTATTGTCGTTCTTACCAATTGACATGGTAATTTGTTTTTCAATATTGCTTTGCTTCTTTGTTTACTAACCTTACTCTTCTTTGTTTTCTGAAGGTTAAAACTTCAAAATTATTATCATAGAAAATTCACGAGTTTAAGTTGCTAGTCCAACCAACTGGCATCAGTCCAGTTGGCCAGGGGTTGGGCTCCCAACCTATAAGTTGCGAGTTCAATTCCGGCGCTGATCATGTAAAAAAAAAAGAAAAAAATTGCTAATCCTAAGAGTTAAAAATCATGGGTGTCCACCCCTTACTTACGGAGGATCCTAGTAGTAGTGCCTACCTCTGGATTACTCTTGAATCAAATGCCTGGTTTCAGCACAAGCCATAACAAGCTTTGCTAGTTAAATCGAACAAAGATATTACCAATAGGCCAGGATACGAGTCGGCGAGTACAACCAACTCCCTGGAGTCTCGACTAATTATGAGACCCCAAAACAGATTTGCGGCTCAAAATTGTTTCTAGGTGCCCAACTATAGAGGGATCCAAAGGCGGTCTCCTCGAGAGGAGAAAAGCAATGCCAGTTCATCCCGTGGTCATTGTCTTGGACATTTTCTTTAATCTGTATACAAGGTCATGTTTTATTTGCTCAGTGAAATGCTCATGTTACAAAAAACATTTATTTGTGTTGGACATTGTATGTTTTATTTGGCTATCATCCAATTCCTACTTCCATAAAGGCCAGAATATTATAAAAACATTTAGACAGTACATTTTTTTTAGAAGCATTTAAACAATACATGTATTTACTTCTTAACTTGGAAAACAGTGATATAAAAATAGCAAAGATGATTTATTTCTTTAGAAAATTTATGCAGAGAAGAACTACGAGATTATTTTTTTGTTGGAATTTTGGAAATATGAGATATTGGAGTACACTAAAAAACCAACTCGCCAAAGTCAAGGTATGCTCTACTTGGGATGTGAAGAAATGATATTGTGAAATATTTTGGTAAGTTTCAATAGGAATGGACCAAAAATCTGAGCATGGCAAAAGTATCTAGGTTTTTAAATTTTCATTTTATTGCTAATTAACCTTCATTATTTACAGATACTTATACTTTATTTGTCATTAAAAATCAACAAGAATCCTCTCAAATCAAGTGTATACTATTCTTTGGACAAATGATTTTTTTTTCTTCACAAAATTGGTTAAAAAGACCAAAATCAATATTTCTGAGTAAAAAAGACATTTAGATTTTGATCTTTGTTTAAATGGACAAAAATATAAAAATAGCCAGGATGTAACCAGTTTCATCATACCCATTTTAAAAAAAAAAAATTCTTATTTTTAATTTACATCAGGATGCATTCAGTTTCATCCTCGCTATTTTTTAAATTTAAGCCTGGATGAATCAGTTTCATCCTTGCTATTTTTTTTTGTGTCCATTTCACCCATAATAATTTTTATTCGTCCATTTGAACAATGTTTAAAATTTTTGGGACAAATGACCCATTTTCCGTTTTTTTTTTCTCCTTTACCAATTGGCATGCATGGTAATTTGTTATCGAATCTTGCTTTGCATTGATAATTATTAACCTCTTCCACATATGAGTTGTGATCCTATAACTCCTAGTCAACCTTACAGTACGCCAACAAGTTTCATGGATGCTATGTACAACTCTCAAGCTGATTTTGTAACTACGATGCTGAAGAATAACAAAATTCAAGCTTTATGTGCGGTTCCGGATTTCTGCTTAACAAGCTTAAGGTGTGCTACATCCATCGTCTTGTGGGGGATAATAGAGAAGGGCTCACAAGATGTATTGTCTATGTGTCATAGGTTCTCTACACTGTCTATTTATAATCTGTTCATTGATCAGACACTATTGATGAGCATAAATATGCATCTATAATGGATTATCAAAAGTTAATGAAAATTCTAATCATTCAATCCACCAACCAGAGCCGTACCAAACTTTTCAGAGGCCCTAGGTGAAATCAAAAATGGGGGCCCTAAAAAAATTCTCTGCTCATTTAAAAAAATAACACATAATAAAATTTGCAAATAGAAATGACTACATAAAAGTAGCTAATCTACCAAAAAGTAACCTTCATGGCCTCCTCAATGCAAATTCATCAATTATTGCATTGTAATCAATGTTGTTCACCATATTCACCTCGATAAATAATATTGCTAGGTCATTCAATCTTTCTTGTGACGTTTGTCGACCAAGGTAAGACTTCGTCGCCTTCAACTAGGAAAATCTTCTTTCGCAGAGGCAACTGTGAATCGAAATTGTCAATAAAATATTGTATAAAATTTCGCATTTATGAATTTCCATATTGTTTAAGAACTTGTTTAAGAAATCAAAACTTCAACTTCCTTACGGTTTGTTGGCAAACAACTTCTTAGATCAACTTTAATTTCGGCATACAAGTCATGCCCATCGATATCATTCATGCTTTAGATAATATCATTGAAGCTTGATACATTAATTTTCAAATGCTATCATCAAGAGAATATAACTTGTTTAACCAGTGAAGTCTTACTTTTGTATAGTAAAAAATTGGATACCGATTGCGGCAAGGAGTCCAAATTATATAAAACTTAGTTGTAGAAATTATTATACATCATAGTAGTTTCATTTTGTTCTCCAATAGGTGAGATACGTAGAAATTAGTATACATACGGACAAAAGAAAAAAAAAAAATTGGGGGCCCTGTCATCCGGGGGCCCTAGGCGCCCGCCTATGCTTCCTAACAGCTTGGTACGGCCCTGCCACCAACTACAATGGCTAATATTCAAACATGATATTTCTTAATGCCACATTTCTCGCCCCAATAGAATTCAAAGGTTGTAATGGTGCCACAAAATGCTTTATGGATGCAAGGCCTGAGAAAAGGGTAATTCCACAATCTTCTTTTTTTATTTATTTAAAATTGTGAATATGAAAATCTTATAAAACCGGAGTTGTGAGACTGAACTTCCATTTTAGTTGGATCCTACCTGAATTAGATCGGATTCGGTGGTATAACATCCACAAAATGGGATTTGAGTTGGAACAATGGGAAATTGTGGTACTTCCTTTGGGATTGGAAACCGAAGTTGCGGGGCTCAAAGTTACTTCAGCGGCAACACGTTGGGTTCAAAGTGAAACCTCCATAAGGAAAGAACCAATGGGAAAAAAATAAACAAGTGTCTCCCTTAAATTAGAACGCGCAATTGGGGGATAAAATTAGTAATTGGGGGATATAGGAAAAGGACAAAAAAAAAGTCCAAATATCAATTCGGGGTCACCCCTTATCTAAGTATTTTTTAAATCCTAATCTACCCCTCACTAATCAAGGTTTAGTGGTTAATAATAATTAGTAAAAATCTTAAGATTTTTTATAAATGATTAGTGTGTGTTTTATTTGTTTTTGGGTGAGTGAGGTGAGAGTAGGAGGGAAAAATATTTTGAGAGAGAATTATTTTTGTGGAAAATGGAAGATGATTGTGAAGAGAGGATTAGCTGCTTTGCCGCTTCTCTTGAATCTTTATCTCAACTACAACAAGGAGCATATCTTGAATCTTGACTAACGACAACAATTCTCAATTGCAAGTATTTGTGGAACCAACACCCTTGGATGATGATTTTGGCAGTATGGAGAGTTTGTTGAAGAACCAACACAAGAAAGTAACTTGCACAACATACAAGCATCCCCAACACACGGGTAAAGCTGCTAAGATGTGAAAAATCAAATTTTTCTTTAAACCCGCCATTTTTCAATGAAAAACCTCGGTGCCAGGCATGGTAGGTGTATGAATACCATGCTTAGGTAAACAAATATAGGCATGGTATTCATACTACGACCATGCGGTAAACCGATATCCCCAATTTGAATTATAAAGGCATAGAATTCTACCAAAAAACTATGCCTTTACGTTAACCTTTTACCTACCAAGGAATATACTACGGAATATTCAACCGGCATGGTTACATTGATCGTTTACCATGCCGATGTCTTGAATGAAAACATGGGAAACAATTCCATCCCAAACCAAAAACTGGCATTGAAACTTAATAAACATTAATAATAGAATTTAGTACCGGCGTGGTATCATCACTATCTAAAATGCCAGCAAAAAAACCGGCGTTGTTAAGTTACAACTTTTCAATGCCATTTACCTACAAAAAACCATGCGGGAAAAATTGTTTTCCAAAGCTAAATTCGGCATTCAATATCGATTATTTTTTAATGCCGGAATTGTGTATGCCAGACTTGGAACAATATGTTCACGATAATGCAGGCATCCTTGCTTCCGGCGTTGTAGTCTTCTGAAACACATATGCTAGGAATAGGTTTCAAATTCGGTCTTAGTTTTGGTAAACTTAGACTATGCCGGAACAATTGTCGAGCATCTTAGGTACAGGTTTCCGGCATAGTGTTTTAATGTTGTTTGGAACTAATTTTCATTCGATCCTTAGGTGGTGCCATATATTGATCCAACAAATGCAAAGCCGCCTTATCGGGATACGTCGGAATGCTATAAAATCCCTCAGGTATGTGACCAAATAATACTTTTCACCTAGTATCTTGAACATTACTAATGGATTGCTAGTAGTGAACCTTCTAATGAATGCGAAATTGTTCTTATGTAGGGAATAACCGATCGAAAGGAAGCAATCGCTTGGGCTAAAGAGACGGCTCTTAAGAACATGTGTGTTGGTGAGGAACACCGAAGGTTCGAATAGGCGTTTTGAGATGGCTTGCGAGAGAAGTGGGAAATACAAGGAGAAGAATAGCCACAAGAGAAAGGATTATGTATATCCAAAGAAGACTAATAGGGTATACAAGACTCGTACGAGGAAGAATGATTGCCCTTTTAAGCTTGTATTAGTTTAAATGACATGAACAATTGGGATTTGTGAGGTTTCGTGTGGCTGTCATAACCATCGGGATCCGAAAGATTTTGTTGGTCACTCCTTAGTTGCGAAGCTAAAACTGACGAGTTCGAGGATGTAAAGAGATTGACCAAAGCACTTATCAAGCGAGACAAATTCTCGAGGCTTCAAGGAAAAGGACGAGACTAACGTGTCTTCTCTACGTACAATTTATAGTGCACAAGCAACTATTAGAAGGGTGGAATGGGAAGGGAGGTCCGTTATGCAAGAATTTGAGAAGATAGCTTGGGATCACAACTACACGCGTATCATTAAAAGAGGGCCGACAACAAGCCCCTTCAAATATTCATTTCGCATCCAGATTGCTTTCACAGTTGGCAAATACATGTTGTGGTGTTCTTTTGATGGATTGCACATACAAGACAAACAAATACAATATGCCGTTGTTCAACATCGTTGGGCAAACCTCGGACAAGGTAACATTCACATTGGCTTGGTGTTTAATGGAAAACGAGAGGGACCATAATTATCATTGGGCATTACGACAATTGAAGTTGTTCTTAGGGGAAAATCAACTTCCGAGGGTCATCGTAATCGATAACGATGCCGCATTAATGAGAGCAATATCCGACGTTTTCCGGACGCACAAAATTTCCTATGTACATATCATATACGTAATAATGTGATAAAAACTTGCCATGCCTTGTTTGAACCGCAAAGGTGGATATTAAGAAGAGAATGATGGTACAACTAGAGGAAGATGTTGAAAGAACAAAAACTATCCCCAGAAGAAGAAGAAGATGAGAGAGGCAAGATAAAGGAGCGAGTGGACAAAGAACATGCGGAAAATCATAAAAAGTGGTTGGAATTTCTAAAAGATTGGGAGAAAAGTTTATTGGTCTCTTACAGAGGTTGTACGAAAAGAGATTGGAGAAGTTCATTGCCGATTGGAACGAAGTTTATCCGACCGCCGTCTGGTATTGTCGGACTCAATGGTTGGATAAGTTCAAGGAAAGATTTGTACGTGCATGGACAAACCGGTATAGACACTTCAAGACGGAAGCAACTAGTGCAGTGAGGCCGCTCATGGGAGATTTAAAGATCTCATCCGGTCAGGTCAAGGCAATGTAGTTACGATCCACAGAGGCAATGGAGCAATACTTTAAGCAAGATATCAATAGGATCAAGGAGGCTTTTGAGAAAAGCTCAATGGATAGGTTGACTCCATTTCTTCATTATGGTAACTTTCTCAAGGAATAGAATTCAACGTCTCTCATTGGGCAATAAAACATATGATGAGACAAATGGAATATGAGAAAATTACGGAAAATAGGGTGATGTGTGTATTTGTCCCGACATGTCTTCATTGGGGCTTCCATGTCGTCATATGCTTGTTAAGTATGAAAACTGATACCTTTGGAGGTTATTGATCCGTTTTGGAAGCAACTATCTTCGACCCTCCCCCTTGGGGAGATCCGGGCAATCTCAGTGGGATACGAACGAAGCTAAGGAATTCTTCGAAGCTTACTCTCGTGGCACCTCGGTGGCAAGCCGACAAGTCTTGTTGAGCCAACTAAGGCTACTTGCTCGTCCATGGATCGCACAAAGCGAAGAGCCAAGAAAGGGAGATCCAACCGGGAAGACCACAAACTAAAACAAAAGGAAAAAACAAAGGGTAGAATTGAAAGAAATGACTCAAACGTGAAGAAGAACTGCGGCAAGTAAGAAAAAGATCTAACCGCATGTGAGATTTCTAACAAAGGTTCGTGGAAGCGCAGTTCCAAACAAAGAGGTAGGCCGCGGAAGGAACCGCTAAGTCAACAACTAACCGGGAATCCGTATCACACCAAAAGCCAACTCGTCGGAGGTTCCAAAGAAGAGGGTAGCCGCCAAAGGTAACATCATCCGGTGAAATAGAGCAACAAGGTGAGCATTCAGAAGCCATACCCATAGTCGATCTAGCGGAGGTTCCAAGGAAAAGGGGTAGGCCGCCAAAGGTAACATCATCTTGTGACAAAGAACAACAAGGTGAGCATTAGAAGCCATGCCCATAGTCGATCTAGCGGAGGTTCCAAGGAAAAGGGTAGGCGCCAAAGGTAACATCATCTTGTGACAAAGAACAACAAGGTGAGCATTCGAAGCCATGCCCATAGTCGATCTAGCGGAGGTTCCAAGGAAAAGGGTAGGCGCCAAAGGTAACATCATCTTGTGACAAAGAACAACAAGGTGAGCATTCCGAAGCCATACCCATAGTCGATCTAGCGGAGGTTCCAAGGCAGGGTAGGGCCGCCAAAGGTATCATCATCAAGTGACAAAGAACAACGAGGTGACGAGGCTAAGGAGGTGACAAACCAAAGTGATAGCAAAGTTGACGTAGTTTTAGTTGAAGGAGAAGGGTGAGGCCAAGGTAGTACGGACTCCCATCACATATCGAAGACATTGCAAGTGTAGAGATTGCAGAGGATGGTTTGGATATATTATTGTTACAAAAGGGTAATATGAAGATGTATAAGGATCCCGAGCAGGTAGGACAATTAGAAGTTATCATACCAAGATACGATCTTACATAGACCAACTTCCACGAGGTTATTCGCGCGAGTATATTTTATATACGGATGATGTCGACGGAGATGGAAATTGTGGCTATCATTTTGTGGCGGAACAATTAGGAATCTTTGACACGGCGGTTAGTAGAGGTATGACACCATGCAAATATGCTAGAACGAGGATGGCTGAACAACTTGTGAACAAGAGGAGCTTTTATGAGCAATTGCTTGGTGAAGGCGAGGTTTGATGATATGCATGCTCAAGTATTGGGGCCCGAACAACAGATGAACTTTCTTCCTTCGAATATTGGATGAGAATGCCGCTTTGTGGGCATCCAGTGGCGGATACATTTAGATGTGTTGTTCATTATTTTACCCCACCGTAGAATGTACATTCACCCCAAAGTGGCAAAATGCGAAGGATCCCTTAAGAAGAGAAGAGTTGTTTTGGCGTTAGAGTGAGCGGTAATCATTTCGTTATTCTAAAACTCGGAGAAAATTGTCCATTGCCACTTTGTTTGTGGGATGATTAAAAACAAGGCTCTAGATCCCAATATCCGGAAGGGATGGATGGCATTGTATGAGGAGAATCACCAACTTTGGGATGCGTTGGCCTTATCAAAAAAACCTCTCCCAGAGGAGAAGATGCAACTTCATACGTGTGGAAGCGACGATGAATAATTTTGATGTATGTTGTTCACTAGTACATATTTGCCAAAGTGGTTTCCTTGTCCCATCCAAACAACTTTTTAGTCAGTTCATAGATCTTGTCCCATTCCAAGTCCTTAGAGTCATCTCCTACCTTAACGGGTTTCCGAGAACCTCAAGACCTATTATCCTTTGGACATCTTCGGGGATGATAGTCATCTCGCCAAAGGAAAATGGATGGTATCGGTTCACCATAAAACCTCTCCAAGCGGTTTGCGAAGTGACGGTATCGGTGGCCACATAATTTTTTATCGCGGGATACAACCGGATGCTTTGTCTGACTTTAACAAATCACCTCAAGCTTCAAAGGCCATACATCCGATTGTTGATGGCGGCTAACACGGAAGGCATTCTGTGGTCCTATAAACACATGCCAGTAAGTTACATTCACTTGATCACGGATAAATAATATAATAACAAGATGCAAACGTCTTACATAAGTTTGATATATCCGTGAGCCCCAAGAGTCTTTGTAGGCAAATAAGAGTTGCGGGTTTATCGGTTCACCCAATGTTTGCCATCATCGCGATGCGGAATCATGTCATACTTATCGGGAAAGTGGGCTGGGGGTGCCTTTTCATTATCCTTAGGGGCTTCAACTCCAACATCGGTCATCTGCTAAGCCACTGCTTGTGAGGAAGAGCCACGGCTCGTTCGGGTACGGAGATATGTTTCCCACTCATCATCATCATCATGCTGGTTGGATAGCTTATAGGTTGATCCCGAATCGTGACCTTGGAGCCAGGATCGGGGATGTCGAGAAAGACTTACGTTTTGCTTCTAAAACGGCTTTCCCTTTTCCTTTGCTCTTTTGGTGCTCTAGACCTATGCGACAATATGGCGAGTTATATAATGACAACCCCGGCATAGAAATTGAACTTAACGGGGAGTTAGGCATAGGTGCGGCATTCTAATCAATTAATATATGATTAGGTTGTCTTTTAATTTTTGGACGGAGAATGAACATTTTTTTCAACGGAGCCGGCATAGTAAGTTAACATAACGACAACGACTCAGGGACTCAACAAGCATTGTTAATAAAGTAAGATTAAATGCCGTGCTTTGGGATTACAAAGAGAATTTAACACGAAAACGGCATAGTATTTATGAAACAAACAAAGCCGGTATGTAAAACCGGCGTGGTATTCAATTAAATGTGTATGCGCGGTAAAGGCATGCAATAAAATGGATTCGGGACATATATTGAGCATGATTTTCAAATTGTATTCTACAGCCATTCAAACATGCAAGCGAATTTCAATTTTATTTTTCAAAGACTAAACAACATAATTTCACTTTGTGTTTTCTCGTATGGGATAAACCCTAAAATTAAAAACTTCAATTCAACATCTACATCACTTACCTAAGCAAATTTGTTATTCTCGCCTCACCATCGACTCTTCTTGCCGGTTCTTGCGCTTTTGATTTCGATGTACCACCATCATCAACGGTTTCTTCGGGATTGGGTATTGGTTTTTCACCGGGTTTGCGACGACCCATTGTGTTAGAGAACGAATTATTTCCTTTCATAAAATGGAGAATGAATGATTTTCTAAATGCAAAATCACTTAAATAGAATGAAGGAGTGTGTAAGCGACGCACAAGCGGTATTAAGGATTTTGTAACCGCCAAATAAGTGGGATAGATTAGTTGTAACCGTCAAATAAGTGGAATGAATGAGTTTTGTAAGCGCCACATAACTTGAGTTTGTAGCAGACGCTAGTTTAATATAACAAACACATAATTAGTATACATATATGATTATGTGTATATTAAGCAATGAAGCAAGTAACAATACTTACAAGCAATCCAACGGTGTTATTTAGTTGGTCATCGTAGGGGGTGCCTGTGCGGGGAGTTGAACTGGAGGGTTTTTCCAGGGGAGGAACTTGGACGTCATCGGGCGGACGACATAGGATGTGACCATTCAGGTACTCTTCCATGTAATCGGCATCAACTTCATCACCGTTCAAAGCAATCTCCAACTTTTCCCACCGACTAAAATCTACCAAACGACGTGGTTCCCTATCCCTCAATCTATTTGGTCCGGTTTGGGAACATACTCTACATGCAACCGATTTGGAGTTGAATAACACCGAGAAAGGTCGAGTTCAAAACATTGAAAAGTAGTATCGGAAAAATGCTAATTACTTATATCCAAGTTGACGCATCACACGCGTAGGATTAGCCATAACGTATCCTTTTGGGTGGAACAACGGCCCATGGTAAAATGCAACGTTACCCAAACCTCAAAACCTTAGGTTTCCTCTAGCCTCCTTGTAAGGGTCGAACACAACATCTTTGGTACTCATTGCGTCCAAAGCCAATCTCATGCTCCGATCGATCGACCCATGTTAGGGCTTTAGTCTTTGTTGAACTCGTATCTCTTAGCTAGGCGTATCGGGTTCGGAAGATCTATGATCTTCAAGGAGGGTAGGCCTTGAACAAGGTTGGGAAGTGTACATAAGCCCCACCTATTCCAATGTGAAGCAATAAGTTTTGTTTCTAAGTTCACGATAAGAGTACATATGAACAATATACACAATAACATAAGTTTAAGAACAAATTTACTGCCCACGGTAGAGTGAAATTCCAGACAAATTGGTTGGTTTAGCCTTAGGGCCCTTCTCATCTCCATCATCAAATGTGCCATTACGCGGTGCCCCAAGAATATCCATAGACATCTTCCAACGGATCCAAGTGCTGAAGGTAGTTCGCACTAACCACATTTGCCATTGGTGTCGGGGAATACCCTAGTGCCTAAGATGTACAACGGGTAGCGGCGGCGGTATAACGAATTTGTTTAGGGTCCCATCCATCCTCCAAACTTCTTTTCTTTGTCTTTTCAAAATTCTTCTTAAGCGTCAACTTGATTGTCTTTGTCTTGCAGACGTGGATTCATAAAAGCTCTCCTGAGAAGTTTTGTAGTCCCAACCAAATAGCTTGTTAGTCGAGACAGAGTGCGGCTTCGACCATTCTAGGTCTAGAGACTCAACTCCTTACGCAATTGATTTGCCGAGTAACATTCAAGCCTAGAATGTTAAGAGCATCTTCGAGGATGAAGGTCATCTCCCCAAAAAGGGAAGTGCATGGTATCAGTTTCACCATGATACCTTTCAGACGAAGCAACAGTGTGATACTGAGAATCGAGGCTTCACATAGTTTTCAACCAAAGCATATAGACCGAGAATCCTTTACTATTCTTTGGACCTCTTCACATTCCTCGGACAAGTCCCAACCATCCATGACTTGGTTTCGGCAAACACGCACAGCCTTCTTATGATCCTACAATTAGGAGAGACAATACAATTAAGAGATTTTACATAAATACACAACAATACATATGTACAAAGAGAAAATGCTTACATAGGTTTGATAGATAGTACGAGCCCACGAGTCCTTGTATCCAAATAGTATTTTCGGTTAGTTTCTTCGCCCCAAGTCCACCACGATCAAGGTCGGGAATCATGTCATCAATGTGAGGGGAAGGTGAGAAGCATAACTTTCACTTTGGCGTTGCCCTTCCCCTTCTTGCCATTGTCTTGTGTTGGTTGTTGACTTGGGCCACCAACTTCGCTTTGGCTTGCTAATTGACTTTCCTCTTCATCTTGCTCATCTTGCTCATTGTGCTCACTGGATTGCAAAGTCGACTACTGGTCAACACCACTCTCCCAAATTATCCCTCTTGTACCAGCCCCCAACGCAGATCTTACGACCTTCATCTTTCCCTCGAGGAGGCGTAGACCGAGGAGTATCAAGGCAAGTCCCTCCCTTCTTCTCTTAGTGACAACATCTTTATTTTTCTTTTGTTCTTCCTTTGCTTTTGACCTATATCGTAAGCACACGGAAGCAATGAATATAAGACAACTCACCTTCAGGTTTAGTACCGGCATTGACTACCTTAACATAAACCACGCCGGTTCAATATTCCTGCATTAAACATTGACTGTCGATAGTCATAAATTATTATTCTCATACGGGTGAAACCTATAATCTATGCCGGCATTGTTGACAATGTTCTGTATGTTTTAAGTCCACTAGAGCGTTCTCGAATTATTAAACAACAATGCGGTACCTAAAACCGTAATGAAACCAAAAATCTATGCATGTCTTGGTGACAAATTCATAAACTCTCCTGTGTGTTTAAAAGTTAAGTCGAAATATTAGAAACACTGCTCTGGGCATAGAATGAATCAAAAAACAATAAGTGCATTGGCAAATTCTAAACGCTTACGTATGTTTTTAGTATACTAACGGCACACACGAATCATTATCAAACAATGCGTGAGACGAAACCCAAGACTTGTATTCATCTAGATTGAATCGGTAGTGAATAATCGAGTCCGGTTTGATTCCGGGGTTGAACTTAAGCATTGTATTCATCATAGATTAAACCAGGAACACTGGCCCTTTGTATTCATCGAATTTCAATGCAGGTACTCTCCGAAACTCAATTGTTTGAGTTAGGGTTTAGCGATTCTAACCTAAACCCATTGCCATACATCGAATTAAACACCTAAGAAGTAGTTTTAAATGACTTACCTTCTCCTTGAGAAGCCATATATTTGTGTAGTTGATCGTCGAGATAACGTTGCTTCTTCGTGTTCTTGCTCTTGAGCAATCTTAGCAAGTCTTTTCACTGTTTTTTGTTGTGAATCGACGATGTTGAGTTCGATTGGGCATTTGGTTTCTTTCGTGGAGGCATTGTTAATGATTCGGGTTGGTTAATCGACGAAGAAATTTTTGAATCGACGATTAATCGACTAAGAACGATGAAGAACACTGAAATTTTTTTCAAAACTAAACCTAACCGGTCTTGCGTCTTGAATTAGAAATGGGGGATATATGTTTTGGTTTTTTGATTTTATTGTTTTAGTAGAGAGGGTATTATGGTATTTTCATAATGTTTTTAATTAACCAAAGGGTATTTTGGTATTTTCATACCCAAAAATCACCCCTTATCAGACACCATGGGTTGGGAGAAGTAATCTATATCCCCCAATTACTTTTTTTATCCCCATTACGCGTTCTTAAATTATTGTATTTTCTTATTTCATTTTATTCCTTCAGAAGTATTTCACTCTTATTCAAATCTTTATTTGCTTTACTGTTTATCCTTATTTTTCACTCTTTATTATTATGCATCATTATTTAAGAAAATTTTTAATAAAGAAGAAATATGAGAATTTTTTAGTGCAAATGAAAAATAAATGAGATGTCGGAGCATATTGAAAAACAAAGTCCAGAAACTCATAAAAGTTTGCGCACGTATTTAGATTTTCAAAATTTTCTTTTTATTATTGGTCACCAATATTTGCACATATGTATTTTTGTTTTATTTTGGTCATGTTTTCTTGGTCATGAAAATAGATGGATTTAAAAATTAGATTGCGTCTCATCTTTATTCATTTTCTCAAATTATAGACCAAAAAATATAGGGTTTGGTTTTACAAATTTAGTATTTTGTTTTTACCAATCGACATGGTAATTTGTTTTCCAACATTGCTTTGATTTTTTGTTTACTGACTTTACTCTTATGGTTATTATGAAGCTGAAAACTTCAAAACCATTATCAAGGAAAATTCATGAGTTTAATTTGCTAATCCTAAGCTTTAAAAACTATGAGTAGTGCTTACCTCTTGAATACTAATAGTAGTGCTTACCTCTTGAATACTCGTCAATCAAATGCCCGGTTTCAGACAAGTAGTAACAAACTTTGCTAGTTGAACCGAAGAAAGACGCTACCATTAGGCCATGATACAGTGAGCGAGCTTGACTTATTATGAGACCCAAACGTAGTTGCGCCTCAAAATTGTTTCTTTAGGTTCCCAACTATAGCCGGATCAAAGGCGATCTCCTCGAGAGGAGAGAAGCAATGCCAGTTCATCTCGTTGTCATTGTCTTGGACATCTTGTATACAATGTCATGTTTTATTTGCTCAGGAAATGCTCATCTTACTTTTGTTGGCTATCATCCAATTCCAACTTCCATGAATGCCAGAGTAGCATAAAAACATTTAAATAATACATGTATTTACTTCTTAACTAGGAATAGGGTGATATAAAAATAGCAAAGATAATTTATTTCTTAAGAAAGTTTATACGGAGAGAAGAAATATGGGATTTTCTTTTTTGGAAATGTGAAAATATGAGATATTGGAGTACACTAAAAAACAAACTCGACAACCTCATCAAGGTGTGCTCTACTTTGGATGTGTAGAGCTCTAATTTGGATGTGAAGAAAGGATATTGTGAAATATTTTCGCGTAAGTTTCAGTAAGAACATACCAAACATCGGAACATGGCAACGAAGTCGAGATCCTCTGTGCCCAAAATGTGGTGTACCCTCTGTACCCGCAAATAAAATATTGACATGTGTCTTGCCTTATTAACATGTACTAACTGTAAATATTCTTTCTGTATTTCCTCCATGTTAAATAAGTTAACAGAATGAAAACCAGTCCTTGATTCTTACCTCTCTGCTGTTTGGTGCAGATTTCGGCTCTGTTATTGATACAAATTTGTTCATTACATAACCATTGGTTACATTTGTCCTTCTATATTAGAAGAAGATAATCACTTTTCTGATTTGTTCTTCTTAAAGAGAACAATCAACAAGAGTTCTATCTGAAGGCATATTATTTTCTTTTTTGAATGAGATTAGATTTTTGTTTATCCTCAAGATTAGACACAATCACACAAATGGATATACGGATAGATGCAAGTCTGGTCAATTAACTAAAAGAAAAAGGGGTTCAAAATGGTTTAGAACATGGTTTGATTATGATTACCTCAACATGGTTTAGGATCTGAACATGGTTTGAGGAATATTGATTTTCTACGATGCCAATAAATTTCCATTACGATGAATAAGGACGGCACAAAATTTAACTAGTCATCCTACTAGTATTTTAAGATTAGGACTACAAAATTTTCGTTTCATTTTAGTTTTAATGGAAAAGTGGGTCAGTTTAATGAAGAGAAAAACGATCCAAAGGGCGATGAAGATCCACAAAAGAAAAAAAGAAAACACTTATCAGTAGTGGTTTTCATTCTGTTATGGTGTTACCTTATTTGACATAAAAAAATATGGAAAGGATATATGGAGTTAGTAAATGTTAATAAAGCAAGACACGTGTCGGGGAATTCTATGAGTGGGCATAGAGGGGTACACCACATTTTG
>JAJJWW010001396.1:0-184174 GCA_023531295.1 Papaver armeniacum
TTTATTTTCTTACGATTCTAATTTAAAAACAAGAAAAACAAAAAAGCTATATTTTATCTCTCTACTCTTCTCTTTTCTTCTTCCATCCGGTCTCTATCTTCCATGAAAATCAAAGATCGTAAAATTTGATCTCAACAACAATTAAGGAAAGAAAAACACAGAACTTCCTTATGATATCGATCATTATTAGGTTAATTTTTGCACTTATTTCATCAATTTTAGGAATATAAGGTCTCTCTGTTTCTTTTCTTCAACTTCTTTTAATCATAAAAATAGATAAAATCCATGAAATCACATCTCTAATTAATACCAAATAGCTTACCCACATAATCATAGGAATCATACTCACACATGATATGACCAATCCATTTTGTACAAAATCATAAGATTCCCGTATTGTATAACAATCAGATGACCTTGAAAACCCTAAAAACAATCACTTAATTCCATACAAACTTTGAAAACCCTATCTTAATTTTGTAT
This sequence comes from Papaver armeniacum, assembly GCA_023531295.1. Taxonomy (NCBI): domain Eukaryota; kingdom Viridiplantae; phylum Streptophyta; class Magnoliopsida; order Ranunculales; family Papaveraceae; genus Papaver; species Papaver armeniacum. Next base: position 484 of record JAJJWW010001396.1, read on the forward strand.
ATACACATACGTAATTTTAATGCTGGTGCGTTTTTCTACTAAAAGCTCTAATATGGAGTTCCGGATGCATACGGTGTTCCGCATTGAATTAGGAAGATTAAAGATATTTGAACATAATCGATATCACCATTTTATTGCTTTACCAAGCTCTGGGGAACAGAGAGAAGAAAAGGCAAAGATCAAAAGGAAGAGGATGGGAAAGCTACGTATTTGTGATTTCCGATGAATATTTATTAGTGTTCCTTTAAATAATTCCTTTAAATTAAAAATGAATTTTGAAAAACTAGATAACAGAAGAAGAGATTCGGCAAATGAGGAAAGGAGGAACGTGCACCCCGGTTAAAGCCAGGGTGCACAAAGTCGGACTCATTTAAAGTAACCAACTAACTGATCTGATCATCCTAATGATGAGAAGCGTGGATAACTAATTTAGACTGCCAAAATGGATTAACTGATACTGATACTGGGAAAGAAAAAATATTACCTGAGTGAAGAAGAACAATAGAGTGAGATACTTGGTGGAATTGTAGAGCATCCTGAGTAAATAGAAATAACTCATTGACCATTCTCTTAATATCTCCTCTCGGATCTCCGGACTCACCTCTGAAAACTTCTGCAAGTATGGGAATTCCTTCTTCAAACTCAACCTCCCACAAAATATCAGCGTTCCTAAATTGGTTGACAGCATCCAAAGTGCGAATCTCAACATACCCAACGCTGGATGCGCAAATTTCTCTGTGATTGCCAATCCAACCTGCAAAAACCAAGTGTTAAAGAGTAAAAATTAGAAAAGACCAGCAGTATAATAATGACTATTTTAGACTATAGTAACGTAGATATTGTAAACATACGATTCTGAAGAATCTGAACAGGTACGACTACGGTATGCAACTAAAATTTGTAATTTAGAGAAATTAACACACAATAAGTCCGCATCTTATGCAGGGACGGTATTAGGGTGGCTTACCCAGGCTGAAGCCCACCCAAAATTTCTAAAAAGATATTTTGTTAGTGTAATTTTTAACATTTGTAAAATTTAGAAATTTGAGATGTAAATTTTAATTAGCCCATTAATTGTTAAGATATGATTATGCGTGGAAGAAATCGAGAAGATTTTTGGAACCCTCGATCGATGGATTAATTTTTGAATAGATCTCAAGATTCAAAGGCTATAGGGAAAACAAGTATTCATGATGTTTCTTAAAATCGGGTATTGAATGGGCCGCTCACCATTCACGTGTCAGTTTGATAAAATAAAATTGTGTGTCAAATGGGGTGTCTTGTCCTTAAATAAGCAAGCGTTTGTCTACCTTTAAAAAAGAAAAAAGCAAGTGTTTGTCCAAAATTCATTTTTCTTCTATGAAGCGACTACAATTTTATGTATATCTAAATATAATCTAAAAATGCGTGTATTCATGAGACAAAACTATAATATGTCATGACTTACACCTTGTTTGTTTGCGGTGACTCATCCGATTAGATCTGGATCTCGAATCGTCCGGATCTGAGTGAAATCACTCGACTCATCTGGATCGACTCACTAAGATCCGACTTCGGAAAATATGTTTGTTTTGTGAGTCGATCGACTCACTGACTTATAATATTTGGATTAAAATGCCCTTAGGTTCACTGAGTTAACTTTTTATTGCTCACTTCAAATAATAAGATTGAATTAAAAAACAAGTTGTGGACATAAGAGATTTATATATACATGAAAACAAAAAACAAAAATCCTACCACAGTAGTCTACCTGAAGATTACAACTTGAAATATTACAAAGATACGTAATTGCAATCAATGGTTAACATGGATGTAAACTCGCTTGCAACCATGTTATTTGACTGCCCTGAAACAATAAAATGGTGTTTGATCATAAATCCCAAACGACAAACATGTAGTCAACAGACTCAACACTGCCTTAGCTTGCAAAAGTTATCGGCAACCAAAGATCTGCAATATACCTTTCTACTACGAAGCTAAGGAATGCTTTAAAGATGCAGATTCTATACGCTGTCTATATATAAGCGCCCTTGTCTCTGTTTTCACTGTTTGATCATTTCCAAATACTAACACACAATAATTGCGGGTATACAGTAAATAGGCTTCATTGCCCGCCTCTCACGACAACTCATGTAAATCAACACTGTCTACTCAGGCATTGCCTTAAACATTCATTCTATCACGCATGGATTGTAAAATCCACCCTCCATATAAGTCATAACAAATGCAAAGGTTGCCTATAGATGTTAGCTATGGCCAACAAATGAAACATACATGGAACCTGTACCTCAACGCTATGAATTAACTACTACATTTACCTTCAAGATATAAGTCGATACTAAAGTTTCTCTAACCATTTTAAGCGAACATTAGGCTCAAATCAAATACTGCTTACACTTGAGATAATTATACACCAATATCGAATCAGAACTCAAAGAAAATGAACCCATTTTTCTAATATAAAGAATACATCTTATGGATGAATTAATAACTATCAACTTAACCATTTAGTTAATTCTCCTCCAATCATTAACTAGACAAATAAATCATCCATTATTTACATAAGGAAACTAGGTTCTAAATGACATTACCTCAAATGATCAGGCCTTAATCGCTTAATCCATCCATTTTCCATTCTTTGTGGCCTTATATCAAACAACTCATGTGCAGTACTGTTGCGTTTTTCCTTATTGCTTTCAGCTCCTTTCTTAACCCTTCACCTCTAAATTTAAGTTCTAAGCAGAACCCATGTTTTATAATCATATCGAAATTCTAAAACATTCAAAAGTATCCAAGTCATTCATTACTTGAAACCAACAACACTTTTCGTTGGCAAAATGAAAAATTAAGCACCAAAAGAAAAGCGAAAATGATTAACCATGTGACGTTAGAAGGTCAAGATTAAGGAGAAGTAGAGGTGAGTTAGGAGATTAACGAGATCAGCGGAGAGATTAAGGAGATCTAGGCTTTTCTCCCATTTCTCGCTTCGCTCTCGATTGAGAGAAACGAAGAAAAAGAGAAAAATAATATAACAGGTTTCGAGTCCAGATTCGTCAATTCCAAATGACTCTAAGTTTGAACCATCGACTGTGGGAAAGTTTTACGCTCGACTCCATAGGGTAGAGTCGTGGGTTAGATCCACTCAGATCTTAGTCGGAAGTTACCAAAATTACAAACCAAACAAGTCCCCGGCCAGTGACTCGCACAGTCGGGTTGAACCATCGAGTCACCTAAAACAAACAAGGTGTTATTATGCGTATATGTACAAACTCCAAATATTTTTGCATCCCTATAATAACCTTTAAAACTAGAAAAATTGGGCACGCTAAATAAATCGGGATTATTATTTTCGATACGCAAATTATTCCTCCCTAATATTAGTTACAAGGTGAAAAAATTGATTCAAACTTTATGTTCCAAGGAAAAGAGATCGCGTGGCATACCCATACCCTTTTTAAGTATATTACCGCAGTTGTCATTCTTGCGGTTGAGATAAATTAAGTTGAGAGTTCGAGAAAAAAATTAGCCCACCCAAACATAAATTCCTGGTTGGTCGCCGATCTTATGCTTCAAAAAAAAAAAAAAAAAAAAAAAAAAAAAGTCCGCATAATACACACTTACATTTTGAGGCGTTTTAGCCATGGAAGCTGAGGTTTTGTAAAAGTTGTGAATAGAATCATTGTCGTCATGGATCGAAATGTTGTTGTTAGTTCTGTTGCAGAGGTCGATTGAAGGTAGAAAAGTATCAGAGATTGCAGAAAGTGATTCCATTTGACGAGAGGAGAGAGATAGAGGTAATGATGAGGCTATTTTCAGTATCATAGGCATCATCCTCGAGTAAGAAGCCTTCATTTTGCTATTTTCTTATTCTTTCCTTTTTCGTTTTTCTTCTTCTTAATTTTTTTATAAAAGCCCTACAGATGTAATGGTGGAATAGTAGAAACACTATTCTTAACAGAGCTGTGACGGACCAGAAAATTTCCCTTCTAATGGGTTGATTTTCAACCCAATCAGCAAGGCCAAACCCCGGCACGTCACTCGAAAAAAAAAAAAAAAAAAAAAATGTAAATGAATAAAATAGCAACGGGAGAAAACAAATTCATAACACATCAATATACTTAAGCAACAGTTTACACAAACATTTTTGTACACAGTTCTAGCTAGTTCAAATAAATCTCAAGGTATTATGAATTGTAGTCATACAAATAGATGTTAAGACAAAACTATATAGCAGAGTTTGTCAAAATTAAATCTCAAAAATAATTAAACTAGATTGGAATTTTGCAACGAAGAAGTTTCAAAGACAGTCTCGTATACATCAGAAAATATCAGATCCTAATTTATACCAAGCAAAAGATGAAATGAAAACATAATTCAGCTCCCACATGACTACCCCAAAACAGCCCATGATATATATATATACAAGGACAACAATTTATATACCACATTGTGTCCATAGCTCCACGCCGTAAGCCTTCCTCGGCTTACTACATCGAGCTAGCTCCAAACTCTGTGGGAAAACAAAGCAAAACGGGGTGAGCCCACAGCCCAGTAGGAGGTATAATCGTAATCGAATGCAGGAGATATACATATAAAATGCCAATAGTTAAAAGCAACAATAGAGCATCAAACTAGAATATGAAATTCAGCAAATAAAATGTAAAGCTTTTGTTCATAAGCATTTGTAAGCTGCCAGTTGATTAAATTCAGATAAAATCACTCTACTATTTATATGGCCAGCGCCAACGTCAGGGTAGTCCGATACCAGCCACCGTTATCAAACAAACGGTCTTCCGGGTTGCCATCCGTAGATGGGGTGCCAATTAAGGCCCGACGATCCTATAGTAGAGTTCTCTAGTTTCCAAATCCAGTTGTCACAACGGAAACATCACAAACCAAGTTCCGGAGAACCTCGTAAATCCATAACGTAAAACATACTTAAATATAAGTGTCGGCAGCATTCTCTAAACCTTACCAGTAAACTATTTTCGAAATCAAAATTTGATTCAGAAGATACGCCACTTATCGAGAAGCATGTATCATGACTAAAGAGAAGAGAATCCAAAATCGTAAGCACGTAATAACATAAACACCACGAGTAAGGTCATTCGTAATTCAAAAAGGTGTGCCTAAGTGCTATCAAAGTGGATGGTGATACTTACCAGCAAGCAAATAAGAGTTTCATATCATGGAATAGAATTATGGCAACAACTTGAAACAACAAGAGCATAAAACCCAACTATAAATTCCGAGATGTTCCAGAAATTTCATTTTTGATAGTCTTACATCCAAAATTTCACACAAAATTCATTAAGCGACGAAATTAAGTGAATTTGGTCTCATTAGAAACCTGAGAAATCCCTCTTTAACATAAAAATGAAACTCAGGGGGTAAAAACGTTTGTGGCTGAGTCGAAAGGTCTCGACAAGTCAGAACAAGATTCGAGTTTTTCATAAATTTTCAGTTTTGGCTACTCATAATCACAAATTTGTAGAAAATTCATTAGGCAACGGAATACAACAAACTTGGTCTAATTGGAAAGCTGAAAACAACCCCTTAACATAAAAATAATAGGAAAGGGTAAGAAGGCCTGTAGCTTTATCAAAAATGTCTCGACAAACAGGACAGCAGTTTGGTTTTCAGAAAATGCAGTTTTGATAGTTTATAGTCAAAAATTCATACAAAAATCATTAGGCAATGGAATTTGACAAACTTTGTGTCATTAGAAAGCTAAGAAACCCTATTTAATATAAAAATAATAAAAGAGTAACTAGTTGTATGGCTGTTTCAGAAAGTCTCAACAAAACAGGGCAGAAACATGTTTTCAGCAAAAATGCAGTTTCAGGAGGCTTCGTTTAAAAATTCGTACAAAAATCATTAGGAGATGAAATCAATCGATTTTTGTTTCATTGGAAAGCTGAGAGAGTCCTTTTTAACATAAAAATGATTATCAAAAGCAATGAGTTACCCATCTGTGTGGAAAAGTCGCGACAAACAGGACAGAAAACACGTTTTCAGGAAAACTGCAGTTTCGACAGTTTTCAATCAAAAATTCGTGGAAAATTCATTCGACATCGGAATTCGACAATTCTTGTCTCGTTGGAAAGATGAGAAATCCATATAAAACATAAAAATGATAAACAAAGAAATAAGGTGCATAGCTATGTCGAAAAGTCCCAATAGAACAGGACCAAAAATCACGTTTTTCATAAATTTATGGTTCTTTTCTCAAACATGCAATGGGCAACCTTTGAAACTCAATTGGGGACTTGAATTTTTGGTGAAAATCAGAACTTAAATAAATTCAAACCATCCCTAATCTTCAAGGATGAAATAAGTAACTTCTTATTTTGTAAATCTTACAAACCCATTCAAAAACCAACACCAAATCATGGATTTCAAACAAAATTAGGGCAAGTATCAACCACACCACTTTGAAAATGGGTTTTACAATTGATAAAAATACTTCAACAATCTTCACAGTAGAATCAAGTTACGGGTAAAGAAACACAAACCCATTCTTATTTTGCTAGAATATAAAGAAGAATCATCAGAGTTTAAAATTAGAATTCAAGTCACAAAATTTAAAGTAACAGATGTGAGAAAAAAAACCCCTACCTCAATCGCTCATTCCACAGCAACAGTACCCATTTGCATCTTTGTTCATGAAACTTCAATTCATTTAGCACAACTTTAATTAAGATTCTATAGAACCAGTTTGGTCAAAAACTACAATTCAATCAAATTTGAGGGAATGGTTTCCTTATCTCCACTTTACTTCAATCCGAGGATCTAAAACAGCCGACGTTTAATAATTAACCCTCTTATACTTACTGATTTATGGGATTTCAGAGTTAACGAGAGAGAGAAAGGGGCCTAAACAAAGAATGAGAAGAAAATTGGGATTTTATCCCTTTACCGTAATGTCCTGGACATGTGTCTGGTTGCATGAAAATTTATCAAGGAATCTTGACATGTGTCTTAGTTTTATCAAGAGTTATTATGGCAACCAGATTTAGGATTAGAGCCGACATATGTTGGAGACACCAAACTTAGGTTTTAAGCCGCAAGAAATTGATAAAGGCACTTTACCATGGCTATGAGTGTCCGATACTAAAATCTACGCCCACGCTACACGGTTTCTAACTTATCTGAATAGGTCGGTCTCGGGCTCAAAGCACGATAGAAATTTTAGGAGTGTTACAAGAGCTAAGCTCAATTCTTAATAGAGTTTTTTTTCTCAGCCGTTAGATTCTCGACAACTCAGTTTAAATCTACCGATAAAAAAGAAACGTTATTTTTAATAGAGCTAAGCTCCATGCTTAATAGCGTTTTTTTTAGCGCGCTATTCTTATTAGCGTTTTATGGATTCCACGGACCATTCCACCAAATCATGGAACCCTGCTTGGATTTTCTATGGAAGACCCCAACTTGGAAGCCATTAGACTTGACATTCCATGGATTTTCCACACTTGGAATATGTTGGATTCCACCGTAAGACTTGCTCTAAGCAAGAGAAACTCATAAGAACATACAGACCCTAAAAAAAAACCACTCAAAGAAAGAGAAAACGGGTGATTTGCCCACTCTAAGAGACCCTAAAAAACCACTCAAAGCAAAAAGTCACAAGTATATATGGTATCGCCCACAACGGATTAATGGTGTGGTAAGTAGACTTGTGACTTTTTGCTTTGATCGTAATTCAAATTCCAAATTGAGAAGAAAAGCAAGTTGCTTAATTTGATGTGGGGATGGGATGGGCCATCGGATATTCATTAAGATTTTGAGAGGGTTTTATCAGCGCTTAAACTGCTCCCAATCCTACCTAATCGTCTTGCAGGTACAGGAGGGGTCATTAAGATATGGATGTTCCTTCGCAGCCTTTGCTAAACGTGTCTTCACCAAAGGCAGTAATATGGCAGAGTTCTGGGCAAAGAGGGTTTGTTGTGAGCTATTTTATTTTAAATTATCGTTTGGTCCTATTTTATATGGCCCCAAGTTAGTTTGGTCCACCAACAAAAAAGAGAATTCTGTTTAATCCTTATTTATTCAAAAATATATTAAAGTATATAAAGTACCCTTTCGTTCCCTTATTTTATTTCTTCCTCACGTGATTTTTTTTTTTTTTGTTTTCTCTCTTCTTTATTTTATCTAGGGCCAATTACAAAACGGTCCTACTTTTGTTAATTCGTTTACAAAATGATCATACTTTTGTTTTTTGTTTACAAAATGGTCACACTTTGGCCGAGATAACGGTTGGTGAAAAAATCGGGGTTACTTGTCTCCAAAATACCCTCCTTTTTAACTCAAGCTCTTTAACTGCAGTTAACCCATCCTAGTTCTGCTGAGTAGTCTAGGCCAGAGCAGTTGCACAGCCTGAACCACCGTTGCGCAATGATTGCCATCATAGCTTCATTCCAGCCATGTTGGCGCCTCACCAGGCCACCACCTGCATTGCATCTACTTATTTCAGTTCATGGAAGCTACAGTGCAGCTTCACCTCTTCGTGAACTCATAAACCAACTCTCATCATAGCACCTTCAGCTCAAACTAACCATCATAGCAGCACATCTATACAGCACCAAAACCATTTCCACTTCCAACACAACATCACAACCCATTGCAGTAACTCATTCCTCCTTATTTCTCTGTAATCACCACCAACATCTTCCACACTCAGTGCCACCAATAAAGTTCATCTCCATTAATCTACAATACCCAGCTCATACCAATTCCATAAGTCACACTACAGACCACCAAAACGTCATTAATTCTCAGCAACACTAAGTTCAGTTGCACGGACTTTCAAACTTGAATCCAAGCTCAAACCCTAAGTCAAACACTATCAGCACAAGCAGCTCCATCTTCTTTGAATCATAACATGTAAAACCTAACATTCATCTAACCCATTTTAATGAACTTAAACATCCTTTTGAACAACGCCACCATCCTCTCCATAATGCAATCGCCAACCCAAATCTGCATCATACCCTTCTCATAACAGATCACCGGGAACTCTCTGTTAATTATCATAGTGAACGGCATCAACTCCTCTGAATCACACGAACCCATCTCTATCAATTCTTCTATATTCAATTTCTCAATTCTATCCTCTCTGTTAGCGATTCCTCAATTTCCACACAAACCCATCTTGACCTAATGGAAGTTTGATGGTAATTCGAATCCAGCACCACCTATATCTTTTGAATCAAATTAGAATCCTAATTTTACAAAATTCCTTCATCTGATTTCAAGAATCAAACTCTAAATCAGTGTTGACCTCAATTAAGAACAACAACACCACTATCTCCTGTAATTGATTCTGATATCTAACTCCCCGATCCACAGTATTTATCTTCTTCTCCATTAATTCTTCAACAACATCACTCACCAGATCCCCTTTTCTATCTGTGTGTCTTAGTATCACAGTCTTCTCTTCTTCATCATCTCCTTGATTCACCATTAACAACATCTTCCCGGTTTCTCTTGAATACGATTTGGAGATGTAACCCTCATCAATTTCTCCGTTGATTCACCTCCATGAAAACTAACCCTTTTTGTACACGAACTAACTGACCTTAACCCTCACTGTTATTGATAAAAATCACTCGAAAAAACTATTCAACACTCAATCTCCATTTTGATCGCTTTTTTGCAGAGATAAGAGAATAGAAACACAGAGAGGCGACAATAAGAGAATAGAAACACATAGAGGCGGCAACTTTGAGGGAGGATATGAAAACCCTAATGTGTTATAAATCAGGTCTTAGTTATGACTAATCCTAACCATAGAGACTATTCTCGAGATGTAACAGTTGAGCGACGGTTACAGATCGGGTTTGGTTAGGTCGGGGAGAAAAAGGTAAACCGACACTTCCATTTAACTCTGATTTGGTGGGATCCACCAAGTTAACGACCCATTTAACAGAAGTGTGATTGTTTTGTTAATGGTTTGTAGCAGTGTGACCATTTGGTAAATCGGCCACTAATTGTAGGACTGTTTTTGTAGAATTTCCTTTTATCTACTAATTTCTCTCTTCTTAACATTAATAGATAAAAGAAACTTAAAAATTAAATATCACTCAAAATATAAGTCGAAAATTAATAAATTTTATATATTCGGAAAGGTCTCGACGATATCTACACAACGAGTACTCATTATACTATGTTTCAAAATTTTAATTTTTTTCGGTATAATAGTAGTTCATATCCGAGAATGAACACTATTCTAGAACATGGTAGTTCATTCTAGTTCTAGCAGTTCATTTCGTAGAATGAACTCGTATATACTAGCATTTTATTTTGTAGAATAAACTCATAATGGTAGTTCATTTTGAAGAATGAAGTCGCAATGGTAGTTCATTATTATAGTTCATATTGTAGAATGAACTCGTGATAGATGTTTTTACTTTCGAATGAACTCATAATGGTTGTTCATATTGTAGGATTGATAATTCATGTTGTAAAATGAACTCGTAATGATAATTAAAATGGTAGTTCATATCGTAGAATGAACCCGTAATAGTTGTTCATTATTGTAGTTCATATTATAAAATAAAGTCGTAAATGGTAGTTCATATTGTAGAATGAACCTGATAGGTATTCATATTGTAATGGTAGTTCATATTGTAGAATGAACCCGTGATAGGTGTTCATATTGTAGAATGAACTCGTAATAATAGTTCATTATACGATTCATTTTGTAGAATGAACTCGTATATGTTGTTTAATCCTAAGAGTTCACTTTTAGAATGAACTAGTTAGTATGATAGTTCATTAAAGTAGTTCATTTTGTAGAATGAACTCGTATAATAGTTCATTTTATAGCTAAAGAATAAGGTAAAAATTATAAGCCCCTAAATCTAGCAACAATGGTACTCGTTGGAAAGCTCTCGTTGAGGGCTTTCCGAAGATATAAATTTTTTTCATTTTTAGACATATGGTTCAAAAGATATTTCCATTTTAAGTTTTGATTTATTTATTTTTATTATTATTAAAAGAGAGAAAAAGAGAAAAAAAGTATTTATGCCACTATTAAAGGATCATGACATCATTAATGACATCATCCGCGTGGATATTGTCCACCCCATGACCAAACAATGATATTTAGCACCAAACAATCAACTCTATAACCTCAATATTATTGCAGCAGTACTACAGTCTCTCAGGGCAACTAGTTAACTACTCAAAATCCTCTATCCACTTAAAGCAAAAATGTGCTGCATTATGCGAGGAAGAAATCATCAAGGATTTGGGCGTTAAAATAATGGGGAAAGATGAAAAGTATCTAGGAGTGAAGATCCTTCAACAAGGCAACATAGTGTCAAATTACAAGTTTTTATAGAAAAGTTTGAGGAAGCCTTTAGCGGGGTGAAGAAGAAATACCCTTTCGCATGCTGGGAGGACTGTATTGATACAATCAGTTCTTGCTCTTATTCCCATATTCTATATGGCAACTAGAGTCATCCCTAAAACTGTTATCAACAAGTTAACTCAGATTATAAGAGACTTCTGGTGGGGCCACGACAGCGACAAAAGAAAGATGCACTTCCTGAAATGGGAGTGGTTCAATATTTCGAAAGAAAAAGGGGGTTTAGGCCTAAGATCATTATCATACCTTAACCTTGCTCTAACCGCCAAGCTTACTTGGAGATTTCTTCACGACCAAGAGTCGTTATGGGTCAGAATACTCACGGCTAAATATCTGAGAGGAAGCTCATTTTGGGAAGCAAAGAAACCAAGTTGATGTTCTACCACCTGGAATGCAATGTTAGACATCATATGTGAGCTCAGAAAAGGTTGCCTATGGCTGGTTGGGAATAGCTAGTCAATCAACATTTTTACTGACCCTTGGATACCAACTATTAATGGATTTACCCCCATCAGAAAAGAGGACAGTTCTCTGGATATCTCAAAAGTGCACCAGCTTGAAAACACAATGTGCCAATGACATATGGGTTTATTATCACAAATATAGACCCTCTCTCATGCAAAGTTGAAATACAAAAAGTCTCCCCCAACACAACTAAGGAGGACAAACTAATATGAAGGTTGACAGATCATGGTGACTTCACCCCTCAATCGTTTCAAAAAATACTGGAAGAGCAACAAGGAGAATCTTCAACTTCAAGGGAGCAACAGTTTCCATGGAAGCAATTCTGGGCAGTGAAAAGAGTGGCACCAAAAGTAAAAACTTTCCGGTGGCGTTCTCTCCATAATGGCCTAGCAGTATCACAACGAATTGGAAGACATGTAGATGGTGTATCCACAATCTGCAGTACCTGCAACACATAAGAAGAATCTGTTCACCACTTTCTATTACACTGTAACCTAGCACAAGCAGTATGGTTTGCGTCTGCTCAGGCTTCAAGGCAACCAGCAACTGACTATCTCACAATTGGTGGAGATGTGAATCAAAAAAAAGGACAATGAATGGTCCACCACCATGGGCATGGCAATTTGTTGGGCCCTATGGAAAGTGCGAAATGCTAAAGTGTTTGGGAATGTAACTCCTACTGTGCATGGCACCTTGGCTATTCCCCATTACTGGCATAATTTACATTACAACTACACTGATGAAGAAGAAACAGAGGCGGTTGAAGAAATAACTAGAACTATTGGAACCGCAAACCAATCCAGTGGGAACCACCGGTTTATCCACATATCAAAATCAATGTTGACGCACTTGGAAGGATGGAGAAGATGCTTGTGCGGTAGTGGTGAGAGATAGCAACGGAACTTATTTAGGCGCAGTTCAAGAATGGGAAGATTTGACACAGCCCTATTTGCGAGAGGCCACGACTTCCTCTTACTTGCGGGATCTGGGTACCTTATGGAACTTAAACTCAATTGTTATAGAAGGGGATAGTCAATCGGTTGTGAAACACCAGGAGAGTCGAGAACCACCCCATGGAGGCTCTGGAGAATAAAGGACGAGATCATCGGCAGGAATCATCGGCCGTCCGAATAGTAACAATGCATATAAATTCGTTTCCAAAACCAGCGAATATTGCTTTGCTCATTCTTTGGCTACTTATGCTTTAGCTCACAAAGTTCAGCTACTTGGCTCGGCTCGAACTCCTACTAGCATTGCTTTCTTTCGATTGTAGACAATAGCTAGTCTTGTTCTTACTTTTGATACAAAATAAAAATAAAAAAATAATATATATTTAAGAAAATGACTAAATAGATAGTTGACTAAGTCAAAAGGATCAAATGAACTCTAATATATTATTCTTATGACTAAATGGTATTTCCTACTTATTTTTTTTGATCCGTCAAGTAGAAAATTCATTGAGAAAGAGGCATGGGGTAACCCAAATCAATAATTACAAATCAAGAAAAAAAAAGGGCTAAAAAGGATTCGGCTACAAAAAAAGGAAGCAATAATGAAATCGGTATAAGGAATCCCATAAAAATATCACCATATTAACGTAAAAAGTACAAGTGGTAACGGGATTCCTAAGGTTTGTTGTTAGCTATTGCCTTAGGAATTCGAAGTTCTTAGTGGTTAGTGACTCATCATATATGTAATACAACTTGTAAATGCGTGTATGATACTTTTTGGTTTTGTGTTAACATTTTGAAAGACACGAGTTTTTTTTTTTTTTTCTTTTTCTTTTTTAATTGATAAGGACATAAGAACTTTAGCTTCTTCCTTTCAGAATGTGTTTTTTTAGCACCCATCACTACCGTGAAGGTAATTTGGTAGTAGATCACCTAGCCCAGATGGCTAATTCTCCTGATGTGAACCAAGTTTGGGTTACTTAATCACCCCCTTTTTTTGTTCTTTTTGATATAATGGAGGAATGCTCATTGGAAAAAGTACTAAGCCGTAAAAATGAATGAAACAGTTGCTTAACAGAAGTACCATCATTTTCTTCCATTCCGCTTCAATATCTTGGGATTAAGATAATAGTGTCTGAACATTTTTTTTTTCTGAAGCATGTCTCTGAACGGTTAAACGTATTTGATATTGTTATTTATTAGGGTTTTACGGTTTGTATGGTTTGGGTAAATAGTTAGGAAATCAATTCCAAAAATAATTATTGGATTGAGTCGACCTTTCCTTCTAATAAAATGGCTTTCTCCCCTCATTTTTTTTGATTGAAAGAGAGAATTTATTAGAAGGAAGAATTTGAGATACTACCGGTGGTAGATAACAAAAAAACAAGTAAGAACCAAAAGACAAAAATAAGTAAAATTACATCCCAATTAGAGACTAAGTAAGATGTATTAGAGCTCAATCTATGACCAAAAGAGAGCCCAGGAGATCACTTGTGTCTTAGCTTCAATACCAAGATCCGGATTAGTCATAAACGTTTGCTTTTCTTCAAAACCCTTGCATTGCGTTCTTTCCAGAGGACCAAAGAGATTCTTCACTGGAATCAAATCCCTAACACCTTTCTTGAATTTGATAAATGTTCGCCACTCCAACAATGAGCCAAGTCATAAAGTCAGGTTCTCGGAAAAGCCCAAAACCACCCTGGAGAAGGTAACAACAACACCCAAACTTTATATGCAATCTTGCAGTGTAACAATAAGTGATCAAAAGTTTCATTGGAGTTGCCACAAAGAATGCAGCAATCGTCTTTGATAATCCTTTTTCTAGCAAGCATATCAATAATATTTAGCTCACCAAGAATAGCACACCATATAAAGAAATTCACCTTAGGAGGGATGATAGACTTCCAAATAAAAGAATAAGGAAAATTATCCACACCTGCAAACTCATTAACTTTCAGATAGAGAGAATTAACCGAAAAAACACCATTAGAACCCAAAGACCATCTTCTAGTATTTGTTGTGTCGTCAAGAGGAGGAGGGCAAGAACCAATGAGCTGAATGAAACTAGCAAAATGATTTGCTTCAACATCACCAATCCTCTTTTGAATCAAACTTCCAAAGTGGTTGATATCGGCAATATGACTTGCAACAAAAGATAATTTATCTTTATCTAACTTATATAGATCAGGGAAAGACACCGCCAAAGAGACATCTCCAATCCATTTGTCATGCCAAAAATAACTATTAACTCCAAAGATGAATTGTTAAAACGAATGTCGATTTATCAATGATTATTTTCAAGAATTGCTTTCCAACAAGATATCCCCACAAGTGTATCTATATTCTTTGGAATCTACTGAGAGAAATCCGAGCCATACTTCTCATCAATAATTTTAAACCAAAGGCTGTTTTTTTTTCAGACCAAATCTCCAACACCATTTAGACAATAAAGCTTGATTCATTTTCTTCAAATCAAGAATACCCAACCCACCTCTTTCTTTGGAAGCCATAACTAAATTCCAGTTTACTAGATGAAGTATTAGAACTAGTTTTATGCTCACATAATGTTAGAGCATAGCTCGGTTGAACCCACCAAGCGTTGGTATGTCAAGTTTGGTTGTCATATTTGAGTGAACCAAAACTCATTTAAAGAGTCGCTTGATTATGTACTAGAGTCAACTTCAGTATAGTGAAACCAATCTTAAGTAATCACCGAGATGGTATGATCGATTGAGTGTTATTGGTATGACCAACTCTAGGCAAAGGGGAACCGATCCTAGTAAGAGGTGCAACCGATCACAAGAGGGTAATCGATCCTTGTAAGAGGTGCAACACGTTTCTAGATATTGGGAACCGATCCTATGAACATGTGCAACACGTTTTTAGACATTGGGAACCGATCTTTGGACATGTGCAACAAATACAAGTTAGATACCATATATATGTGGGAACCGATCCAAGTACCTAGTCAACCGAATTTTTGGAAAGCTAGTGTGACTAAATCCAGTACTCATATGGAGGTAGAACCGAAACTTGTTTTGGTAGAACCGTGAAACCCATGATTGGTGATTGAGTGTTCTTAATCAATCACATAGTTCTTGAAAAGTTAGATGAACCAATTCTAAACTTGTTTGGAAGTGTGGCAAATCGGTTTTCAAGATTGTAAGTATGAAAGAGGACTTACAAAGTAAAGATGTCGACATATACTTTGAGCATGTGCAAGAACGCTTATCTTTTATTGTTCAAAGATATTCTTTAATAGCTAAAGGAAAAAAATCCCGATCTAAAAATAAGTTGAGAATCTTTTAATTAAGGTTTTTAATTTTATTTTTGGAAAATGAAAATTAGTAATGTGCATTTACTAGTTGGAGTTTTTCTAAGAGATTTTCGGTCAAAGTTTGGACAAAGCATTTCCAGGAATTATGGAAACCGAATTTGGAATATATTGCATATCTTGAGAATATTTTCGGTTTTAGAAATTCCTTGGTGTTCAAACTTCCATAGTCTATAAATATCAAAGTTTGCATTTCGAGCAAACTAATCCTCAGAGCCAGCAAAACTACCTAGTTGTGTTTTTACTGGTGGAGCCGCCTATTCGAGAGGAAAGTAACCTAATTAGGCGAAATCTCTTACGATCGCTCAGTTTAAAGACTTCTTTGGGATTGAGAAGCTCTATTAGTACCGTTGGTGGGAAACTAGATGATTGCGGTTTATTATTAGTTTTCGATTGATTTGATTGACTAACGATTGTTAAACTTTGATTGCACCTAGTTTGTTTATGCTTGAGAATCTTCTCTTCGATATAAGATTCACTCAAACTAGATCGAAGTTTCACGGGATCTTTAGATTGTTTGTAAATCAAAAGATGTCTTGTGATAATCCATTGTTAACGAGACTCCGTTTGTGCGTGATTGATTGATCACAAGAGATTCAAGTTGATTGTGTGCGAGGTGTTTATTGAAGATCTAAGAAGATTTTAAGATAAAGAAGACTTTGAAGATTTACGATTTGGGTTCATAATCTTTGGTGTGCACAATACTTGTTTGGTTAAATAGGATCCAACTATAATCGGTTTATCCTTGTGGTAGATTGGATTGATTAGTTTAGTACATCGACATCCATACAATTCTTTGTGATTCAAAGTATTGATTGCAAAAATCTATACAATTACTTTGGTAGTTGTTATTAGATAAATCTAAGGACCTGACAAAGGAGTTTATTGGGATAAATGGAAGATCCTTTTGTCGAACTCACATCACTTGGTTGAAAAGAGTTGTTACCAAACAGATTTGTTGTTCCTTTACTGTTTGGAATACGAACCAAAGGAATTGTTCCAAGTACGTGACTTATTACAAGTTAGAGGCGTGGGAATACATACGGAACTAGGTGAACTATAGGTTTAGTTGCTTGGTCTCAACTATACGAAGTTGGTTTGATTTTGTATAACTACTTAATCACGAGAGTATTCCATTGCGGACAAGGTACCGGGGTTTTTCGCATTTGCGGTTTTTCGTTAACAAAATATTGTTGTGTCTTTTACTTTTCTATTTCCGCAATTATAATTGTTTTTATTATAATTAGAAGTAAAATACACAAACGTTAATTCCTATTTACTTGATAGTAATCCTATTGTGTTTGGTTAAGTCCGAACCATTATCAAGTAAACATACTTCGTTGTTGTATTGTCTCGATCTCGTATCTATGAAGACGATCACACAACCGTGGAACCGATTAGTTGTATTGTCTCACTCGGTCCATTGAGATAATCATTTTCGGAGAAAGGACTTATAGGTGAAAAAAAGTTTTAGATTGAGGTATATTTGGTTACCTCATCTTTTCAATTGGTATCAAAGCGGGGAAACACGAAAAGATCTAACAATGGTGTGTTTGGTGCGATCCAATCTATAAGACTGGAATCTAAAAATGGTTTTTATAGAACCCGATAATGATTCGATTAACGTAAGCAAGATATCAAGAGTTACGAACTAACTCTTGATGACAAGAAAAACATTGATTCTTCGAATGTTAGAAACTTCTCGGTCAAAAAATTATATAAAAGATTTCTTTCATGTTCAACCGAACTAATTCGGGCATTAGAAAGAGAAGAAAGCTTCTAGACAATATAAGATGTCCGGAAGCCAGAATGATCAACTTGTTATTGATCTTGCCTCTCAAAGGATGAAAATAATTCTCAATATTTATAGAATCTTGAGGATAAAGTAAGTGCTAGTCTCTCTCAAACACGAATTGTTAAAAAGGGAGCCCGATGTTTGCTCTTGAAAAATTTACTTGTTGGAAGAGAAACTTGTTAAATCGATGCAAGGATTAACTCAACAAAAGAGTTTTAAAGATAAGGAAGGTGAATATCTCTCACGAGAAAAAACGCATTGAGGCTGATCTGCTTGGTGCTCTTGATAAAATCAAGACACTAGAAGAAGAAAATTTGCACTTGAAAAAGCGCATTGATAGCTCAAACAAATATAACTCAATGTTAGAAGCAAGTAGAAATCATCGTGATACACGAGGATTGGGCTATAAGGAATAGATGCTTCAAATATTAGCAAAGAGGTAAATTTTTTTAAAGCAATAAATTCTTCTCAACCAGAGGCTTCCACTAATGCTCATATTTCTTGTAAAGAAGAAAAGCCTGTCATGCCTAAGAATTGTGTTCAACCGAGAAACGTCAAGAGCAACCATCAAAGAGAGCACTTCTGCTGATGACAAGAAAGCAACAACGTTGAACAAAGATAAGAAGAAGAAGAAGAAGAAGAAGAAGAAGAAGAAGAAGAAGAAGAAAACTCGTCGAGCTCCAATGCAAGAGGATCCACAAAAAAAGGTAACATTAAAACTCATACTTCGTATGTTACTAAGCATTGTTGTTATTGTGGTAATAAAGGGCATGTGGAATGGGGATGCAAAATTCGTAAGATAGAAGATACACTTTCTTTGTATCAAACGAATTGGATAAGATTGTTCCCAAAGGAACTCGGATCGATATTGTCCAAAGTTTAGGCAAAAGAATTATTATAATGATAGTTCATATCACTTTCGACAAGGTCATCTTATAAAAGACCCGAATATAGAAAGAGATATGACTTTGTAAATGCTAAGACAAGATCGATGTTCCAAATTGGAGAAAAGTTGTTTCGCAAAGTATTCAAAAGGACAATCGTCCTAATGGTATGAAGGAGAAAGGCTGCTCAAGGAAACCCTCCCTCTAAATGGGTCCCAAAATCCTCCATAGCCAAAAAGGGACCAAAAGTTAGTCACAAGAATGACTGTTTGTTAATTGTTGGTGACAATAATTACAAGAGTTTTCTTGAAGACTAAAGAGAGACATCATGTCCGAATTCTCTTGTACTAGTGGCCGTTGTGATAATGACACTCTTCATCACAAGTCAAAGAAGAAAAAAAAGATATGGAACAAGAGAAAACAAACCAAGCAAGAAGTCAAGAATGATGATTCTGTCTTAGTCACTCGTCACGAACAAGACAAGGATCAACTCAACACAACTAGGTTGTGTTGAATTGTCATGCTCACCTTTGTGCTCAATCTTATGAAGGGTTAGGAAGCATGTCAAACTGAGCACATGATCTCTCGGTTATTATATGACTAATTAACATCTTTAGGGAGATTTATTTTCTTCTATACTCATACTTTGTCTATCTATATTTGATATTTTGATAGAAACGGTAATTTTTAGTTTATGATGTTGATATTTACTGATCATATATGTGTAGCTCTTGTTTTTACGGTTAAAATGAGCCAAAAATCACTTGAATTCGGACATCGTATGCAAAAGTTATGTCAAAAACAGTTTAGTATTGTGATCACTCACTAGTAACATATGGTAACCGATCCTAGTGAGAGGTGCAACATATGGTAACCGATCCTAGTGAGAGGTGCAATACGAAGGAGTGTAAAACTTGCTTTGCCCATAACTTCTTGCCGTCGGAGTTCCCGGAATGATCTCATTCTTTTTCCGCATTATATTTCCTATATAATTGAATAGTTCAATCAATTAAATAATCCAACCTTTGGTTGTTGATATAGAATTGATTGACACTTGAACATTGGTCTTTGGTACCGTTCAAGTTGTTTCACATAATAATCGGTGCTCAGCGGATGTCTATATGTTTGATTTTTTGATTACATTGTGAAACAGAGTAGTACTCTTGGATATATTTCCATTGATTGAGTCTCAATTGTCTAGTTGATTCTCTTGGAATCATATTGGAGTTTGTCCATATAGATTGCTAAACGAAATATTGGGTGAGGTTGTTAGACCCTCGCTTTTACAATTGGTATCGGAGAATGCAAACTTGCTAAGACCTCGTAAGTGTGTTTGAATCAATGGTTATTATGGACGAGTCTATCTCTAATAACGTACTAGTTAAAAAAAAAATCACCGAGATATTTTTCAAAGCTTAAATTCTCTTAAGAGAACTTGTCACATCTAGGTCAAAATCTAAATATCCTTGTGATGTAGAAAGCTGATAACCGGAAACACGCTAGAAGTACGAGTTGGATGAACTTTCGATGAAGGTGATTCGGATATTAATAGAGATGTTGATGAGGAAGTCTCGAGTATGTTAAGCTATTGTGAAAAAGCGGGGATACAACAACTACACCCAACAATTCGCTTCAATCTGAATAGACATACTCCAATATACTTTTCAAGAGAATCAAGTAAGACAGTTAGATCAATCTAGAGAAAAGTATATCCATGAGTTTTGTATCTCTATATCTCAATTCAATCTGCAATCAGCAAATAGAAATTTGCGAGCTCGATTGAATATAAGAGAAATAACTTGAACGATACCAAATACCAATGTTCAAGGATCAATCAATCTCAATCAACAACCAAAGGTTGGATTTCCCAATTGATCGATTCAACGCGACAATTTTTGTGATATCTCAATTATATAACAAAATATAATGCGAAAATAAATAACACGAGACACCATAAGTTTTGTTAACGAGGAAACCGCAAATAACGGAAAAACCCCAGGGACCTAGTCCAGATTTGAACACCACACTTTGTATTAAGCCGCTACACAGACACTAGCCTACTACCAATGAACTTCGATTTCGACTGTAGTTGAACCCTAATCAATCTCACACTAATTCAAGGTACAGTTGCACTCCTTACGTCTTCGATCCCAGCATGATACTACGCACTTGATTCCCTTAGCTGATCACACACAACCAAGAGTTGCTACGACCCAAAGTCGAAGACTTGATAAACAAACTGTCTCGCAGTAAAAGTCACTATAGAAATAGATAATCTGTCTCCCATAGAAATACCTATGAGTTTTATTCCGTATTTTGATAAATCAATGTGACGAGGAACCAATTGATAAATTGGACTTATATTTCCGAAGAACGACCTAGTATTATCAATCACCTCACAACAATCTTAATCATATGGTAGCAAAACAAGATGTTTTGGAATCGCAAACGATGAAACGAAGATGTTTGTGATTACTTTTTATCTTGCCTATCGGAGAATAAATCTCGAGCCAATCTTAAAGAAAATTGTACTCAAACACGATAGAAGATGCAAGATCGAGATCACTTTAACTACAAGAGAAAATAGTTAGGTCCAGCTTCACAATCCCAATGAAGTCTTCAAGTTGTTAACCTACAAGGTTTCGTGGAAAAATATAAGGTTAAAGGAGAATCGACTCTAGCTTATGCAACTAGTATCACACGGGATGGGGATTAGGTTTCCAGTTGCTAGAGTTCTCCTTTATATAGTTTTCAAATCGGGGTTTGCAATCTAAGTTACCTTGGTAACAAAGCATTCAATATTCACCGTTAGATGAAAAAACCGATTAGATTCAAGCTAATATATTTCAACCTTTAGATCGAACTTAGCTTGTTACACACAAATGAAATGTACCTTCATTTAGGTTTATGTAACCGTACCTAAACGTGTGCATCATGTTGGCTCAACAATAGTTAACCAAGGTTAGCCATATGAACACTCTCATATCAACCTTATTCATCTTAACCATAACTAGTTCAAATGACTCAAATGAAACTAGTTAAAGAGTTGTTCAATTGCTATATTCTCATGTAAGTATACAGAACACAATCGAAGCAAAATCGGTTTGATTCACTCAATCAATCATGAACATTATAGCCACGGTTTGCAAGAATGCATTCCTTAATATATAAATGTATTAGTTCATGTACATAAGATTTTATAACTTTAACCTTCAAGCACGCGAACAGTACGCATACTTGAAATACCGGACTGAAATTGGGTTTCGCCAGTACGCGAACAGGTACGCATACCTCCAATCCCAACAGAAAATCTCGGACATGAACCTTACGACAGTACGCGTACGGGTGCGCATGCATACTTAGGTTCCCGGACTTCTCAAACCAACATGTACGCATACGTTTACGCATACTATGGTTCAAGGACATGACAACATATGTGCAAGAGTACAAAACATGTCACAATCCAATAATGGTTAAGTGTTCTAAACTCTTATTTCAATTATTGTAAACTTTCTTAGAGGATGACAATAGCTAGTTTTCACATAGTATTAGCATCAAAGCAATTTTCAAGTTATTGAAATAATCATAACTAAACATTCCAAGTCTACACCAAATGATTGATCACACAAACCATGTAAGATGTTACTCGGAAATTTTCACATGATCATCTTTTGACTTTCGTCAAGAAGATAAGATGAACTTGGGTTTAAATCTTGCCAACACATATTCCGAGAAATATGTAGCGAGTTAAACTCAACTCGATATCTCAAATGTGTATAATAGAAAACTATATCGTAACAAGACTTATGTCTCAATATAGGAGATATAGTAGAAATAGACTTTACAAGTGATAGATGAGTTTCGGTCTCCATATACCTTTTGTTGATGAAGTTCCACAAACTCTTCTTAGTAGCTCTTCGCCTTCAATGATGAATGCCGTGAAGTCTAATGCTCCAACTACACAATCTATCCTAGTCCGAGACATCTATAAGTAGACTAGAAATCAAGACTTATAGTTTTGATCACTAACATTGACAAACAAGCTTGAGATAGCGCTTGCTTGAGTAGTTCGCCCGAGCAATGCTCTAACATATTCGATTCTATGGAAAATAAGAAGATGAAAACTTCTCATGTCACACCTTTTCGACTAATATCTCATCAGTGTTTTGATGATAGAGAAAGTGTTTATCTCGCTCGAGAAAACGCCTTGAGGCTAATTTAGCTACACATTTCTTGATAAAATCAAGATGTTGGAAGATGACTTAAAAAGTTCAATGCTAGTTCAAGAAAACTAACCACTATGCTAGGAGCAAGTAAAATTCATCGTGATACACGAGGATTGGGCTATAAGGAATATATGCTCCAAGTATTAGCAAAGAGGTAAAATTGATCAAGGCTATTGATTCTTCTCAACAACAAAAAGGTTTTCACTTGATGGCAAAAGTGAAATACCTTCCCTTAGATTAAGGTTCAAAAAGAGCAAAATAAAACAACCTCCAAAGTCAACACACACGGATCGAGGTAAGCACATTCCTTATGTTTGCCACTATTGCGGAAATAAAGGTCACTGGAAAGGAGATGTCGTTTCCGTATAAGGAATGAGAAACTTTATGATGTTCTTGTTTAGGCATCACAAGAAGTTATGAAACCAAGATCATATGTTAAGATTAGTCCCCTTAACGTTACAAAGTTGTAACTATCCAACCTTTAGGCAAAGGAATCGAGTCTTTGTGATAAACCTAGATTTGCCTATAAAAGTCATACGAATCCTTTTCACAATCGTAATGGTTATCAAAAGGATAACTTCAAAAAAGACGAAGACAATATCCGATGCTCCCAATTAGAGAAAGACTAACTTGCAAAAGAATAGTCAATCTAATTCTCTTCCTAGAATTCTAGAACGAGTTAATGGGAAGAAGGTTACGGTTGTTCCTAAACGCACTCAGAAGTGGGTACCAAAGAAAGTCAATGATGCTTCAAGTGTGGAAAGGAATGATCTCCCAGAAAATTCCATGACTATGGAGAAGGCAGTATCCATGATGTTGGAACTTAAAAAGTTCTTTGGAAAGATAGGTTTGGATGTGAAAGGTTCTAAAAGTGATCTCTTTCATGATAATCCAAAAGTGAAACAGAATAAGCCAAAAACTATAGATGGTGAAAATTCCATAGTTACAGAAAAGTCTGTTTTAGTCACTTGTGGTGAGCAAGACATTGTTCGCCTCAACACAACTTGATTCTGTTGTAAGTGCATCCTCACCAAGGAATGCCCTGTTATGTTTATTGTGAGGGAAGCACGAGAATCGGGGTGTACAGATTATGTTTATGTAAGCCATAAAATTCGATTGGATTCCTCTACAAAGGTATGTCTATAAACTTGAGCAAGATGTGTGTTTTTATTTGCTTAGAGTACTTATAATGTTCCATGTACCTTGCTTATCGTTCATTTCTACCTAACTTGATCTGTGTTTAAGGTTCTTAAATGTTTAGGTTTGAAAATAATAGTTCGGGATGTTTGGACTTCATGGTACACATACCAGGAATGCATACCATCACTTAAAATGAAAATCCAGGGATTTTAGTACGCAAACTCGTTTGCATACTTCTCCTGTGTCACGAAATTTCGTTTGCAAACCCGTATGCATAACCGGCCTATGGATATCGTTTTTTCGGTAAACTTGTTTTGGCCGTAACTTCTTCGTCCGAACTCGGAATGACCTCATTCTTTTTACATTCTCTTCCTCTTTGAATTCTCTTCAAAATGAAGATGAGAATTCTGAATTTGGATGAGTTAAGATTGGTCTTTGTCCTAACTCTCTTGTTTTTAGTGTTTTGCTATGTTTCGTCGCACTTGTTCCATTTCTCTTGGACTTGGGCACTTGGATTCTTGGAGTACTTATATTCTAAGCTCATTTGTAGTTTTTTTTGAAGATTAGGTTTGCAGTATGAATCGTTATTGGTTTCATATATTGCAAAAATTATTATGGGATATGTGTGTTTACGTCCGTGAACTATGATTGTCCCATATATGTCAAAAGTTAAGCCTATTATGTCATTATGCAGTATTGATGGAAAATAGGATGAAATTTTGATAACAAAGATTAAACCTATGATATCATTATGCAAATAGTGATGAAAAATAGAATGAATCTTTGAATATTCCGTAGTATTGGTCTTTTCCTGATCTTCATCTTTGTGTATATATTGTGCGGCTCCGTAAGTTCTCTTATGTGAGCATTTACGATTAAATTAATCATGGGTTCTCTTGTGTTAATTTAATTGAGTATTTTGGATACAACTTCATGTTTCATGTGATTTGTTAATGTCCAAAGAAATCCTTCTTTTCTTGTGAAAGTAAGGTCGCTATTGTTGTTCTTTCGGGAATGACAGTTTATATGGGAGAGTTCTTAATTGAACTTGTGCTTAATTGCCAAATCTTTGTGGGGAGTGCGGCTGTGGAATATTGTAGGGGTTATCTTGTATCTTTATAAACTCCTTGATGAATGCATTTAGTTTCGGCTATATGATTGCATCTAAACAAGTGTATATGTTGTTCTCTTTTGGTCATGAAGTATCTCTATGGAAATTTCATTAGGATCCCACTAGTTTTCGTACCTTTGCCAATTTTTATTGACAAAAAGGGGGAGAATTAATATGTAGTTCACACTACAAATACATATGGTTTACGGATCATTTTGTAAGGGGGAGTGGTTTTCATGTGAGATGAAGTATTGACTAAGGGGGAGTGATACATATCACCATTGTATAGTCAAAGTTGTGATACAATTGAACTTTGATGTTGCGTAATAATACTATGACACTGTATAACAATGATTGAGAGCAAACCTGTTTTCTCATTGTTATAGCTACGGATCTTCAACAACATTGATGCTGAGTTGAACACGTTCAGAATCACTGCAATACTTGGAAGTGACGAAGATTTCGAGTAATGTTAAAGAACCAAGGAGATCAAGCATTTGGATGAGAAGCTACAAAGTTTATTTATTTTGTAATCCATATGTATTGATAGTTTTGTCACTAAAATTAACAAAGGGTGAGATTGTTAGAGCACTGCTCAGTCAAACTCGCAAGCGTTTCTATCTCAAGCTTGTTTGTCAAGTTTAGTTGCCAAAACTATAAGTCTTGATTTCTAGTCTACTTATAGCTAAGTCTCGGATTAGGATAAAAAGTGTAGTTGAGCTTAGACTTCACGGCGTTCATCTATGAAGACTAAGAACTACTAAGGGATCTTTGGAACTTCATCGACAAAAGGTATGTGGAGACTTGAACTCATCTATCACTCAAAAGTCTATCTACTCTATCTCCTATTTGAGACAAAAGTCGTATAGCTATATAGACTTCAATTATGCACATTTGATATTTCGAAATGAAGTTTAACTCGCTTACATATTTCTCGAAATATGTGTTGGTAAGCTTTCGCTTTAACCAAGTTCATCTTATATCCTTGACGAAAGTCAAAGATGATCATGTGAAAATCGCCTGGTAATATCTTACATGATTTGTGTGATACAATCATTTGATGTAGACTTTAATGTTTCGTATTGATCATTCGATCACTTGAAAATTGCTTTGTGTGAGATAGCTATTCCCGTCTTACAAGAATGTTTCAATGGTTGAAATGAAAGTTTAGAACATTTGGATTTAAGCATAGTATGCGTATTGCATATATGTAATCCATGTCCGAGGAACCATAGTATGTATACACGTATGCGTACATGTTGGTTTGTGAAAGTCAGGGATCCTAGTACACATACTCTGCAGACGCATCGGGCGTAAGGTTTGGGTCTGGAATTTATCCCGAGTTTGGAGGTATGCATAACCGTTCGCATACTAGCGAAACCAAACTTAGTCGCCCCACTAAGGTATGCGTACCCGTTTGCATACCCGAGTGGATGATGTTAAAAATCGAGTTGTTCATAAACTAATACATTTATATAATAAGGAATGCAATCTTTTGCAAACCGTGGCTATAATGTTCATGACTTGATTCGAGTGAATCAAAATCGATTTTGCTTCATTTGTGTCTTGTATACTTCTATGAGAATATAAACAATTGAACAACCTCTAACTAACTAGTTTCATTTGAACTAGTTATGGTTAATA
This sequence comes from Papaver armeniacum, assembly GCA_023531295.1. NCBI lineage: Eukaryota > Viridiplantae > Streptophyta > Magnoliopsida > Ranunculales > Papaveraceae > Papaver > Papaver armeniacum. The sequence goes on from JAJJWW010001396.1 coordinate 27,404, forward strand.
TGAATAATATTGATATGAAAGTGTTCATATGGCTAACTTCGGTTAACTATTGTTGAGCCAACAAGGTGTACACATTTAGGTACGGTTACTCAAACCTAACTGAAGTTACATTTCATTTGTGTATAACAAGCTAAGTTCGATCTAATGGTTGAAATATATTAGCTTGAGTCTAATCAGTTTTCATCTAACGGTGAATATTGAATGCTTTGTTACCAAGGTAACATTGATTGCAAAGCATGATTTGAAACTATATAAAGGAAAACTCTAGCAATCTGGAAACATAATCCACACACCTCCCGTGTGATACTAGTTGCGACTAGAGTCGATTATCCTTTAACCTTAGGTTTTTCTAAAACCCAATAGGTTAACGACTTAAAGACTTCATTGGGATTGTGAAGCTGGACCCAACTATTTTCTCTGTAGTTGCGTCTCATCCGATCTTGAAATTTTCTATCGTGATTGAGTACTATCTTCTCTAAGATTGGCTCGAGATTTAATCTCCGATAGGCAAGATAAAAAGTAGTCACAAACATCTTCGTCTCATCGTTTGTGATTCCACAATATCTTATTTCGCTACCATACGATTAAGATTATTGTGAGGTGATTGATATTTCTAGGCTGTTCTTGGGAATATAAGTCCGGTATATCAATTGGTTCTGTTCACCTTGATTTATCAAAAGATTTAACAAAACTCATAGGTCTATCGTGGGAGGCGATTTATCTATTCAATGAACTTTTCTCGTGAGTGAGACGATTTGTTTATGAAGTATTCGACTTTGGGTCGTTGCAACTCTTAGTTGTGGGTGAGATCAGCTAAGGGAATCAAGTGCGTAGAATCCGCCGGGGTTCGAGAGACTTAAGGAGCGCAATCAGTACCTTGATCAAAGTGTGAGATTGGTTAGGGCTCAACTATAGTCCCAGTCCAAGTTAACTTGGAGTAGGATAGTGTTTGTAGCGGCTTAATACATTGTGGTGGTCAAATACGGACTAGGTCCCAAAGTTTTTCTCGCATTTGCGGTTTCCTCGTTAACAAAATTTCGGGATCTGTGTTACTTATTTTCCGCATTATATTTTGTTATATAATAGAAATTGTTAGATCATAGCTTGGTTGAACCCACCAAGCGTTGGTATGTCAAGTTTGGTTGTCATAATTTAGAGAATTAAAACTCATTTAAAGAGTCGCTTGATTATGTACTAGAGTCAACTTCGTATAGGTTAGCTTGAAAGTATTAGGATATAAGACATTACAAGTATTGCGAAGACTTGAAGAAGTGAAGAAGTAAGAAGCTACAACGACATCATCCTTCCACTTGAGGTTAGTGATATTTGACTTGAATCTGTTTCATTCCCTAACGTATCTTTCAAGTCGTGCATATTGAAAACAAAATCGAAGCATGAAAACTCTAGTTAGACATAGTATTAAGGAATACAATACGAGGTTTATTGCTTAACCATTAAACTTTGTAGATAAGATATCGACATAATCCTTTAAATGCTATTGTGATTATGTATGGGTATCATGTGAGGATTTCATCCTAGGAAACAATGTTTTACATGTGTTTTAAGGAAGTATGTAGGATTAGAATATCGCGACATCAATACCTTGCGAGATCAATAAACGACAAACATTGAGAAGGTGTCGCAGATGAGTAATATAAATGACGCAATGAACGACGACAGCCAAAACATGAGAAAGATGTGAAGACCTAGCGAGATCTAGGAGAGTTGCGAGATTATATATTTGTACACTTGTGATATTTCGCAAGTCATTTCAAAATAAAGGACAAGCTTAGTTGTCATCCATTATGTAATACCCTATATAAAGAGCCGAAAGCAGCCTATTGAGCGAGATCTTTTTCGAGTATTGGGCAAGTCATTAAGAGAAATAAATTTTAGAGTGATTGTAATTTTTTAACTGATTTCCATTTCATCTTGTAAGCATTTTAAGAGTTTAATCAATAAAAATTACAATTGTTCATCCTAAAATGATTTGATTGTATAGATTCTTGTGAGGGGTGTAGTGTAGGATTTCCTGCAACTACATATTGGCGCTAGAAACAGGAGCATCAAGATTAGAGATTGGATATTGTCATTAAAATTGTTCAAATCGGGACTATGATGGATAAATTGGTTAAAATGAAGAAAGAAGATTAATCAAAGAGAATAATGGAGAATTGGAGTGTAGTGTGATTACAAAGATGGTGGTTAATAAATTTCATGAAAGTATCAGAGGGAGAATACACAAACGAGATTTTTAAGGAAAGAAAATTATAACAACAGAGAAGGCGTCACCCTTGAAAGAATGGGAAAAAACAGAAGATTGTGTTCACAGCAACGGAGATATCAAGAGAGAATTTAAATCACACATCTCCACTAGTGATTACGATAAGCGCAAACAAGGAAGAAGGAGAACTAACAAAAACAGTGAAAGAATGGGCAATAAATAGAACTTTGGTGGACACAGGGAGTTTAGTGAATATAATATTTTATCATGCTTATAAATAATTGGGGTACAAAAATGAAGAAATGACTTCCTCAACATATCATATCCATGGTTTTGGAAAATCTATAACAAAACCTAAAGGGGAAATAAAAATGCGAATTCTATTGGGAAAAATTGAAACACAAGTGACGTTATGTGTAGTGGATATGGAATCGCCATACAACATGTTATTGGGAAGACCATGGGTACATGCAATAAAAGCTGTATCCTCGACATTTCATCAATGTGTTAAATTTCCTATGCCGAGTGGGATTGGCAAAATCAAAGGAGATACCGATAAAGGAAAGATATATCATCAAATTGAGGTAAAACATTGTAGGATCCGAATATCGCAACATCAATACCGCGCGAGATTAGTAAACGACAACATCGCGAAGACGTGCAGGAAGAGTAATGTAAATGACGCAATGAATGACGACAGCCAAAACACGAAAGATGTGAAGATCTAGCGAAGTTTAGGAGTGTCGCGAGAATGAATACTTGTACACTTGCGATATTTCGCAAGTCATTCCCGAAAATAAAGGACAAACTTTAGTTGTCATCCACTTTGTGTACTACCCTATATAAAGAGTTGAGCAAGTCTTGTAGGGGGATCTTTTCAGTGTTAGGCAAGTCATTAGAGAGAGAAAGTTTGTATTGATTGTAATTTCTTTAGCTCTTTTCCATTTTATCTTGTAATATTCAAGGAATTAATCAATAAAAATCATAGTTATTCATCTTCAAATGGCTTAGTTGTGTGGATTCTAGTGAGGGGTGTAGTGTAGGATTTCCTGCAACTACATAAATGGCGCTAGAAACAGGGAGAGAGTAAGGATTGACATCGTGATTTGAAGGAATTTGGAGTAGTAGGGAAGAAATTTCATATAATTTTCAACATGATTTACCAAAATTAAGAAATGGCTAGAAGAAGAAATGCATCCAACAACCAACAACCGTGAGAATAAGTAGGAGACTTGTCAGAGAAAGGAGAAATGAAATGGGAGAATCCTCAAGAATGAACATGAGGAATAATGAAGAAAATCAAATTCAATCACCAATTCAACCAGTAGTAAATAGAACTGTGGATTATGATAGAGTAAGTGTGCATACTTGGAGATCAGATTCGTGGACGAAAGGGGAGAAGAACAACAATTGGCAAACAATGGTCAAGGGGAGAGAGACCGAGAAGGGAATGGAGAAACAATTCATGGAAATGAAGAGATCGCAGCATTAGAGGCATTGAGACAAACAATACATGAAGAGAGACGATTAGAGGCAGAGGAACGAGCAAATTTGACAAGACAGAATCACGAGCTGAGGATGGAAAACATCAGACTACAAAACAGAAGGTCGAGAAGCACTACAAGTTCAAGTTCAAGATCAGTTAGAGAGGAAAGAAGGAGAATTTTACCTACAGAAAATGCTGATGAAGAAAACCAAGAAGAAGCACAAAATCCATGCACAGAACATTGCGAGAGAAGAGAAATGATGGAAGATCGTTATATTCCGCGTCTCGAGAGTCTTCAAAATGAGCAGAATGGTGGAAATCAAGGAAATAAAAAGCTTCGGGGCGGAATAATCCAGTTGATGAAGAAAATCAAGAAGAAGGGAGAATAATATTGCATGGGAGAGAAGCACGGAGGAAGCAAAAAGAGATTGAAGATGACATTGAAAGACATTATGCTGAACAAGCACGTCTAGCTTGCGAGAGGGAAAGATTAAGAACAGAAATGGAAAATCAAGAATTGGAAGAGGCAATTCGCTATACCCATCGAGAATAATCATGATAATCGAGAAAGAAGGTAGAACAAAATCGCAACAATGATAATATTAATGAAGAATATGAAAGAGCACAAAGGAGAGCGATAGGCAACAAAGAAGAGAAATTGATAGATATAACAGTGTGCGAATTCGCGAAAGAAGTGAAGGAGAAGATCGCAGAGAAAGACGAGAAAAAAATGATGAACAGGAAAGTCAAAGTAGACATGAACGCAGGAGAAGAGAAGCGGAACTAAAAAGACCAATAGATTCAAATTCTGATGTAAATGAACAAATTTTGAGAGAATTGGCAGAAATGAGAGGAATGATGAACAGTAAAAGGGGCGGTTGAAAGAGACGTGTCAAGAAAAGAGTGGAAGAAGAAACATGTGCAATAAATTCTGTGTAAAAGTACGGGATCGTAAATGATAAAGATGAACAAGTTGCGGCATTTCAAAATATTAGTTCTCATGACATTCTCTTCTTCGCAGAGAAGACATGAGAAGAGGCAAGATGTAGGATCCGAATATCGCAACATCAATACCTCGCGAGATTAGTAAACGACAAAGATCGCGAAGACGTCAGAAGAGTAATGTAAATGACGCAATGAATGACGACAGCCAAAACACGAGAAAGATGTGAAGATCTAGCGAAGTTTAGGAGTGTCGCGAGAATGAATACTTGTACACTTGCGATATTTCGAAAGTCATTCCCGAAAATAAAGGACAACCTTAGCACATCATCCACGTGTACTACCCTATATAAAGAGTTGAGCAAGTCTCATTGTAGGGGAATCTTTTTCGAGTGTTAGGCAAGTCATTAGGAGAGAGAAAATTTGTATTGATTGTAATTTCTTTAGCTCTTTTCCATTTTATCTTGTAATATTCAAGGAATTAATCAATAAAAATCATAGTTATTCATCTTCAAATGGCTTAGTTGTATGGATTCTAGTGAGGGGTGTAGTGTAGGATTTCCTGCAACTACAAACATTATGAAGAACAGATGAAGAGGCTAAAAGATCGCAAAAAGATGGGAAGAGCAGTGAAAAAGGAAGAAGAATTTAGAACTTACATGATAAGAGCGAAAGAAGGAAAAGGAATACTTGGCGAAATCTTGGAAGAAGAGAATGAGCTTGCGAAGGAAATAAAAGGACCAACGCCTATGGGAGAACCGAAGGCTAGCTACACCGCGGCAGAGCCGACAAAGGAAGTGAACGTCCGAACTGAAGAAGAACCCAAGATGTTAAAAATTGGGACCAAGATGGATGCAGATGAAGAAAGAAGAACTGTTGATCTGTTGCGCGATTACAAAGACATTTTCGCATGGAACATGGATGAAATGCCTGGTATAGATCCATATGTGGCGTGCCATAAATTGGAGATTGACAAAAATGCAAGACCATTCAAACAAAGAATTAGAAAATCGCAACATCATATCATCCTCAAATAGAAGAGTTGCGAGAAGATGCTAGATGCAGGGAATCATTAGACAAGCAAAATATCCCGAATGGATAGCAAATATGGTCGTGGTCCCAAAGAAGAAAAAAGGGATAAGAATTTGCATATATTTTACTTGATCTAAATAAAGCGTGTCCAAAAGATAGCTTTCCTTTGCCGGATATTCCAAAATGGTCGAATCATCGGCTGAGGGAAATGAAAGGATATCATCTCTTGATGGATACAAAGGCTACAATCAAATTCCGCTTGCATGAGGAAGACCAAGAACATCTCGCTTTCTTTGCTCCAAGAGGGTTATCTTTGTTACACAAAAATGCCATTTGGTCTCATGAAATCTTTGGAGCAACATATCAAAGGATGGTAGAAAAGGTGTTCGCGAAATGGATACACAAAACACTAGAGGTATATGTGGATGACATGTTAATAAAAAGTAAAGAAGCAAAAGACCATGTACAGGGTTTGAGGGAAATTTTTGAACAAATGAGGCATTTCAACATCAAAGTAAATCCAGAAAAATGTACCTTTGGAGTTGCATCAGGAAAAAATTTAGGTTACATTGTATCAAAAGAAGGAATACAAGTTGACCCAGAGAAGTACAAGCGATTCGCGATATGCCAACACCAAATGACGGTAAAAGATGTGCGAAGTTAAATGGACTATTAGCTTCGCTAGGAAGATTTATCTCGCGATCATCTGGCAAATGTAAGCATTTTTTCAACATACTCAAAAAGGGAGCGAAATTTAGATGGACCGATGAATGTGAGAAAGCTTTACAAGGAATAAAAGAACATCTAATGGATATATCAATTTTACAAAAAGCAGAACCAGGAGAGGAATTATTAATCTACCTTGCGATAACTTCGCATGCACTAAGTGCAGTATTATTGCGAGTAGATGCAGGAGTGGAAAAACCAATCTATTACATCAGCAAAACCTTCAATGCCGCAGAGAAGAATTATTCAAAAATTGAAAAACTAATTTTGGCATTAGTCCATGCAACATTCAAGCTTCGCATATACTTTCAGGCACATACAATTAAGGTAATGACAAGAATACCAATTGAGTCGATAATGAAAAATTCAAAAAGGTCAGGAAGGGTTGAGAGGTGGAATGCTCAAGTAAGTCATTGCAAAATCAAATATGAAATACTATCTTCACCAAAATCACAAGTTGTTGCAGACTTTTTGGCAGAATTCCCTTTGGAAGAGGATGAAGCAGTGGAAGAAATGATGGATATAGAAGAAGAACACGGAGATCCAACAGATTTATTAACTGAGCCAAACAGATGGGAAATATTGGTAGATGGATCGTCAAATGGGGAAGGCAATGGAGTTGGGATCGTTTTAATTTCGCCAGAAGGCAATAAAATAGCTTTTTCTTTCAGATTGGAGTTTGCATCTACCAACAATGAAACAGAATATGAAGCTATAATACATGCTCTGCGATTCGCAATAGAAATGAAGTTGGAAAATGTGAGAATCACCAGTGATTCACAATTAGCTATTCGCCAAATAAAAGAAGAATATACTACAAATGAACCATCTTTGAAAAAGTACAAGAAACTTGTTGAAGAGTTGTCGATGCAAATACCAAAAATAAAATTGAGACATATATCAAGGAGATATAATAGACTCGCAGATGCTTTTTCCTTTATATCAAGTATGATGACGGATCCAGCTGCGAGATGCATAAAAATACAGACACTTCTATCACCATCAATTAATAAAGAGGAAGAGCAGGAGACAGATGTGATGATCGTAGAAGATGGAACACAAATACTCTGCGATGTAGATTGGAGAGCAGAACTTCATGCATATCTGATGAAAGGGGAAACACCAAGAAACAAATTAGAGGCAGACAAATTAAAATGCCGTGCAACAAATTATGAACTAAGAGATGGGGTACTGTACCAAAGATCCTTTAACGGACCCTCACTTAGATGTTTAACACGAAGAGAAGGAGAAACAATATTAAAGATGTTGCACAGTGGGGATGCTGGCAATCACAGTGGCGGAAGATCTTTAGCACATAAGGCAAAAATGCAAGGCTATTACTGGCCGTATATGCATGAGGATGCGAAACAAATATCAAGGCGTTGCGAAGATTTCCAGAGGCACGGAAAGAAAATACATGCACCAGGGGCACCATTAACTTCTTCAACAAGTGTATGGCCTTTTGGAAAGTGGGGTTTAGACATTGTGGGACCATTTTTACCAGGAACATGGCAGATAAGATATCTAATTGTCGCTACGGATTATTTCACAAAATGGGTAGAAGTGAAAGCGGTACAACACATTTGTGATAAGGATATATTTACCTTCATATTCGAGAATATTATATGCATATTTGGAATCCCCGCACAGTTGGTATCTGACAATGGGAAACTTGATTTGAGGGACAAAATATAGAAGCTGTTGCTTAATGCATTTCGGATAAAATGGGAAATCAACTCCTTTATACCCATGAGCCAATGGACAGCGAAGCAACAAACAAAACAATCGCAAACATATTGAAGAAGAAGTTAGAAGGACATAATAGAGCATGGTGTGAACAAGTGCATAATGCAATATGGGCTTACAATACAACCAGACGAGAGGCTACAGGAATGTCACCTTTTTGTTTAACATATGTAGTTGAAGCTGTACTCCCAACAGAAGTTATGATTCCAACCACAAAGAAAGAAGCTTGGGAGAAAAATCTTAGTGCGGGTAACATTTTAATCAAGCTAGATGAATTAGAAGAAAAAAGAGAAAGAGCACTACAACATATGGAGAATTATCGAAGATTAGCCGAGAGAATATAACAAACGTGTCAAGACACGAGAATTTCAACCAGCGATCTAGTGTTGAGAGAAACGCCAACATATCGTGAGAAAGCGGTGGCAAGTGGCGAAAAAAATGGGATGGACCTTATATCATTAAGGAGATAGTTGGAACAGGGGCATATAGATTGATGGATCCCGAGGGCAAAGATGTGGGCCACAGATTGGATAGACCATGGAATATATTATATTTAAAGAGATATTACCCATAAAAGATTGTGGGAAAAGATTAGATTGCGAAGTACTGAATGGATGAAGCGAAATGAATTTATATAAATTTTTTTTGCAAAAGAATGATTGCGAAATTGCATAAAATAAAGAAAGAATGTGCGAATATCTCGCAAATAAAATAACAAGAGACAATCAAAAATGAATGATTTATACGAATGGGACGAACCTTTATGGCGTACACCCTAGTTCGCGAATGATATTTCGCAAGAGGCAAATGTAAGACCTAAAGTGCGTCATATAAGGGGGTATCTCTTGACATGGCTCGGGGAAAAGGTTACACCGCCCTGGAACCTGAGTCATGGAGATTTGGGGTCAATAAAGCCCATCCGGGGGAGATGCCTTGGATTTCCAACTATATATATAAGGTTATACCCTGGTTGGACGACCGAGGGTCTCTTCCAAGGAGTCAGTGTATGACCAAGGCGCCGAGGTACACGGTTGAGCCAAGAGTGCAGGGCATTTGAAGTGTCCCGGCCATTCTTGGCAAGTCTTGGCACACATCTTTGACTCGGCCAAGAAAACTCCACTTAGGGTGCGATCTCGTAACCATAAGCCCTATAGGTATAAGGGATAGGAGGATGCGAAAACAACTGGTTGTTGTTAAGATCGGATGGGAGGAGCTAGTCTTGTATGGCCGATGTACGCCTCCTTGAAGGGGCAACCAGGGAGATGATAAGGGCGGCACCCTCCATTAGGGAGCCGATAAGTGTCTTAAGACGCAAATGTCATGGGGCTCTATTTTCGCAAGAAAATTTAGGCTTGTCATATTTGTGCGATGATCCTGAAGAGGCAATAATACTAACGCGAGGATAAGACGAGATCAATGGGTCTTTACATGAAAGTGTAAAGACGTCCTGCGATTTCGTCGCAAGACGGCAATTTCATGGGGCTGTAAATTTGTAAGAACTTCTAGGCCTGTCATATTGTTGCAACAAAAACATCCTACAGAGGCAATAATACTAAGAAAATGATAAGGCAAGATCAATGGGTCTTTACATGAAAATGTACAGACGTCCTGCGATTTTGTCGCAATGACGAGGGGTGGTAGAATAAGACCTTTAACTAGGAAGGCAAAATAAGACCACACAAAAAGAGTAAGCGAACAAGCTTGCGAGACTGAACTTGCAAATATCAATTCGGCAGCTAATCATTTGAATACAAACAAAACCACACAAGAAAAAGTCATTCATAAGATAGTAAGAGGAAATAAGAAAATTGTTCAACAATAGACTCAATCTTTCTTATCAAAAAGTGCACCTTAGAGGGAATTGAAAAGCGTCTTATGCAAAAAGTTATGAAGATAAAGAAGCTAGAAGATACAAAATTACAAAAGAAGTTTTAACTAACTACATCATTTTTTTCGCCAGCAGGAGATGTTAAACACTCTTCAACAATTTTATCAGCTTCAACAACTTTCACATTTTCGTCAGTTGATTGATTCTCGCCAGAACCACCTTCACTTGGATCATTATTGACAGCTTCATTATTAGAGGGGATCGCCTTTTCATTTGCGACATCCTCGCCACTTTCGTACTCATAATCACTATCAGGAAAATTAGGAATTTCATCCTCTTCAACTTCAAGAGGTTCGATAGATACAGGGTCGAGAGATTTGGACAATAGTATATTATTCACGACGACTTCTTCTTTGAGATGAAATTGGCGAAGGAGTGCCCTTTGGTGATTTCTACTCTGGATGTCTTTGGAATGAGTAAGATAATCCAATCTTCTTTCAGCCCGGTCGCGAGACTTAGCAAGAGTAGAAGCAAGTAATGCATTCTCCTTGCGAATCTTGGCATAGTTAGACTCCAGAACAGAAAGGGAGGAGCGAAGATCTTTCTCAGACTCTGCAAAAACAAGGAACAAAAGGAGTTATATAGATAAAAGATTTGAAGACTCGAGAAAGGGAGAATAGATGAGGCAGTCAAATTCTATGACTACCTTCCTTTTGCGAAATAAGATGTTGAGTCAAAGCCAAGCAACTATTCTCCAAATGATCCATGGCATTGTCGAAATTATCTCCAACCAAACCTTTTAATCGAGAGTGCAAACTCTTTTCGTTAGAAACAAGCAAGTTATTTTCCTTAGCAAGGGAAGAGTAGGATTCTTTTAACTTGGAATATTGATCTTTCAGTTGGCTGGTTTTCACACTTAAGGTTATTCTACCCTGAATAAGTTTATCCCTCTCAACGGTGACTTCTTGAAGTTTACTTCTCAGTGAACAGAGAGATTGTTCCTGTTCATTACATATTTTCTGACAGACGTCAAGTTGTTGCGAAGCAATCGCCACCTTGTTTAATAAAACTCGTTTCTCTTGAGATAGAGTTCCATTTTCATCTGATAACGTTTCCAACTCCAAATTAGATTTGCTCAAAGAATAAGAGAGATGAGTTAATTCATTATCCAGCGAGTCTTGCTTCTGAACTAAATGAACATTCTCTTGGGTATAGGGGTGTACATCGGGCCGGGCAGGCCAGCCCAAGCCCGATTATAGCACAGGCCGGGCCGGACGGGCTTGTAGTCCTTACTACCCATTAAGTTTAACAGGCCAGGCCGGGCCGGGCAATAACAAAAATTTAATGCCCATGGCCCGTCCATACCCGTGAAACAATACAGGCCAGGCCAGGTCGGGCCGGCAGGCCTCGGGCCCAAGAGATAATTCAAAATTTTAAAGTATATATGTTTGTTTTTTGGCTTGATGAATGATGATATATCTGCAACTCGTTCAAATGATAGTTCAAGCAATTCATATTCATTACTGTGAAATGTAATTCAGAATTTTCTCTAACCCCAATAAATTGTCCACATATGAAATTTAAGTTCTTGAGAAATCCATCACACAAGTAGAAAACTTTATTCGAGGCTATTGGCAGTCAGGCAAGCCGGGTACTAAACAGGCTACCGGGCAGGCTAACAGTCTGGACTCCAATATTTGAACAAAAACCCGGGTCCGCTCACTTATAATTATCGGGCAGGCCGGGCTAGCCCATGACAGGTTGTCGGGCGCCCATGGGCTCCTACGGACCCGGGCGGTACATGGCAGGCCGCAGGCTTCCGGGCATTCTGCACACCCTTACTTGGGTAAGATTATCTATTTGATCAACAGAGTATGTATGAAGATTATCTAACTGATTATATTGCTCCATCCAAACATCTCTATCCATTCGAGTTTCTTCAATGACAGATTCCAACTGATATATCTCCATTTTTCGTTTCTGGTTTAAAGCTTGAAAGGCGAACAAGGTCTTCAAAAAAAAAAAAAAAAAAAAAAAAGGGGGGTGAAGGAGGTAATACCTTTTAATTCTTCGTCATTCTTGCGAAGATTATCACGATCCAGCGAAATGTTTTGAAGATTGTTCTTCAATATCTTAACTTCTTGTTCTAAAGACATTTGCGACATTTTGTCAGAACCGAAATATTTACTCAAAGACTCGCAAACGCTAGACCTGATGGGATCAATGGAGGTCTTCTTGGCATCATTCATGATGTCTGATAAAACTTTGAAGGCTACATCCATTCCCTCCAGATTTTCTTTGGTAAGAGGGATAGACCCAGATGAAGAAGTAATGATGGGAGGAGAAGGAAGAATTGAATCATCCTTGGTCATAGAAATGCCAGAAGAAGAAATTTGATGAAGATTAATGAGTGGGGGCGAGACAGAGGCATTGATGGTAAAAGTAGAAAGGGATTTATCCTGAGGAACTTCATTGATGGAAAATTCAGGAATATCGACAGTGGCATTTTCAGAGATGGCGAGAATAGGAGGAGGAATTGATTTATCCTGCGAATATATTGCAGGAGAAGATGGTTTATCCTGCGAAGGAGGAATTGGTTTATCCTGCGAAGATATCGCAATAGAAGATGGTTTATCCTGCGAAGATACTGCTGGAGGAGTTGTAAGCTTGAATCCAGGAAAGGAAATAGAAGACTCAACATTTTTGGAACGACGAGGTTTCTTGGGGAGCATATCATCATTTTTGTCATCCTGCGAAATTACAAGTTAAATAAGAAACAGAGGCAACAATATTGTTATTAGAAGAATAGATGTTTCTTAAATACCTTGTCATTCGCAGACTTTCTTTTAGTAACGACAACTTTCGATTGCGAAGCCACGGGAATAGCAGTGTTCAGGACGGTGAACTTGGTGTTAGATTTGTTCTTACTAAAACAAAAACAGCATGGGAATCATTAAAAGAAGAACAATGTCAAAACAAAACAACTTCAATAGGAGAGATCAATCACAAAAAGATTAAATTCAGCAAAATTAACAAACCTTGATGGCTCCATAGAAACAGTAGAAAAAAAAAGATGAGAACAGTAGCAGAAGAACAATAGCAGAAAGATGATGAGAAGAATTGCAGGAATAAAAACAGCAATAAAAAGTTGCAGACGATGAAGAAGACGAAGTAAAAGAAAAAAAAACGCTTTCATAAGGAACTCCTCCTTAAATAGACAAGAAAAGGGTAACCGGATAGCATTAAATGTGCCGGTAAAAATGGGAAATTGTAGACACGTGTAAGCGGTCATCCCTAATTCATGGAATCTTGTCGGCAAAAATTGATGAAAAACAAATGGTTGCGGCATTTCAAAATACTAGTTCTCATGACATTCTCTTCTTCTCAGAGAAGACATGAGAAGAGGCAAGATGTAGGATCAGAATATCGCGACATCAATACCTCGCGAGATCAATAAACGACAAACATTGCGAAGGTGTCGCGAGATGAGTAATATAAATGACGCAATGAATGACGACTGACCAAAACATGAGAAAGATGTGAAGACCTAGCGAGAGCTAGGAGAGTTGCGAGATTATATATTTGTACACTTGCGATATTTCGCTAGTCATTCCCGAAAATAAAGGACGGCTTATTTCATGTCATCCATTATGTAATACCCTATATAAAGAGCCAAGCAGGCCTATTGGAGCGAGATCTTTTTTCGAGTATTGGTCAAGTCATTAAGAGAGAGAAAGTTTAGAGTGATTGTAATTTTTTAACTGATTTCCATTTCATCTTGTAAGCATTTTAAGAGTTTAATCAATAAAAATTACAATTGTTCATCCTAAAATGATTTGATTGTATAGATTCTTGTGAGGGGTGTAGTGTAGGATTTCCTGCAACTACAAAGTAAATTCATGAACTTGTTTTGTGAATCAAAAAGGAAATCGCCAGACGTTATTGGTATTGTTATTCATTGCATATCTTGTGAACAACCAATATGTGTGATTAGTAGAACCGCTCATGACTTGTTTGTGTTCTTGGTAAAACTATTCACAAAGGCCTGACTTTTGTATTGGTATGACTTTTATTAGTGAAACCGATCTTAAGTAATCACCTGAGATGGTATGATCGAGTTTGTGATTTTGTGTAAGACCGACTCTAGGTAAAAGGGAACCAATCCTAGTAAGAGGTGCAACACATCACAAAGGGGAATCGATCCTTGTATGAGGTGCATCATGTTTTAGCAGAAAGGGGAACCGATCCTATGGACATGTGCAACACGTTTTTAGGCAAAGGGAAACCCATCCTATGGACATGTGCAACACATTCAAGTTAGATACCATATATATGTGGGGAACCGATCCTAGTACCTAGTCAACCGAATTTTGGAAAGCTAGTGTGACTATGCACAATACTCACATGGAGGTAGAACCGAAACTTGTTTTGGTAGAACTGTTAAACCCATGATTGGTGATTGAGTGTTCTTGATCAATCACATAGTTCTTGAAAGTCAGATGAACCAATTCTAAACTTGTTTGGAAGTGTGGCAAATCGGTTTCAAGATTGTAAGTATGAAAGAGGACTTATAGAGTAAGGATGTCGACATACTTTGAACATGTGCAGTAACGCTTATCTTTAATTGTTCAAAGTTATTCCTTAATATCTAAAGGAAGAGAATCCCAGGATTGAAACATAAATAAGTTAAAAATCTTTTATTTAAGGTTTTTAATTTTATTTTAGGAAAATGAGAATTAGTAATGTGCATTTACTAGTTCAAGATTTTCCAAAGAGATTTTCGGTCAATATTTTGGACAGAGCATTTCGGGAATTATGGAAACCGAATTTGGAATATATTGCATATCTTGAGAATATTTTTGGTTTTGGAAATTCCTTGGTGTCCAAACTTCCTTGTCTATAAATACTTGAAGTTTGCATTTCTAGCAAACTAATCCTTCGTGACAACAAACTTCATAGGTTGTGTTGTTTCTTGGTTGCGACCTATTCGGAGAGGAGAGTAACCTAATTAGGCAAAATCTCTTACGGTAGCTCAGTTTAAAGTCTTCTTTGGGATTGAGAAGCTCTATTAGTACCGTTAGCGGGAAACTAGATAATTGCGGTTTATCTTGTGTTTTCGATTGATTTGGTTGACTAACGATGCTTGAACTTTGATTGCACCTAGTTTGTTTATGCTTGAGAATCTTCTCTTTTGATATAAGATTCACTCAAACTAGATCGAAGTTTTGACAGTGATCTTTAGATTGTTTGTAGATCTAAAGACGTCTTGTGATAATCCATTGTTAACAGACTCCGTTCTGTGCGTGATTGATCACGAGATATTCAAGTTGTTGTGTGCAAGCGTTTATTGAAGATCTAAGAAGATTTGTAGACAAAGAAGATATTGAAGATTTCTAATTTGGGGTTCATAATCTTTGGTGTGCACAATACTTATTTCGATATAGAGGATCCAACTATAATCGGTTTATCCTTGTGGTAGATTAGATTGATTAGTTGTGTAGATCGGCAGCAATACAATTCTTTGTAATTAAAAGTATTGATTGCAAAATCTTAACAATTACCTTTGGTAGTTGAGAATAAGATAGATCTAAGAACCCGACGAATGAGTTTATTGAGATAAACAGAAGATCCTTTGTCAAACTCACATCACTTGGTTGAAGAGAGTTGCTACCAAACAGATTTTTTGTTCCTTTACTGTTTGGAATACGAACCAAAGGAATTGTTCCAAGTACGTGACTTATTCATATGTTGGAGGCGTGGGAATAAAGACGGAACTAGGTGAACTATAGGTTTAGTTGCTTGGTCTCAACTATACGAAGTTGGTTTGATTTTGTATAGCGGCTTAATCCTGAGAGTATTCAATTCTGGACAAGGTCCCGGGGTTTTTCTGCATTTGCGGTTTCCTCGTTAACAAAATATTGCTATGTCATTTACTTTTATTTTCCGCAATTATAATTGTTGTTATTATAATTTAAAGTAAATTACACAAACGTTAATTCCTATTTACTTGATAAGTAATCATATTGTGTTTGGTTAAGTCCGAACCTTTTAGCAAGGAAACATATTTCGTTGTTGTATTGTCTCGATCTCGTATCCATAGACGATCAGACGAAGTGTGAACCGATTTGTTGTATTGTCTCGACTCAGTCCATAAACAATCACTTTCGGAGAAAGGACTTATAGGTGGAAAAGTTTCAGATTGAGGTATATTTGGGTACCCTCATCTTTTCAATTGGTATCAGAGCAGGTAAACACGAAAAAGATCTAACAATCTGTGTTTGGCGTGATCCAACCTATAAGTTTCGAATCAAATGGTTGATTCAGTTAACGTACCTCCAGGATTTGATGGCTCAAACTATCAATGGTGCAAAATGGTTATGCAGTCTTTTCTTCAATCTCATGACTTTAACACTTGGGTTTTAGTTATTGATGGGTATGAACACCCAAAAGTACTGGTCGACAACTCAACCACTGAGTTTAGACTAAAAGAATTGAATGCATTCAATAATGAAGAAAAATTGCTTTCGAAGCAAAATTCCTATGGATTGAACGCCATTATCCATGCTATAACTCGAGACCTCCATCATCATGTAACCAGGTGTAAAACATCAAAGGAGGCTTGGGAGATTCTTAATATCGTATTTGAAGGGAATGCCTCTGAAAAAGAAGCTAGGCTTCAAACCCTATCTTCTAAATGGGAAAACCTTCGTGTGGATGAAGACGATACCTTTGATGAGTTTGATCAAAAACTTTCTGAAATAGTGAATGCCTTTTACGCTTTAAGAAAAACTATTTCAGATAAAGATATTGTGTGTAAAACTCTAAGGTCTTTACCACCAAGATACGAATCTAAAAATCATGCCATCATGGAAGCAAATGATCTTTCCACACTATCTAGAAGCGCTCTAGTTGGTAAATTAAAGATTTTTGACCTTGAATACCAATTCAAGAATGAAGAGGGTATTACCCTTAAAGCTACAATTAAGACTAGTTCTTCGGCAGAAAATTCTTGTGAAACACAAACTGAGAATTGTAGTGTCGATACAACCGCATGACAATTCAGAAAGTTATTAAGACAAAAGAAAAGGAGTTCTTCTAAAGATGCATCTTATCCTTCTCAAAAATCACATAAATGTGTAGAGAATAGAGAAAAAAATAATGGTGATCCTCTAATTGTTCCAAGGATCAAGAGAACAAAGCTTTTCATGCAACTGTTGAATGCACACCTAAAAAGGATACTGAAGTAACTCCAGAGCCAAAGGCACTTGAATGTGATCTTCGTGAAGAGAATGAAATATTGAAAGAGGAACTTGAATAATCGAAGAACGATATTGAGATTATTAGTGCTGGTAATTATCCTGAATGCATGAGATGTTACAGAGAGCAAATCGAAGAAAGTCATGATCGAGAAAGGAAATTATATACTGATTTGGAGAACCGAAGAACACTAAGGTAAGTAATTTGTAGAATCGAAATAGATTATAAAGTTCAAATTGATAAATTTAAGGTTGATCTAGATAATGCTCTCGAAAAAATAAAAATATTGGAAAAATAGAATATGGCTCTAAAAGCGGACTTGAAAAAGTTCGATAGTAGCACAAAACAACTTGAATCAATGTTGAAGTCAACTAGAGTTCCTCGTGACACGCGAGGATTGGGCTACAAAGGTAAACAAACTTTGAATACTAAACAGGAGACAAAGTTTGTAAAACCTAAAGACTCTGCTGAAGAAATTGCTTCAAAAGGTGTAACAAAATATTGCTCTTCCATAAAAGAAAAATCTGTAACACCTTCATCTTCAGCAAAAGACGGAAAACGTAAATTCCGTCAAACTCCAATGAAAGAGAATCCACAACAAGGTAACACTAAGCCTCATGTTTCGTGTGTTACTAAGCATTGCTCTTATTGTGGAAATAAAGGACACTTGGAAAGGGTGTGAAGATTCCGTAAAAGGAATGAGAAAGCCATAGATGCACGTGTTTCCGAAAAATTGGCTGAACTCAATAATGCTTCTCATGCTAAATCAGGACATCATTGTCCTAAAAATGAGCAAAAGAATTATTATAATGATAGTTCAAAGTTTGCTTATCAGGCTTCTAAAATGTTTTCTCATTATCGCTCAAACAATAAAAGGAGAGATAACTTTGTAAAAACAAGATATGATATTCCAAATTGGAAAAAGACTAACTCTCAGAGTTTTCAACATTTCAGTTACCCTAATGTTTCCTCAAGAGATTCATCTTGTATTTCAAGAGGAAATAATAGGAAGAACAAAGTTGCTCCTATAAAAACCATTTCTAAATGGTGTCCAAAGTCTTCTCTAAAGACAACCAGGAAGGTATCAAAAGATAGTCACAATGATGACACTCGAATGATAAGTTTCAATACTCATGACATTCAGAATATTGTGCTAAACGTTCTTGATCAAATGAATGTAGCTCCATGTTGTCATCGTTATATGAGATAATTAGGTCTCATATCGGTTACCTTTTTATGATTTTGTGACTTTTGATTTAGCGAATTTCATATCTAACCCTTTGGGTTGCTTGATCAAATAATCATAAAAGGATGATGACAATTAATCCCATATGTGAGTCACGATTATACTATTATCAATTTATTTCTCATAAGTTGTGTATATAGTATACATATGAGTTTTTGGTATTAGCTTATTACTATTGGCACGTAATAGTTAAAACCACTTCAACCTTTCTCTGGTAAAGGTTGCTTTTGTTGTTCTTATGTCTTTGCGAAAGGATGAAAAAACATTGAGAAAAAGAGGATGCGGAGCTTGAGGTAACGACTTTGTTAGTTAATCATTTTCCTGTTTAAGAAAAGCATGATTTTATTGCTTATATCTATCGCTTTTGCTTAACAAAATTTCGGTACAATTGATGTTTATTCCATTATGTGTGTATGGATGTGTGTGTATGATTCAATTTTTTCGGGTTAATAAAAACTATTGTTATCTTGCTTTATTGTGTGGTATCAATTGTTTAGGCTTACGAAATTACAGTGCAATTGCGGTGCTTTAATGTCTATGTTGTTTCAATTGCTTCCGGTTGAGATAAATAATTATGCAAGTTGATTTATTTGGTTTGTATGAATTGTTTATGGCTTAACAAAAGGTTTCTAGGATGAATTGTTTAGTCCAATTCGATTCCGGATAAGAGAAACTAAGTTAATTATGATCTTAGTTAGACTTATAAAAGTGTAGGATTCGGTTATTCAAGTCTAATCGAATACCTTAACAAGAAATGCTAGTTAACTAACCTAGTACTTGTCTTGTTTAAAGTGAAAGGTCTAAGTTATATGGATAATTAGAACCTGATGAGAAAAATAGAGTTATCTTTATTTTGGTCTTATCGAACAAGCGATTGTATTTGTACAATCGGTTTAGCAAAGGGACTAAGGTGCTTAGTTGATTTTTGGTTTGCTAAACTATTAGGGAAAATTGCTTCGGGAAATTGTTTCCTTGATAACATATCAAAACAAAATTACTTTGTAGTTTCGGTTTTGATATTGGTCATCAAAAATGGTGTGTGGAACCCTCGTGCTTAACTCTATAGGTTGCAAGTTTATTTTGAGATTTGTAAGATTTTTTTCGGTTTGTCCTTTATTTTTTCGTTTCTTTGTCATTTTGTGACAAAAAGGGGGAGAAATATATGGAGTAAACAAGTGATACTGGCATTGATTTTATATTGATTGGTATCACTAAGGGAAAGGACATTGATGCTTAAACGTTTATCTAACGAAAGATTGAAAGCATAAACTAAGGGTGTAGGATCAGAGTATCGCGACATCAATACTTCGCGAGATCAATTAACAACAGCATTGCGAGAGCGTCGCAGAAGAGTAATATAAATGACGCAATGAATGACGACAACCAAAACACGAGAAAGATGTGAAGACCCAGCGAGATTTAGGGGAGTGGCAAGATTATATATTTGTACACTTGCGATATCTCGCAAGTCATTCCCGAAAATAAAGGACAACTTAGCTGTCATCCATTGTATACTACCCTATATAAAGAGCCGAACGAACCTTTTGTAAGAGAGGATCCTTTTCAGAGTGTTAGACAAGTCATTAGGAGAGAGAAAGTTGGTGGTGATTGTAATTTCTTTAACTCTTTTCTATTTTATCTTGTGAATCTTCAAGGAAATAATCAATAAAATCATTGTTATTCATCTTAAAAATGTCTTAGTTGTGTGGAATATTGTGATGGGTGTAGTGTGGGATTTCCCGCAACTACATATTGGCGCTAGAAAGGGCTGTTTGAGTAAGGATACACATCGTGATTTGAAAGAATTTGGAGTAGTAGAGAAGAAATTTGATACAATTTTCAACAGTTTAACAAAATTAAGAAATGGTTAGAAGGAGAAATGCATCCGAGCAACCAACAACTGTTAGGAGAAGTAGGAGACTTGCCGGAGAAGAGAGAAATGAAATGGGAGAATCCTCAAGAAGGAACATAAGGAATGATGAAGAAAATCAAATTCCATCACCAATTCAACCAGTGGCGGATAGAACTGTGGATTATGATAGAGTAAGTGTGCATACTTGGAGATCAGACTCTGTGGACGAAGGGGAAGAAGAACAACAATTGGTAAACAATGAACAAGAGGGGAGAGACCGTGAGGGGAATGGAGAAATAATTCATGGGAATGAAGAGATCGCAGCATTAGAGGCGTTGAGGCAAACAATACATGAAGAGAGACGATTAGAGGCAGAGGAACGTGCAAACTTGACGAGACGGAATCATGAGCCGAGGATGGAAAACATGAGATTACAAAACAGAAGGTCGAGAAGCACTACAAGGTCAAGCTCAAGGTCAGTTAGAGAGGAAATAAGAAGAAATTTACCTACAGAAGTTGTTGATGAAGAAAACCAAGGAGAAGCGCAAAATCCAGGTAGGGAACATTGCGAGAGAGGAGAAATGATGGAAGATCGTTATATTCCACGTCCCGAGACTCTTCAAAATGGGCAGAATGATGAAAATCAAGGAGATAGGCAGCGTCAGAGGCAAAATAATCAAGTTGATGAAGAAAATCAAGAAGAATGAAGAAGAATATTGCATGGGAGAGAAGCACAGAGGAGGCAAAAAGAGATTGAGGATGAAATTGAAAGACATTATGTTGAACAAGCACGTTTAGCTCGCGAGAGAGAAAGACTGAGAGCAGAAATGGAAGAACAAGAATTAGAAGAGGCAATTCGCCAGAATAATCATGATAATCGAGAAAGAAGGCGAGAACAAAATCGCAATAATGATAATATTAATGAAGAATATGAAAGAGCACAAAGGAGAGATGATAGGCACCAAAGAAGAGAAATCGATAGATATAATGGTGTGAGAATTCGCGAAAGAAATGAGGGAGAAGATCGCATAGAAATACGAGAAGAGAATGATGAACAAGAAAGTCAAAGTAGACATGAACGCAGGCGAAGAGAAGCGGAACTAAAAAGACCAGTAGATTCAAATTCTGATGTAAATGAGCAAATTTTGAGAGAACTGGCAGAAATGAAAGGAATGATGAACAGTAAAAGGGGAGGAGGAAAGAGACGGTTGGATGAAGCAATAGAAGAAGCTGCGAAAACTCCATTCACACAAGAGATACGGTTAAGAGGAATACCACCGAAGTGCAATTTACCAACATTAACCAGCATTTTCGATGGAACAACTTGTGCGTCTGACATATCAAAGCTTATATGAGATGTATGCTACAATGGGAGAATCATGATGCTATATTGTGCAAATATTTTGCATCAAGTCTGACAGGAGAAGCTTTGAAATGGTTTGAAGGGTTACCGAAAAATACAATAACATCTTTCAATCACTTGCAAGCTATATTTTTGGGGGCATATATAAGTAATAATTCCTCGCGACCATGTATTGAAGATGTATTCGGATTAAAGCAAAGAGTTGGTGAAAGTTTGAAGCATCTAACTGTGAGATGGAAGACAATGTGTAGCGAAATGGCTGGCCGTGTAGAGGAGAGATATCTCATCTTATCATTCATTAATGCTATGTTTGCGACAAATCTGTTAAATATTCAAATTTTTAGAGTCAAGAATACCATCACAATGACTGAGTTGCGAGAGCTTCAGGAGGAGTATATTGCTCTAGAAGAAAAGCAAAATGAGATGGAATCATACACCGTCGCGAATACAAGTTCGGGAGGCTGCGAATGCAAGTTTCTTACCCAAATTGATAAACACTGTGGCGAGTACCTCGCAAGGTCAACAAGGAGTGAGCATACCAAATGATGGTCAGCAAAAATTGGTAGCTATGAGGAGTCGCGATCAGGAAGAATTTGAAAGAGAAAGAAATTTCTACAACCGTGGCGGAAATAATAAAATTCAGAGGCTTGATCAACCGCAAGAAACCTATGGAGGACAGAGGCATAATCCACAAGAGACTTATGGAGGCCAGAGGCAGAATTATCATAGAGGACAGCGAGGTCATAGAGTCGTATGGGAAGAAATCAAGATGCCACCACTAAACGCTAGTGTGGAGAAGATATGGGAAGCTATAATCCTGATGGAAAACATACCGCACCATGGAACATGGGGAATGAACCACCTCCGGTGTGACAAGTCATGAATTCTGTTCCTATCACCATTTTCATGGACACTTAACGAATGATTGTAGGAATATAAAAGAATCATCCTCAAAATGATAGATCAAGGGAAGCTAAACCAATTCTTAAAATGTGAAGAGAAGACTCAACCATTACCAACACCTCCAGAAAATCACAGAGTAAATACGACAAAAGGGAAAGAGAAATTTGTAGTAGAGGTTGGAACGAAGGCCAAAAACTTGTTCTGCAACTCTATCGTACATTCGTACATGACAATTGAAGATTTTCATGATAGTGTTCTCAGCAGAGTTTTCGCAAGAGATGTTGACAATAGAGAAGTAATGAATATCGCGAAGTCATCGCCCTTTGAAAGAATGGCAAGCGCAGATTATTTCTTTTTTACCGCGAGAAGAAGTACACGAGGGTGGCGAGTTGCATGTGATCCATTAGTGGTAAGATTAGAAATTAATCCAAAACACGTTGATGATGAAAGTGATGGTGCGAGAAAATTCATGGGCAATAAATAGAATCTTAATTGATACTGGAAGCTCTGTAAACATCCTTTTTTACCACACCTATAAGACTATGGGGGGCAAAGATGAAGATTTGATACCGTCAACATATAAGATTTATGGTTTTAATGGTACTGCTAGTAAACCTAAAGGAGAAGCTCGCATGGGAATACCATTGAATGGATTATCAACTGAAATCTTGTTTTGCATAGTCGATGTGGAATCCCCTTATAATGCATTAATTGGGCGACCCTGGTTACATGAGATCTTGGGTGTGGCATCAACTTACCACCAGTGCATCAAATTTCCACATCCCAGTGGTGTTGGAGTTATAAAAGGGGATTGGGCTGAGGGACAAAAATGCTATGAAGTCGATGTGGAGTCTTGCGAGGAAAGGGCTGTTCAATAGAAGAATTGGAAAAGGAATATCAAAGAAGAACAAAGAAGAGAAAGACTGATGGTGGACACAATAGAAGTGAGAGATGAAGATATATTGCGAAATCAGTGTTTGAAGACAATTGAAAATTGCGAAGGTCTTGCAAAAGGGAAGGAAGTATCTGGAAATATGAATGAGGAAACAGAGAGCAACAAGAGTAAGAGGTGTAAGAAATAAATAATTGATTTCAGAGTCCTGTAAAAAAAAATGTGTGTGTCATGATGATCGAAGAAGGAGTGCGCGAAAAACTCGCGATATATGAATATGGTGAAAGTTTGGTTAAATAATTACAGCGAGGTCTCAGAAAATGAAGCAGGACTATGTGATAATTTCGCAAAGAAGATGAGAAGAAATAATCAAAAAGCAATGAATGATTACAAGAATTGACAGAAATGAATGAGTGAGTGAATGGGACGAACCTTTATGGCGTACACCCTAGTTCGCGAATGATATTTCGTAAGAGGAAAATGTAAGACCTAAAGTGTGTCATATAAGGGGGCATCTCTTAAACATGGCTCATGGAAAAGGTTACACCGCCCCTGGAACCTGAGTCATGAAGATTTGGGGCCCATGAAAGCCTATCCGGGGGAGATACCTTGGATTTCCAACTATATATATAAGGTTATACCCTGGTTGGACGACCGAGGGTCTCTTCCAAGGAGTCGAGTGTATGACCAAGGCGCCGAGGTACATGGTTGAGCTAAGAGTTCCTGGGGCATTTGAAGTGTCTCGGCCATTCTTGGCAAGTCTTGGCACATGCTGCACTCGGCCCGAAGAAAACTCCACTTAGGGTGCAGTCTCGTAACCATAAACCCTATCGGTATAAGGGATAAGAGGCTGCGAAAAAAACTGGTTGTTGTTAAGACCGGATGGGAGGAGCTAGTCTTGTATGGCCGATGTACGCCTCCTTGAAGGGGCAACCAGGGAGATGATAAGGGCGGCACCCTCCATTAGGGAGCTGATAAGTGTCAAAAGACGCAAATGTCATGAGGCTCTATTTTCGCAAGAAAATTTAGGCTTGTAATATTTGTGCAATGATCCTGAAGAGGCAATAATACTAACGCGAGGATAAGACGAGATCAATGGGTCTTTACATGAAAGTGTAAAGACGTCCTGCGATTTCGTCGCAAGACGGCAATGTCATGGGGCTTTAAGTTCGCAATAATTTTTAGGCCTGTCATATTGTCGCAACAAAAACATCCTGCAGAGGCAAAAATACTAAGAAAATGATAAGACAAGATCAATGGGTCGTTACATGAAAGTGTAACGACGTCCTGCGATTTTGTAGCAAGACGGCAATGTCATGGGGCTTCAAGTTCGCAAGAATTTTTAGGCCTGTCACATTGTCGCAAAATGAGGGGTGGCAAAATAAGACCTTTAACTAGGAAGGCAAAATAAGACCACACAAAAACTACGGTAAGACAAGATCAATGGGTCATTACATGAAAATGTAAAGACGTCCTGCGATCTTGTCGCGATGATGAATTTCAACATAAGTAAAGGTAAGATAACACAAAAAATCGAGTAAGCAAATAAGCTTGCGAATACATCTATATTTCTTCATTTATTTGTGAAGGGTTAACAACAGCAGTTGCAGAAATAAGGAATATTATTACTTGAAAGTTATCGACATAATCTCTCATATGAAAATAAATAACAGAGGCAAGTATGGGAATGATTAGAGTAAAAACTTGTTATTTATTTTCATATGATAGATTTACAGTAAAGAGATTACAAAAATGGAAGGATTAGAAGGATAAATGTACAAGTATCACAAGAAGAGAAAAAGGAAAATGGAACAATCTTTCAACTTATTCTTCTCCTTCATCAGATTCTTTATCAGATTCCTTTTCTTCGCTTGCATCACTATCAGAGACATCTGAGGAAGGCATATTTTCAGGAATTTCATCGAGAAGACAAGGATATGAAGAAAGAGGAATGTTGTGATCATTGCAAACTATTTCAATAGTTTGATTGCGAAAACGGACAGCATCATTATTGAAATTCGCTACAGTAGTTTGTAGTTGCTTCTTCAGCTTAGAATATTTGTCATTGCGAAGAAAGAAGTCTTTTGCAAGTTGTGCTTTCTCAGACTCAAGTTCCTTGATTCTAGTTTGAAACCTCTTCTCAGATTCTGCGAGCAAATGACAATGAGTTAGCAACTTAATAACAGTTTCATAAAAAAGAGGCGGAAAAAAAAATGAAGAACAGTAAACAACCTTCTCTCGTCGAAATCATATCTTTAACCAAGGCAGTATGCTCAGCATGAAGACTGACGCTAACACCTAAGTTATTTCTGGAATTATCTAGAACCTTTGCAGCCCAAGCGAATTCATCATCATTATTTATGACAAGAAGTGAACGAATTTGATTTTCTCGCTCATTAAGTATGGCATTTTGGCGAAGAGATTCATCTCGTTCAATTTGGACTTCAAGAAGAGTTTTTTGGAATTTCGCTAATGCTTGTGCACCTTGATTAGCAATGCGATCCTTATCATCTATAAGGCTGCTAATTTTCTTCCTTAGAATATTATTATTCTCCGGGAGCTAAGATATAAACGTTTAAATCGGTTGGCTAAACCTAAACTAGATCTATGTTCAATTTCTAAGAGATGAAATTTGGTTGAAAGTTCATTTAATGAGAGAGAATTAATCTTGTTTGAAGAACTACTTAAAGATTCATTGAGATGAGCGAGAAGAGCATTATCATCCATAGGTTCAGGGAATGAATGGAGAAGGATGGCTTCGTCAGAAAGATTATAAATGTCTGCGAAAATGATAAGTCAGGCAAAGAGAAATAAATGACAAAGTAGAAATGAAAAAAAGAGAAGGGTGTTATACCATAAAGTTCTTTGATTAGCACTTTGAAGAGTAGATATTTTGTCCTTCTGGGAAGAAGACTCAACTTCCAACTGTTGAATTTTTTCATCCTTCTTGCGAGATGTCGCAACTTCAACTTCTAATTCTTTGTTCTTCTCCTTAAGTTGAAGATTTTTCTTTTCAAGATTGTTACGCCTCTTCTCAAGATCTGAGGCAACGACGAAAGAAGATCTCCCAGACTATAAAGGAAAATAAAGGAATTGTTAAGATAAGGTTTATAATCGAAATCACAAAGAAATAAAGAAATATGAACATACCAAGGCACTGAGTGCATTTAAGAAACTGGGAGTCGTCCGAGAAACTCCACGAAAAGAATCATTATCCACTAGCAGAGGGGCATCGCAGATATTTGCGAGAGCTTCGCAAGTAGCAGAAAAACGATCATCTCCCATTCCTTGCATAGAATCAGAGAAGACACTAGATAATTGCGCCATAGCAGACTCAACTGAATGATTCTCCTTCGCAAAAGAGTATCGACCTCATTATTATCTTCATCAGAGTTCTCGCTGGTTTGGGAATTAGAGTAGGAAGTGGGATGGACTTTCCGTTTTTAGAAGATGGAGCGAGAAGATTTATCCTTGCGAAGAGTGATTTTATTCTTGCCTTTAACCTTCGCAGCTTCAGAAATATCATTCTCTTCAACGCCAACCTTCGCACACAAATGAAGATAAGAAACAGAGGCAACAATATTGTTAAAAAATAATAAGGAAGAATATTTCTTACTTCATTCGTGATTGAACGAAGTATCGCCAGAGTACTCGCCTTTGGATTTTTTTTGTAGCTCCTTCTCAATTTAATAATCTGAAAAATTTGCAATATTAGGTATAAGAGGAAATACAGATTGAAAAATAGATAAAAGTTAGGAAGTATACCTCTTTTGCTTTCTCGGGCCAATTAAATTCCCAAGGATGGTAGTTTGCGAGATTCGCAGGGAGTACATGGGAGCCTGAAATGTAAGGTCCACTCAAAAATAGTGGAAAGGCAGACCATCTCTCATCTTTAGAGTAGCGAGGAACATTGTTCTTGCCAAAGTGCCAATCAATATCTAGCATGAGTATCTTATCGTCGGGAACGTTCTCTTTTCTTTTCAATCGGGCACCCCAGCGAGATTTATCATTTTTCATGTTTATTACTTGATAATTTTCAAAAAAGTTTTCTACAGTGTAATTTTCAGCGGCTATCTTTAAGCTTGCGAAGTTAGGATCTTTAACATTATCAGGATATAGAGATCCCTTACCAGCGCCGCGGTTGGCGAATTCAAGCATTAGACGGATGCAATCACCACTTAATTGATAAATAGCTCGCGAGAATTTCTCATGAGCAAGAATTTCATAGAACAAGGGAAGTTCGGGATCGTACAGAGGAATGGGAAGGCCTGCGAGGATTTGACCTAGCGAGATTATGATTTTCTCGATCATCACACCGATGATCGATAAACAACTTTTGAGAAAGAATAGATGAAGATTCTTGATTGGGAATAGTAGATAAGGTGAAACCCTTATCTTGTAATTTCTTTTGAGTTTCATCAAAAAGGGTTTCATATTTATGACCAGAAGGAGCCATTCTTAGAGTATGGGAATGATTAGAGAATTGAAGATCAAGAGAAAGAAGAAAAGGAAGATTTACTGATGAGTTAAATGCAAATTGCGGAGGAAGAGAGTTGAAGAAAAGTTGCGAGAGGGAAGGTAAAAGAGAAGAAGAGAAGGGTGAGAAAACTATATATAGAGAGAAGAATTCTCGAGAAAACAAATGCATTTAATGCGAGATGGGACGTGAATGGTCAAGAATAAACGGTTGAAAGAGACGTGTCAAGAAAAGAATGGAAGAAGAAACATCTGTAATAAATTCCTTGTAAAAGTACGGGATTGAAACAGATAAAGATGAACAATTGCGTCATTTCAAAATATTGGTTCTCATGACATTCTCTCCTTCGCAGAGAAGACATGAGAATAGGCAAGATGTAGGATCAGAGTATCGCGATATCAATACTTCGCGAGATCAATTAACAACAGCATTGCGAGAGCGTCGTGAGAAGAGTAATATAAATGACGCAATGAATGACGACAGCCAAAACACAAGAAAGATGTGAAGACCAGCGAGATTTAGGGAGTGGCGAGATTATATATTTGTACACTTGCGATATCTCGCAAGTCATTCCCGAAAATAAAGGACATCTTAGCTGTCATCCATTGTATACTACCCTATATAAAGAGCCGAACGAACCTGTTGTAAGAGAGGATCCTTTTCAGAGTGTTAGACAAGTCATTAGGAGAGAGAAAGTTGGTGGTGATTGTAATTTCTTTAACTCTTTTCTATTTTATCTTGTGAATCTTCAAGGAAATAATCAATAAAATCATTGTTATTCATCTTAAAAATGTCTTAGTTGTGTGGAATATTGTGAGGGGTGTAGTGTGGGATTTCCTGCAACTACAAAGGGGGAGTAACATATCATTACAAAGGAATAACAAAGACGTGCGCATTGATAAAATCTACCTATCTTACCTTTAGGGGGAGTAATATTCTTTGTTATCATAATGTAAACAGCGACATTTAAGGATTGAATGTATACAGGTTATTGTGTTGTTGAATTCGGGAATCAAGCGTATGTGTAATGAATTCTTGTAATTTGTTTATCCATATGATGTAAGAGTTTTGTCACTAAAATTGACTAAGGGGGAGATTGTTAGAGCATATCTCGGTTGAACCCACCAAGCGTTGGTATGTTAAGTTTGGTTGTCATATTTTAGTGAATCAAAACTCATTTAAAGAGTCGCTTGATTATGTACTAGAGTCAACTTCGTATAGGTTAGCTTGAAAGTATTAGGATATGAGACATTTAAAAGTATTGCGAAGACTTGAAGAAGTGAAGAAGTAAGAAGCTACAACGACAACATCATCCTTCCACTTGAGGTTAGTGATATTTGACTTGAACCGTTTCATTCCCTAACGTATCTTTCAAGTCGTGCATATTGAAAACAAAACTGCGAAGCATGAACACTCTAGTTAGACATAGTATTAAGGAATACAATACGAGGTTTATTGCTTAACCATTAAACTTTGTAGATAATACACGACATAATCGTTTAAATGCTATTGTGATTATGTATGGGTATGAGGTGAGTATTTTATCATAGGAAACAATGTTTTACATGTGTTTTAAGGAAGTAAATTCATGAACTTTTTTTGTGAATCGAAAAGGAAATCGCCAGGCGTTATTGGTATTGTTATTCATTGCATATCTTGTGAACAACCAATACGTGTGATTAGTATAACCGCTCATGACTTGTTTGTGTTCTTGGTAAAACTATTCACAAAGGCCTGACTTTTGTATTGGTATGACTTTTATTAGTGAAACCGATCTTAAGTAATCACCTGAGATGGTATGATCGAGTTTGTGATTTTGTGTAAGACCGACTCTGGGTAAAGGGGAACTGATCCTAGTAAGAGGTGCAACACATCATAAAGGGGAATCGATCCTTGTATGAGGTGCATCATGTTTTAGCAGAAAGGGGAACCGATCCTATGGACATGTGCAACACGTTTTTAGGCAAAGGGGAACCGATCCTATGGACATGTGCAACACATTCAAGTTAGATACCATATATATGTGGGAAACCGATCCTAGTACCTAGTCAACCGAATTTCGGAAATCTAGTGTGACTATGCACAATACTCACTGTAGTTGCAGGAAATCCTACACTACACCCCTCACTAGAATATACACAACTAAGACATTTTAAGATGAATGATTATGATTCCAATTGATTGAATACTTGAATCTTTACAATATGAAATAGAAATGAGTTATAGAATTACAATCACTCTGAAACTTTCTCTCTCCTAATGACTTGCTTAACAATTCCAAAAACAACCCCCCTCACAACAGACTGACTCAACCCTTTATATAGGGTAGTACACAGTGGATGACAGCTAAGCTGTCCTTTATTTTCGGGAATGGATTGCGAAATATCGCAAGTGTACAAGTATACAATCTCGCGACACTCTTAAACTTCGCCATATTTTCATATCTTCCTCGTGTTCTGGCTGTCATCATTCGTTGCGTCATTTATTTTATTTCCCTGCGACTCCCTCGCAATGTCGTCATTTATTAATCTCGCAAAGTATTGATGTCGCGATATTCTGATCCTACATCTTGCCTCTTCTCATGTCTTCTCTGCGAAGAAGAGAATGTCATGAGAACCAATATTTTGAAATGCCGCAATTGTTCATCTTTATCTGTTTCACTCCCGTACTTTTACACGGAATTTATTACAGATGTTTCTTCTTCCACTCTTTTCTTGACATGTCTCTTTCAACCGTTTATTCTTGACCATTCACGTCCCATCTCGCATTAAATGCATTTGTTTTCTCGAGGATTCTTCTCTCTATATATAGTTTTCTCACCCTTCTCTTTTTCTCTTTTATTTTCTCTCTGCAACTTTTCTTCAACTTTCTTCCTCCGCAATCTGCGTTTCTGCTACTGTAAATCTTCCCTTCTTTCTCTCTCTTGATCTTCAATTCTCTAATCATTCCCATACTCTAAAAATGGCTTCACTTGGTCGTATATATAAACCCATTTTTAATGAAGCTCAAAAGAATTTACAAGAGAAGGGCTTCATCCTATCAACCATTCCTGATCAAGAATCTTCATCTATACTTTCGCAAAGTTGTTTTATGATCATCAGTGTGATGATCAGAAAATCATAATCTCGCTAGGTCAAATCCTCGCAGCCTTCCCATTCCTCTCTACAATCCCGAGATGCCTTTATTCTATGAAATTCTTGCTCATGAGAAATTCTCGCGAGCTATTTATCAACTAAGTGGTGATTGCATCCGTCTAATGCTTGAATTCGCCAACCGTGGCGCTGGTAAGGGATCTTTATATCCTGATGATGTCAAAGATCCTAGATTCGCAAATTTAGAAATAGTCACTGAGAAGTATATTGTAGAATTGTTTTTTTGAAAATTATGAAGTAATAAATATGAGAAATGACAAATCTCGCTGGGGTGCTCGATTGAAGAGAAAAGATAATATTTCCAGTGATAAGCTGCTTATGCAAGATATTGACTGGAATTCGGGCAAAATTAATGTTCCTCGGTACTCCAAAGATGAGAAGTGGTGGGTTGTTCCTCTATTTTTGAGCGGACCTTATATTACAGGTTCTCATACACTCCCTGCAAATCTCGCAAACTATCATCCTTGGGAATTTAAGTGGCCCGAGAAAGCAAAAGAGGTATACTTCCTATTTCAGGTTTGCTTTACGATATTTCCTTCCTCTTATATTTACTAGGCTTGCAAAATTTTCAGATTGCCAAATTGAAAAAGAGTTATAAAAGACATCCAAAGGCGAGTACTCTGGCGATACTCCGATCAATCACGGATGAAGTAAGAAATACTTTCTTTTGTTATTTTTAACAATATTGTTGCCTTTGTTTCTTATCTTCATTCGTGTGCGAAGGTTGTTGAAGAAATTAACATTCCCGAAGCTGCGAAGGTTAAGGGAAAGAATAAAATCACTCTTCGCAAGGATAAATCTTCTGCTCCATCTTCTAAAAAACGGAAAATCCATCCCTCTTCTCGTTCTAGTTCCCAAACCAGCGAGAGTTATGACGAAGATGAAAATGAGGTTGATACTTCTTCTGTAAAGGAGAATCATTCGATCGAGTCTGCTATGGCGCAATTGTCTAGTGTCTTCTCCGATTATATGCAAGGATTGGGAGATGATCATTTATCTGCTACTTGCGAAGCTCTCGCTAATATTTGCGATGCTCCCCTGCTAGTGGATAATGATTCTTTTCGCGGGGTTTCCCGAACAATGACTCCCAGCTTCTTAAATGCACTCAGTGCTTTGGTATGTTCATATCTCTTTATTTCTCTATAATCTCAATTATAAACCTTATCTTAACAATTTCTTTACTTTTATAGTCTGGGAGAGCTTCCTTTGTTGTTGCCTCAGACCTCGAGAAAAGGCGCAACAATCTTGAAAAGAAAAATCTTCAACTTAAAGAGAAAATCAAAGAACTAGAAATTGAAGTTGCGTCATCTCGCAAGAAGGATGAAAAAAATTCAACAGTTGGAAGTTGAGTCTTCTTCCCAAAAGGACAAAATATCTACTCTTCAAAGTGCTAATCAGCAACTTTATGGTATAACACCCTCTTCTTTTCTTCATTTATACTTTGCCATTTATTTTTCTTTTCCTGACTCATCATTTCCGCAGACATTTATAATCTTTCTGACGAAGCCATCCTTCTCCATTCATTCCCTGAACCTATGGATGATGATGCTCTTCTCGCTCACCTTAATGAATCTTTAAGTAGTTCTTCAAACAAGATTAATTCCCTCTCATTAAATGAACTTCGAACCAAATTTCGTCTTTTAGAAATTGAACATAAATCTAGTTTAGGTTTAGCCAACCGATTTAAACGTTTTTATCTTAGTTCTCAGGAGAATAATAATATTCTAAGGAAAAAAAATTAGCAGCCTTATAGATGATAAGGATCGCATTGCTAATCAAGGGGCTCAAGCATTAGCGAAATTCCAAAAAACTATTCTTGAAGTCCAAATTGAACGAGATGAATCCCTTCGCCAGAATGCCATATTTAATGAGCGAGAAAATCAAATTCGTTCACTTCTTGTCATAAATAATGATGATGAATTCACTTGGGCTGCGAAGGTTCTAGATAACGCCAAAAATAACTTAGGTGTTAGCGTCGGTCTTCATCTTGAGCATCTTTTGCCTTGGTTAAAGATATGATTTCGACGAGAGAAGGTTGTTTCTTGTTCTTCATTATTTTTCCGCTTCTTTTATATAAAATGTTATTAAGTTTGCTAACTCATTGTCATTTGTTCGCGAGAATCGAGAAGAGGTTTCAAACTAGAATCAAGGAACTTGAATCTGAGAAAGCACAACTTGCGAAAGACTTCTCTCTTCGCAATGACAAATATTCTAAGATGAAGAAGCAACTTCAAACTACTGTGGCGAATTTCAATAATGATGTTGTTCGTTTTCGCAACCAAACTATTGAAAAGATTTGCAATGATCACAACATTCCTCTTTCTTCATATTCTTGTCTTCTCGATGAAATTCCTGAAAATATGCCTTGCTCAGATGTCTCTGATAGTGATGTAAGCGAAGAAGAAGAATCTGATAAAGAATCTGATGAAGAAGAATAAGTTGCTAGATTGTTCCATTTTCCTTTCTCTTCTTGTGATACTTGTACATTTATCCTTCTAACCTTCCATTTTGTAATCTCTTCTTTGTAAATCTATCATATGAAAATAAATAACAAGTTTTTATTCTAATCATTCCCATACTTGCCTCTGTTATTTATTTTCACATGAGAGAAATTAAGTCGACAATCTTTAAGTAATGATACTTCTTAATTTTGCAACTGTTGTTGCTGATTCTCCACAAATAAATGAAGAAATATAATCGTATTCGCAAGCTTGTTTGTTTACTCAATTTCTTGTGTTATCTTATCATCATTTATGTTGAAATTCATCATTGCGACAAAATCGCAGGATGTCGTTACATTTTCATGTAATGACCCATTGACCTTGCCTTATCATTGTTTTTGTGTGGTCTTATTTTGCCTTCCTAGTTAAAGGTCTTATTTTTCCACCCCTCATTTTGCATCAATATGACAGGTCTAAATATTCTTGCGAACATAAAATCCCATGACATTGACGTCTTGCGACAAGATCGCAGAACGTCCTTACACTTTCATGTAATGACCCATTGATCTTGTCTTATCATTTTTTTTAGTATTTTTGCCTATGCAGAATATTTCATTTGCGACAATATGACGAGGCCTAAATGTTCTTGCGAATATAAAGCCCCATGACATTGCCGTCTTGTGACACTTATCAGCTCCCTAATGGAGGGTGCCGCCCTTATCATCTCCCTGGTTGCCCCTTCAAGGAGGCGTACATCGGCCATACAAGACTAGCTCCTCCCATCCGGTCTTAACAACAACCAGTTGTTTCGAAGCCTCTTATCCCTTATACCTATAGGGTTTATGGTTACGAGACTGCACCCTAAGTGGAGTTTTCTTCGGGCCGAGTGCAGCATGTGCCAAGACTTGCCAAGAATGGCCGAGACACTTCAAATGTCCAGGCACTCTTGGCTCAACCGTGTACCTCGGCGCCTTGAGCATACACTGACTCCTTGGAAGAGACCCTCGGGCGTCCAACCAGGGTATAACCTTATATATATAGTTGGAAATCCAAGGTATCTCTCCCGGATAGGCTTTCATGGGGCCCAAATTTTCATGACTAAGGTTCCAGGGGCGGTGTAACCTTTTCCCTGAGCCATGTCAAGAGATACCCCCTTATATGACGCACTTTAGGTCTTACATTTGCCTCTTGCGAAATATCATTCGCGAACTAGGGTGTACGCCATAAAGGTTCGTCCCATTCACTCACTCTTTAATTTTTGTTAATTCATTTAATCATTCATTTTTGGTTTTCTCTTGTTATTTTGTTTGCGAAGCTATCGCACAATCTTGCATTGTTTATTCATTTTTGTTTTTCAATTCTTCAATCAGATTTTCATACATTCTTGATGGCGAGATTCTCGCGTATTTCTTTTTCAATTATTGTTTCTTCCTCTTACTCTTGATATGCCTTTATCATTGATTTTGATAATAATGATTATTCATTTCTTACACTTTTTGCTCCTGCTGCTCTCTGCCTCTGCACCATTCAAACCTCTTATTGATTCCTTTCCATCATGATTTTCAACTGTTTTCATGCACTTGCTTCGCATTGTATCTTCACCTCTTGTATCTATAGTATCCACCATCAACCTTTCTCTTCTTTGTTCATCTTTTATATTTTGCTTCCAGCCCTTTCTTTTTGCAGCTCTTTCCTCGCAACTCTCCACATCAATCTAATAGCATTTTTGTCATTCCATCCAGTCTCCCTTTATAACTCCAACACCGCTAGGATGAGGAAACTTTATACACTGATGATAAGTCGACGCTACATCCAGAATTTCGTGCAACCATGGCCTTCCGATCAATGCATTATAAGGGGATTCCACATCGACTACACAGAACAAAATTTCAGTTGATAATCCTTGCAAGGGTATTCTCATATGAATCTCTCCTTTAGGATTATTCGCTGTGCCATTGAAACCATATATTTTATACGTCGAAGGTATCAACTCTTCATCCTTCCCACCCATAGTCTTGTAAGTATGATAAAAAAGAATGTTTACTGAGCTCCCCGTATCAATTAAGATTCTATTGATCGCCTAGGAATTTTCTGCTTCATCATCTTCGCCATCTACAGGTTTTGGATTAATTTCCAATTTTACGACCAATGGGCTATCATGCGCCTCTCTGCCTTCAGGAATCTCTTCTGCAGTGAAAAAAATAATTTGCATTTGCCATTCTTTTAACTGCGATGTCTTCGCGATGTTCATCACTTCTCTATTATCAGCATCCCTCGCAAAAACCCTACTGAGAACATTATCATGAAAATCTTCAATTGTTCGATATGAATGTACAATGGAGTTGCAAAACAAGTTTTTAGCTTTCGCTCCAACTTCTATTACGAATGTTTCTTTCCCCTTTGCTGAATTTGTCATGTGCATTTCTGGCGGTGGTGGTAACGGTTGAACCTTCTCTTCACTTTTTAGAAAATGATTGAGCTTTCCTTGGTCAATCATTCCGAGGATGATTCTTTTTATATTTCTGCAGTCATTTGTTAGGTGTCCATGAAAGCGG
Organism: Papaver armeniacum; assembly: GCA_023531295.1. Classification (NCBI taxonomy): domain Eukaryota; kingdom Viridiplantae; phylum Streptophyta; class Magnoliopsida; order Ranunculales; family Papaveraceae; genus Papaver; species Papaver armeniacum. The sequence continues at coordinate 63,526 of JAJJWW010001396.1, forward strand.
TGGTAAGAACAGAACTCGTGACTTCTATCACTTGGTGGTGGTTCATTCCCCATGTTCCATGGTGCAGGTATGTTTTCCATCAAGAGTATAGCTTCCCATATTTTTTCCACACTAGTATTTAGTGGTGGCATTTTGATTTCCTCCCATACTACTCTGTGACTTCGCTGTCCTCCATGATAATTCTGCCTTCGATCTCCATAAGTTTCTTGTGGATGATCAAGTCTTTGAATTTTGTTATTGCTGCCGCGGTTGTAGTAGTTTCTTTCCCTTTCAAATTCTTCTTGATCACGATTTCCCATAGCTACTATCTTTGGCTGTCCATCATCTATTATCCTTTCTTGTTGCCCTTGCGAAGTGCTCGCTACTGTGTTTATCAATTTGGGTAATAAGCTTGCGTTCATGACATTTGAATTTGTATTCATGAATCGGGTATGATTCCATCTCATTTTGCCTTTCCTCTAGAGCAATATATTCCTCCCGAAGTTCTCGCAACTCGGTCATTGTAATTGTATTCTTGACTCTAAAAATTTGAATATATAACAAATTGGTTGCGAACATAGCGTTTATGAATGATAGAATAAGATATGTTTCATCCACTCGTCCAGCCATTTCGCTGCACATTGTCTTCCACCTCACAGTTAAGTGTCTCAAACTTTCGCCAACTCTTTGTTTCAGCCCAAATACATCTTCAATTCCTGGTCGCGAGGAGTTGTTACTTATATATGCCCCTAAGAATATAGCTTGTAAATGGTTGCATGACGTGATTGTGTTTCTTGGTAAACCCTCAAACCATTTCAGTGCTTCTCCTGTTAAACTTGATGCAAAATATTTGCACAATATAGCGTCGTGATTTTCCCATTGTAGCATACATCTCACATACGCTTTGATGTGTTGTATTGCGCAACTTGTTCCATCAAAAATGCTGGTTAATGCGGGTAAATTGCACTTTGGGGGTATTCCTCCTAACTTCACCTCTAGTGTAAAGAGGGTTTTCGCAGCTTCTTCGATGGCCTCATCCAATTGTCTTCTTCCTCCTCCCCTTCTATTGTTCAACATTCCTCTCATCTCTGCCAACTCTCTTAAGATTTGTTCATTTACATCAGGATTCAAATTTATTGGTCTTTTTAGTTCTGCCTCTCTCCTTCTGCATTCATGTCTACTTTGATTTTCTTGTTCAACATTTTCTTCTCTTCTTTGTCTGCGACTTTCTCCTTCATCTCGTTCGCGAATTCGCACACCATTATATCTATCATTTTCTCTTCTTGGTTGTCTATCAGTTCTCCTTTATATTCTTTCATATTCTTCATTGATATTTCCATTGTTGCGATTTTGCTCGCGTCTTCTTTCTCGATTGTCATGATTGTTCTGCCGAATTGCTTCCTCCAATTCCCGTTCTTCCATTTCTACTCTTAATCTTTCCCTTTCGCAAGCTAGACGCGCTTGTTCAATATAATGCTTTTCGATGTAATCTTCAATCTCCTTTTGTTTCCTCCGTGTTTCTCTCCCATGCAGTATTCTTCTTCCTTCTTCCTGATTTTCTTCACCAATTGGACTATTTTGCTGCCTATTTTCTTGATTTCCGTCATTTTGGCCATTCTATAAAATCTCAGGACGTGGAATACACACCACTTCCCTTCTTTCGCAGCATCCTTCACCGAGATTTGGCTCTCTTTCTAGATTTTCTTCATTAACATTTTCTACAGGTAATGTTCTCCTCATATCATCTCTAACCGATCCTGATCTTGACCTGGTATTACTTCTCGACCTTCTATTCTGCAACCTCATATTTTCCATTCTTAACTCATGGTTTTGCCTTGTTAAATTTGCACGTTCTTCCGCTTCTAACCGCCTTTCTTCATGTATTGTTTGACTCAAAGCTTCTAATGCTGCGATTTCTTCATTTCCACGAATTGTTTCTCCCATCTCTTCTCGATTTCTCTCCTCTTGTCCATTATTTATCAATTGTTGCACTTCTTCTCTTTCTTCCATAGAATCTGATCTCCATGTATGCACACTCACCCTATCATAATCTATCATTCTATTCGGTGCTGGTTGAATTGGTGGTTGAATCTAGCCTTCTTCTCTATCTCTTGCGTTTATTCTTGATGGTTCACCTACTTCATTTCTCCTTTCCCCAGCTAATCTCCTGCTTCTTCTAACAGTTGTTGGCTGTTACGATGCATTCCTTCTTCTAGCCATTTCTCAATTTCAGTAAGTTGTTTGAAAATTAAACGAAATTTCTTTCTTGTTACTCCTGATTCTTTCAATTCACAAGGTTGATCTCTACTCAATCCCTGTTTCTAGCGCCATTATGTAGTTGCAGGAAATCCTACACTACACCCCTCACTAGAATATACACAACTAAGACATTTTAAGATGAATGATTATGATTCCAATTGATTGAATACTTGAATCTTTACAATATGAAATAGAAATGAGTTATAGAATTACAATCACTCTAAAACTTTCTCTCTCCTAATGACTTGCTTAACAATTCCAAAAAGAACCCCCCTCACAACAGACTGACTCAACCCTTTATATAGGGTAGTACACAGTGGATGACAGCTAAGCTGTCCTTTATTTTTGGGAATGGCTTGCGAAATATCGCAAGTGTACAAGTATACAATCTCGCGACACTCTTAAACTTCGCCATATTTTCATATCTTCCTCGTGTTAAAATTTGTCATCATTCGTTGCGTCATTTATTTTATTTCCCTGCGACTCCCTCGCAATATCGTCATTTATTAATCTCGCAAAGTATTGATGTCGCGATATTCTGATCCTACACTCACATGGAGGTAGAACCGAAACTTGTTTTGGTAGAACCGTTAAACCCATGATTGGTGATTGAGTGTTCTTGATCAATCACATAGTTCTTGAAAGTCAGATGAACCAATTCTAAACTTGTTTGGAAGTGTGGCAAATCGGTTTCAAGATTGTAAGTATGAAAGAGGACTTACAGAGTAAGGATGTCGACATACTTTGAACATGTGCGATAACGCTTATCTTTAATTGTTCAAAGTTATTCCTTAATAGCTAAAGGAAGAGCATCCCAGGATCGAAACATAAATAAGTTAAGAATCTTTTATTTAAGGTTTTTAATTTTATTTTAGGAAAATGAGAATTAGTAATGTGCATTTACTAGTTGAAGATTTTCCAAAGAGATTTTCGGTCAATATTTTGGATGAGAGCATTTCGGGAATTATGGAAACCGAATTTGGAATATATTGCATATCTTGAGAATATTTTCGGTTTTGGAAATTCCTTGGTGTCCAAACTTTCTTGTCTATAAATACTTGAAGTTTGCATTTTAGAAAACTAATCCTTCGTGACACCAAACTTCCTCGGTTGTGTTGTTATTCTTTGGTGAAGCCGCCTATTCGGAGAGGAGAGTAACCTAATTAGGCGAAATCTCTTACGGCCGCTCGGTTTAAAGTCTTCTTTGGGATTGAGAAGCTCTATTAGTACCGTTGGCAGGAAACTAGATAATTGGGGTTTATCTTGTGTTTTCGATTGATTTGATTGACTAACGGTGGTTGAACTTTGATTGCACCTAGTTTGTTTATGCTTGAGAATCTTTTGTTCTGATATAAGATTCACTCAAACTAGATCGAAGTTTCGACATGGATCTTTAGATTGTTTGTAGATCTAAAGACGTCTTGTGATAATCCATTTTTAATGACTCCGTTCTGTGCGTGATTGATCACAAGAGATTCAAGTTGTTGTGTGCAGGCGTTTATTGAAGATCTAAGAAGATTTGAAGACAAAGAAGATATTGAATATTTCTGATTTGGGGTTCATAATCTTTGGTGTGCACAATACTTGTTTTGGTATAGAGTATCCAACTATAATCGGTTTATCCTTGTGGTAGATTAGATTGATTAGTTGTGTAGATCGGCATCAATACAATTCTTTGTGATTAAAAGTATTGATTGCAAAATCTTAACAATTACCTTTGGTAGTTGAGAATAAGATAAATCTAAGAACCCGACGAAGGAGTTCATTGAGATAAACAGAAGAGCCTTTGTCGAACTCACATCACTTGGTTGAAGAGAGTTGCTACCAAACAGATTTGTTATTCCTTTACTGTTTGGAATACGAACCAAGGGAATGGTTCCAAGTACGTGACTTATTCATATGTTGGAGGCGCGGGAATAAAGACGGAACTAGGTGAACTATAGGTTTAGTTGCTTGGTCTCAACTATACGAAGTTGGTTTGATTTTGTATAACGGCTTAATCCTGAGAGTATTCAATTCTGGACTAGGTCCCGGTGTTTTTCTGCATTTGCGGTTTCCTCGTTAAAAAAATCTTGTTGTGTCATTTACTTTTATTTTCCGCAATTATAATTGTTGTTATTATAATTTAAAGTAAATTACACAAACATTAATTCCTATTTACTTGATAAGTAATCCTATTGTGTTTGGTTAAGTCCGAACCTTTTATCAAGTAAACATACTTCGTTGTTGTATTGTCTCGATCTCGTATCCATAGATGATCACACGAAGTGTGAACCGATTTTTTGTATTGTCTCGACTCAGTCCATAGACAATCACTTTCGTAGAAAGGACTTATAAGTGGAAAAGTTTTAGATTGAGGTATATTTGGGTACCCTCGTCTTTTCAGAAATATCACATTGTGCGTTGTTCAAACAATTAGATAATCCAACCTCTGGTTGTTGATATAAATTGATTGACACTTGAACATTGATCTTTGGTACCGTTCAAGTTGTTTCACATAATAATCAGGCTCACGGATTTCTATCTATTTGATTTGCTGATTACATTGTGAAACAGAGATACTACTCTTGGATATATTTCCATTGATTGAGTCTGACTGTCTAGTTGGTTCTCTTGGAATTATATTTGAGTTGTCCATATAGATTGTTGAGCGAAATATTGGGTGTGGTTGTTAGACCCCGTTTTTTCACTAACCAAGTCTCACACCGATTAAGGTACAGTCGCGTTCCTTACACCTCTTGAATCTCGCAAGACCCTGCGCACTTGATTCCCCTAGCTGACGTCATTTACAGCCTAAAAGTTGTTACGATCCAAAGTCGAAGACTTATAAGCAAATCTGTCTCCCACAGATAAATCTTTTTTATTTGTTGTTTCAGTCTTAAGATAAAGATCAAGGTGAACGGGAAACTCAACTATTAATCCGGTCTTATACTGCCAAAGAGCAGCCTAGAATATTAGTCACCTCACAACAACCCAACTGATATACACAAAAAGTTATTGTGGAATCACAAGAGTCTGAGACGAAGAAACTGTTGTGATTACTTTTTATATCTTACTTAGCTATCGGAGATAAGTCTCGAGAAAACCTTAAAGAAGATTAAACTCAATATGATAGAAAAAGTAAGATCAGGATATACACAACTAAAAAGAAAATAGTTGGACCTGGCGAATCCCAGGCGAAGTCATTAAATCGTTAAACCTAGTAATGGTTTTCAGAATAACTGGAAACCTAGGTGAAGAGAGAATCGACTCTAGTTTGCAACTAGGACACACGAGAGTGTCGGGATTATGTTTCCCAGATGCTAGAGTTTCTCGTTATATAGTCTTTCAAATAAGGGTTGATTTCAATCAAAGCTAAGATAGCTTAGTAACAAAACAATTAATATCCACCGTTAGATGAACTCCTGATTTAAGATTCAAGCTAAGTTTGCTTAGAAAATAAGCAATCAATCTCCACCATTAGATGGTTTAGCTTGATACACACAAATGAAATATAACTATATTTAGATATGCATGAACCGTACCTAAACGTGTATAACAAGTTGGCTCAAATACAATTAACCGAAGTTAGCCATATGAACACTTTTAGCTTAGCTATATTCATCTAACACTTCTAGACTCAATATGATAATCAATCAATCATGATAGATAATCAAATGTATCTAAATGTATTTTTAAAAGAGTTGTTCAAATGTTCACTATCTCATAGAAATAACCATGAAGCATTTGAAACATATTCGGCTTGGTTTGTAAGTGTACAAAGTACTTATACAAGAAACAATTCATGAACATAATGCCACGGTTTGCAAACTGAGTTCGCATACCTAAAACATTAACAATTTAGGGACGTTAGTTCGCAAACAGAGTTCGCAAACGAACTTTAGTTCACGAGTATAGACAATAATTAGCTTACATAGTATGTGAACAGGTAGTCATACTTACCGATTTTAGAACCTAACCACAGAGTTCGCAAACTGAGCTCGCGAGCTACCGTTCCGGACCTTGTCTAGTTTTCCCGTTTGCAAACACTGTTCGCATACCACAGTTCCGGATCTATCACAGATAAACTCGTTCGCAAACAAGAGTTCTGGACCTAAACTAGCACTTCACAGTTCGCATATAGTGTACGCATATTGTGTCGTATCCAGACATTGGCAGTAGTTCTAAAACTCTCGTTAATCTTTGAAACATCCTTAGAAGACGACAATGGTAATCTTACACATACCACTAGCTTCAAGTAATTTTCAAATGATTATTTTATCAATATGAAACATCCCAAGTTAACATCAAATGATTGTCTCACACAAATCATGTAAGATGTTCAAGGTAATTTTCACATGATCATCTTGACTTAATATTTAGTTTCCACTAAATGAATTGTTTACAACTAAATTTGTCAAGTAGATGATGAAGTATTCAAAGCTTTAAACTTGTATTTAGAGAATTATATAAACGAGATAAACTCGACTCGAAATTCCAAATGTGTATAACACAAAGTCTATATATAGCTATACGACTTAGTCTCATTAGTAGATAGAATTGAATACACTTCGAGTGATAGATAAGTTTTAGTCTCCACATACCTTTTATCGTCGAAGTTCCTCCAAGGTCTTCAGTAGATGTTCTTATTCAATCGGTGAACACCGTGAAGTCTAATTCTCAACTACATACTTCTATCCTAATCCAGACATATCTATAAGTAGACTAGAAATCAAGATATAGTTTTGATCAACTAAACTTGACAAACAAGCTTGAGATAGCAGCGCTTGCGAGTTTGACCGAGCAGTGCTCTAACATATAATATATGACGACCTTCGTCGTCACTCGGCAATATGAACCAGGTAACCTTCTCATAACTTACTTAAATAACGAAAAAAATCCCTACATACACAACAAGACCGAGTACAAGAAGATTGTACCTTTACAAATTCGAAAGGTTTATGACAATACATTTTTCACTGAGTACAAGAAGATTGTACCTTTACAAATTCGAAAGGTTTATGACAATACAATTTTCAACTTCATGGTGACATTAATTAGTATCTCTTCTAGAATCAATGTCAAATATATTTATCAATGTTTCCCTGATGATAACGTTTGTCTTTCTGCACCAAATTTAAGTTTGGGTTTTCTCTAGAAAAAAGGGTCTAGGCTATCTAGCTGACTTAGACATTACTTTATTTGTATAAGTTTTGTATTTTTCATCTTGTTTCAAATTATTTTTCTTTATTTGTATAAGATTTTTGTTATTTTTTTCATCTTGTTTCAAATTTAGGACGTTTTTCAACGTTTCTTTTTATTTTGTTTTTTCAAATTTTTATTAAAGTTTTATTGTTTTAGTTTACCCTTAACAAAACCCACTATCTTCTTTGTCTCTGTTTATTTTCTTGTTATATTAGCATGTGGTGACTTTTTTTTCTTAGAATTTGCAGCTACTAATCCAATCAAAATCAAATTATTTATGGTTCAAATTATTGAAAAATAAAATCCAATGTAATGTTCCAATTCAAATTCGTAATGTTAGAAAGATTAGTTTACATTTTACATCTTTAGTATAGATTAAGGTTATTGGAAGCCTGTTTAGATCATGCAACAACATACTAACATCATTTTTTATTATTAAAAATTAATATGTAACAATTTCAAAAATTACTATTTTTCTAACTTTTCAATTAATTGCTTTCAAACACCTAATTCTTAAATTTTTGTAGATCTTCAAATTGGTTTTATTGATCTACCCACAAAATTGTTCAAAAATCTGCAGAGAGAGACGAGAAAAAAAAACCAAATTTATACACAGTAGTTGTTTGAAACAAAGAACGAAAAAGAGAATTTGAGGTTCTTTGATCGGCGAACCTATTGTTTTTGTTTTAATGGCGGCTTTCGATCCACAGAGATTTGCAAATTACTAAATAATGTTTGATGTATGTAAATTCCTTTAGTACCCATAATGTTAACATCCAATATTGCATTTCCATCTTTTAAACTTTTCAATTAATTGTTTTTGTAGATTTATTGATCTCACAAAATTGTTAAATCTAAAAACCAAATTTTAAGATTATTACTAAATAATGTTTGATGTTGATTTAATGTTAACATCCAATATTGCATTCCCTTTTAAACAGTGTTAATTTAAGATTATCGTTTGATTGATTTAAGTAATACTCAGTTGAATTTATTACCTCGCATACTACTCAAAAAATTAAATTAAAAGACCTAATTTAGATTTCGCTTGTACATTATGTAGAGAACGTACACAAATTAAACTCGAAATATCATATGCCTTACAAAGAGGGTCCGAAAAGAAACTGGATGGGATCCTAGCAACAAGCTGGGCTCCAACACCTTTTTGAATTACTATCCCTAATCTGTGAAAAAATAAGTTACATTTCTTAACATTAACATAGAACTTAGACAAACGATTATGTAACCTCTTCAAGGAATTCACCATGTCATCCCCAAGATCGCCAAACGTCGAAAAAGCCATAGCACCAAATTCATAACCTTGAGCCAAACATTTGTCAAAGTATTTCTTGTGTTTGCGAGTAATGGCATTTCTCAAAGCTAACCCGGACTGGAAAGTGCGGGCTCCACTCCTTGTGAACAGTGAGAACCCAATAACATCTATACATACATCAAAGCATTGTCCCAGTTGTATACTATAATTTCAACTAAGTGTAATGCACCACCATCATTCGACAAGTGTCCCAGGTCAACTTCTTTTCTAGCTGGGATACCTGCCCGGAAACACATATCAACAATGGTATCACGGACGAGATCATGTTGAAATTTGAGACCTACCTCATGTGCAAAATGCAAAGCATGATCCCCGTAGCAATCCATGTACCTTTACAGAATGCCCATAGGTTATTCTCCATGAATAATGAGATACGCATCCTGTAACTCTAAACAACACTATATTTTTCGTGCACCTACCCTATGGTTAAGTCCTTCAATAGGTAATGCATTGAGTAGGGCTATCAACGGACTAAAATTTGACGGTATTTGGCTCATCCGATTATGATGGGATAACTTTTATCGGATTGCCAGTATCCGATAACATCGGATGGAATTTCAAAAACCGATCCGGTTCCGTTATGATAAGGTTATCAGATATTAGATTTTAATATGCTAAGTTCAGACATTCTCAGATCTGTTCTTGGTGATATTTCAAAACTAGCATCAAATAAATCAGATGTGTTCTTGGTGATATTTCAAAACCAGCATATCCTTCGAGCTCTTGTGCTTGCAGATAATGTTATAGATGAAGCCACTAAAATCCTTCAATATAGGAAAGGAGGTTCAATAACTATTAGAAATTGTTAAGAAAATAATTACAAGTACTTGTTCAAGGGTTTATGCTCTGGTTAAATAAGAAATTTCTGACACCCACAGGAGGAAAATGATTCAAGTAATAAACTGAAGAAGCCAAAGATTCAAGTAAGAATCTGTTTGCAATGATAAGCAAATTGTTTCGGTAAATGAAGAAACAAAGGGGTTGGAGCCAGAGACAATAAATCAAGATATGACTTTATTACCTAAGGTCAAGGAAGAACCAAAGTCAGAGAAGTCAAATGTTATCGGATGAGTTGCTAGTTAAAATATAGTTTTGCTTATAGGTTATTTCGGGTGTCGGAAGTTAACCAAATGAAACGAGCCAAATACGATTCCGTTACGATAAGGGAATAATGTCTGATAAATAATCTGGTTCTGATATCCGAAATCCGATACATCGGATAATTTCCTATATGATCTCGAATTTTCGAATACGGGTTGCAGACTTCAGACTGTGATATACAGGCCTATCCTTGAGAAAGTCATGAGCATGGATAGTTTTATTGCATTGCCAAAAGGCACCATCTCGTGCAGACATAGAAAATTTAGCAGGCATATCCCTCATAACAACGTCAAAATATTTTACCGCCAGGATCTTCATGGGATGGGGGCAGTAAAATCAACGTTGACATCAGAACCACAAACACTGGAGAACAACTCTAAGGCATGCTGCATACCAAGTCCAAGACTTTGCAGAGTAGTGTTGTGAAGAATGGTTGACTGAAACGACTGAGTCTGGATACATGAGGCCAAATAAAAATAATGAATTGCATCGGCCATTAAGTGTAAGCCAAACCCACCGTTTCTAAGAGGCAAAGAAGCTATACGTTAGTGTAACAACCCAAAACCAGGCCCATCATTGATAACAATATGGCGCAAATGTTGCGAGAGATGAGAATCAAAGACAGCTTGCGGATCTGATAAAAATTCAAGCATGATGGTTCTCATGGAGAAATAAAACTTATACACCCCCGCACAACTCCTCAGTAGATGTAACTCACATTATGTGTCATCCAATTTCTTTACAACGTTCATCAAATCAATGGTCTTCCACACTCTGGACTTAACCTAGCTACTGTAAAAGTCATGATCAAACTACTGCCTTACACTACACGAAATCAGGGATTTTGTAACGGATTTTTATTAAGTAACATCGTATCGACGTTGGTAACTTTGTGACGCTGGATAATCGTTGCAATAATTGGTATCTGTTACAGAGTTTCGGGAGGGTTGTGGGTAATTACCTTACTATCCTCAACTTAAATTGCCAAGTTATATTGTTACCCTCCATTACTAATATTAGCGCCTCTATTACTACTATCAGCTCCCAATTTCATCTCACACTCAAGGGCTACCCAACATCCCAACGATTCTCATTTTTTTATCCAATATTGTTTTCCCATTATAACTCTTCACTTTAATTACCAAAAATCAGAAAACAAAACTAAAATCAATGAAATTAGTTTTTCATTTTTTTTTTAATTTGTGCAAAAATTAAAAGAGAATCAATATGTCGAGAACAACTGAGATCCTGAGACATTTCTCCACCCATTTCCCTTTTCCTCTCCGTCCATTTTACTCCATCGATTTGAGCTCCGGAAACATCGAGATGCAGCTACAGAGAACTTAATTAATAACATGAATCAGTCAATTTTTCTGTGAATCATCGATGTAACCCTAGATTTAAGTTGAATCGATCTCTCATAGAAGTTTTGACACTGATTCACAATCTTGGAAATGCAAATCTGGGTTATCATCATCTAAGGTATTTTATTTATTCGTTTTTCTCTGAATCGTAGTTTTTTCAACATTTGGGGGTTTAATAATTTTACAAATTGGAGGTTAGAAACTATTTATTTTGAATTTGAATGATGCAATTTCTGATGGTGTTTATCAACATCTATATCTTTTAGATTTATATGTGATTATAGATTTTAGGTTTATGGTTTTTGTGTTTGTTGAGTGTGATTAAGAAGATTTGTATGTGCAATTGTGGATGTTGCAGTACATTGTATTATGTTTTAAGAATATCTCAGTGTACTTTGTAGGTTTAGTTGATAATTAGACTGAGCCAGACATAGTATTTTACTTGTTTGTAGGATGTCACAATTTGTTTATAGGATATCTCCATTTGTTTGTAGATGGGTGAATCAATTGTGTATTGAAGCAATAGCTCTAATGAGAATCCCAACCAATTTCAGTAATTTAGATGAAAACCAAAGAGAAGCTATTGTTCATAATTTGTTTCCTTTGCCTAGTCAGATTCTAGTTCTTTATGATTTGAATTCATTGCCTAAGTAGTTTATTGGGTCAGTGGTAAGAATACAATGTAGATTAGAATTAGGTGTGTATATGCCTCCACAAGCACCAAGTAGTTTTGTGGTTCAGTGGAATCATGTAGGTTTCACAGGACTCAATCTTGAGTCAAGTTATTACGGCTTTGATAGATGATCTACAACTTGTTGTAACTTTTGTTGATAAACTTAGACTCAGTTATAGTGTGGTGTAGGATATTGTTACCATTAGTGAATCAAGATTTTAATATGTTTTGAGAAGCAACTTCTGCACTTTAGATAAAAACCGGAGAGAATTAGGATTCGTCATATGTACCCTTACCTTGTACTAGGATTCTAGTTCTTGATAGAATTCAGATAATGCTTTAGTAAATTCATAGATCATATAATACATTTCAACATACCACAGTTTAACATACCATTGTTCCTTTCATTAGAAATCACAAAGAGAAACCGAAAAAAGAAACAATTGCAATTTCATTAACCATATTTACAAACACCATCACCATTACAGATCAGACTGCTAATTAATAAGTAGTTCCATTACAACCTTTTTACGGCCAGCACCAAAGGAATAATGAAATACCAGTTCAACAATCAAACCCATAAGCAAAAAAACTAGACACGCTGCCAATCCCAGCAACCACTTACACCTGAACAACCAACTCCGATACCATCCGACAGAGCAAAATTCCCTAATTATGCATGCTGCACTTACATAACCTCCATAACAAGTACCAGCAAACTACTACCGATTTTGATCTTTGTCAACAGCAAAACAACACTTTTACATGATCAAACCTTGTGATATGATAAAACCCCCAAAAAGAACACTTACCATGCATTAGAAGATGTATAACAGAAAAATAGACCTCTCCTTCAGTTCCAACAGCACCAGCAACTACAAGCATTAGGAAAAACTTTGTGAATTTTCACGAAGTTGATTTGAAGACTTCAAAGAATGCAATCCTCCAAAGTCTTCCTCAAAAGATTTTCCCAATGATCTTCAGATGATCACCACTGATCATCGTCATAGTCGGTGTTAAAGCCCTCTTCTTCATAGGAGAAGTCTCTGCCGCTATCACTGCTGGTATAAGCAGAAGGACCATAACCTCCATCCTCATCATCTTCACCATCCTCATCATCTTCCGATCCTTCATTTTCTTATTCCTGAACCTCTGCTACAATAGGATTGCCATCTACATCCATCCCTGGTATGTCCTCACCGTCTGAATCCACGTTCAGGGGTTCAGACATGGTACGAGCAAATATCATGGGTTGAGCTTTCTCTGCCAAATAGAGTAGATATATTTCTGCATCATCTCTCTCCCGTCTTTGTCTTTCTCGAGCCTCTTTTTATGGATCAGTATATACCTCACTGCTGCTATCATCCTCATCAAGTTCTACTGCTTCTCCACCTTCCTCATCACTTTCACTTTCTGTGGAACTTCTTGTCTTAATCGAATGACGTTCATGTCTCTCTAGCCTTTCTTGCCTTTCTCTCCTCTTTCTTGCACATCTTGCCTCATATTTTCTGATCCAAAACTGGTACTCTTCTTCATTCTCAATCCCTTGCCTATCAAATTCTTTCTGTCTCCTATCAATTTATTCATGCATCCTCTTATTTGGAATTTCTTCTAAATAAGAAATCAATGTCTCAGCCTCTTCACTTGTTAATGCATGAGTTGCTTGTTTTGCATTTTTTGATGCTGGTGATTGATTTTCAACAACATCTTGAACTGCTGCAGGTTAGTTTGGTTCAACCATCTCTTAATCTTCTTCTCTCTGCAAATTTTCTTTCTTCTTTTGGTTTGATTAAGAGTAATTGCAAGTTTATCAGTTTCTCATCCTTTTGTAGAGTGGCTAGATTAACCATAAATGTCCATTTATGGCGCATGGTTAAACTTCTAGTTCCTTGGCAGACCACGCCTCTTCAGTCTCCAGACGCAATTTTTCAAACTACATCATTATTATCCTTTCCAGACCCGTCTCATCTCTTAATTGCCCACAGCGTTATCTTTAAGAGGAAAACGAGGCGGTTACCTAATTTGAAGGCCATAACTGTAGCATTATGGTTCACCAGGGTTCACACATTTGGATCATGTATCATGCCATATCTCAAGTCCCTAACCAACAATTAAAATCAACTAATGTCAAACAAATTAGGTCAAACAAAATAGGTCAAACAAAATAAAATCAGCACACTTGTTTATATTTATTTAATTTTAATTAGTTAACAGATGGGCCATATCTTGAACTGCAACATGGTTTGGCCCAGATATCATGCCATATCTCAATACCCTGGTCCATGACCAACAACTAAAATCAACTAATGTCAAACAAATTAGGTCAAATAAAATAAGTCAAGCAAAATAAAATCAGCACAATTGTGTATATTTATTTATTTTTAATTAGTTAACATATGGGCCATATCTTGAGCTGCAGCATGGTTTGGCTCAGGCATCATGCCATATCTCAATACCCTGGTCCCTGACCAACAACTAAAATCAACTAATGTCAAACAAATTAGGTCAAACAAAATAAGTCAAGCAAAATAAAATCAGCACATATTGTGTATATTTATTTAATTTTAATTAGTTAACAAATGGGCCATATCTTGAACTGCAGCATGGTTTGGCTCAGGCATCATGCCATATCTCAATACCCTGGTCCCTGACCAACAACTCAAATGAGCCACAAAAATCTACTAACACTATGTCCGGAACAGCGCCCGAGACATAACTCATTATCATTTCATCTAATTCCATTGATTTGAGCTGCTGAAAACTTCAGCTACAACAATGAATGAATGAATCAATTCTTCTGTGAAACTTCGATTGAAGGATAAATTTAAGTTTAATCGATCTTTCATAGAAGTATTGACACTGATTCATAATCTTGGAATTTCAAATCTGGGTTATGTTCATCCAAGGTATTTCTCATTCATTCATTTGGGGGTTTCTTGGGGATTCAGTTGCAGAAAACTTCATCAACAACAATGAATCAATCGATTCTTCTATGAAACATCGATTCAAGCCTAGATTTTAGTTTAATCGATATCTCATAGAAGTATTGATAGTGATTCATAATTTTGGAAATGCAAATCTTGATGATCTTCATCTAACGTATTTCTCATTCATTCATTTGGGGGTTTAATGATTTTACAAATTAGAGGTTACACACTCTTGATTTTGAATGGTACAATTTTTGATGGTGATTATGAAGTATGAACATCTATATGTTTCAGATTTTAGGTTTATTTTTATGTTGTTGTGAATTGTATCCTGTTATGAGAATGTTTTAGAGATTATGAACATTTCAATTGCATGCTTTATGCCTCCACCAAGTGGTTTTATATGTCAGTTGACAGATGATCTTAGACTCAGACATAGTATTTGGTTGTAGGATGTCAGCATTGGTGAATAAGTTTGTATTCTGTTTTGAGAATCAACATCTCAGGAATCTTTGTGATTTGTATTCATTGTCAGATTGTAGAATTAAATTAGGTGTGCATAAGCCTCCACAAAGTAGGCTTTGTGTCAATTATGTGCAAGTCGAATATGACGCAACCAACACAAGCCAATTTTTGTTAGTCATGTATTGACAGAAGATATAAACATATATAGATGTTCTTAATTTGTCCCTTCACCAAATTGTAGATTAATACTAGGTGTGTATATGGCTCTCCATCAAGTGAATTAGACTGGATAGAGAATCAAAGATGTAATTTCAAACATGTTGCAATTTCAACGATGTAGGGCAACTATTAAGAAACACTAAAGCACTTGTTTTTAGTATGCATTTGTTTTCATTACATTTTAGTCTTGTACATGTTCCAGTTCTTTGCATTGTAGTTTTAGTTTCTAGATTACAACCTGCACCTCCAACATTATCGACACACAATCATTGGACAATATAAATAAACTGAATTCATCATATTGCATTTTCATAAAGTTACAACCTTTTTGTTCATTCAGTGTTGAGCAACATTTAGCAGCAACACTATCATTTTATATCCACTTACACACAAAAAATCCAAGTACCAAAAAGAAAAAGAAAAAAGCAAAATAAACACAACTTTCCCCTATATCATCTCCTGCATTTTCAATCTCCATTTCCACAACCAAAAAAAAAAAAAAAAACAAGATTCAGTGACTTACCATTTTCCCAAGTTGAGGCTTACTCATTATACCCATCACTCGGAATCGGAATCATCAGATTCTGATTTCTCAGAACACTCTTCCTCCTCATCAGACCCATCTTCCTCCTCATCTTCATCTGACTCGTCCGCTTCAGAATTGGTCTTTTGGGCCAAAATTTCATCATTAATCCCAAGAATCTCATCCTCGCGTAACTCCTCAAGTGTATGTTCTAGGTCAGATGTAGCTTGGTCTTCTGCAATCTCCATTTCCAGTGAATCTAGAGTGGGTGTATCACTGACATTCCCAACAACAACAATTGGCTCTTCATCTTCGGTAGCACTTGCATCACTATCGCACGACTCATATTCTTTTGTCTCTGCCACCTTGATCTCCGCCAACCTCATCCTTTTCTCCTGCAGTGCATAGTATTTTTCCTTCTCTTCTTCATCTTTGAAGGGATCAAGAAGACGCTTCTTTGGAAAAGTCTCTACCGGTTTCTCTTGTACTTTATTTTCCGCAGCATGCATTTCTTCCCAGAGAGGATGAATTTCAATTTCACTCAACAAGTCACTTGCTCTCTTTTGTACTTTTTGGAGATCATCCTTGGTCATCTGCCCAATCATCTGCATAGTGGCGGATAACATTTCTTGTCTTTCCCTCTCTTCTAACTCTCTCAATTGTTGCTCTTCAGTCATGGGGGCTTTACCCTTTCGTCTGCGTCGATCATCATCACCAGCCATATTTGATTGATTTGATTTAGAAAAAAAATCAGAGAACAGTTATCCCCCTCTACAAATTTTCTCTCTGAAATTATTTGCTCTCCGACCCTTTGGTTTCCCCTGTTGATCCCCTTATAAAGTAGTCTAACCTAAAAGACACAACAGTTCGTAACAGGAATAAACTCTAAATTCTTGCAGGGTCACGCCTATTCCCTTGAGAAAGCTTTAATCGGTAATATCACCTGACAATAATAACCGCCAAATTTGGTCTGAATCCAGACGGTTTTGTGGTTGAAAACTTGAATGGGCAATTTGTAACGGTACCCCTAGCTATGAAAAGTAATAAACGCCTATAAAAGGTAATTTGGTTATTTTCTTTGCCGCCGGAAAATTTACTTCCACAGCCGCCGGAAAATTTTCTTTGTCCGGAAAATTTGTTTCCACCGTCGCTTTATATATGTATATATATATATTTATGATTATATACATTGTGTGTATGTGTGACTGTGATTGTTAAATATGGAATGGACCTGTTCCGACAGGGGTATTTTCGAAAATTTTGAAATCAAGGAAAAATTCATGCGCTTGTTCTTGCAGGGGTATTTTCGTAATTTTGAAATCACCGAAAAAATCGATACACCTGTTTCGGTAAGGGTATTTTCGTAATTTTGAAATCTAGGAAAATCTTGCAACCTGAGTTCAATAATAGGTTGCAGTTTCATCGAATCTGATATTTGACTTCTCAAACCTAACCTCGAAGAGAACATTGGGTTTGTATATGGTAATCTTGCAACCTGAGTTCAATAATAGGTTGCAGAATCATCCAATCTGATATTTGACATCAAAAACCTCACCTGGAAGAGAACATTGGGTCTGTATATGGTAATATTGCAAGCTGAGTTCCATAATAGGTTGCAGAATCCACTCAGGATCCATCCATTCTGTTATTTGACATCAAAAATCTCATCTGGACGAGAACATTGGGTCTGTATATGGTAATCTTGCAACCTGAGTTTCATAATAGGTTGCAGAATCCACTCAAGATCCATCCAATATGATATTTGACTTCTCAAACCTAACCCGGAAGAGAACATTGGGTCTGTATATGGTAATCTTGCAACCTGAGTATGCCTCGTTTTGTTTCCGATTATGTGTTTGACCAAAAATTTGACCACCTTGACCACAAATTTGACCAAATTGACCACAAATTTGACCAACTTTACCTCAAACCGGACACCTTGGACTTAGATATTTTGAGAGAAAAAACAAATCTCTCCTCAATTATTGTACTGTTCTCTCTTGTCTGACACTTTTGGCTCTCAAATTTCGTTTCCCTCTCACTTTCCCAATCTAATAACTCTTTTGGTATCCATTCCCTCACAAATTTGAAACCCTATCTGATTTCCCTCTCAAATTTCATTTCCCTCCTCTGACTCAATAATTTCAACTCTCCTCCTGTTTTATTAAAAGAGTGAGATGAAGAACTCGGACCTTTTTCCCATCTTCATTCAACTCTAAAGAGTGAGACGAAGAACTCCGATACCTCTTTACTCGCATCTTTCACTGTATCTCATTCAATCTCAAGGTGTTTTCTTTGTGCCTTTTAGCTACAAATAGATTTATCAAAAATGTTTATTTTTCGCCTTTAGGGTTTCAATTTGTTTAATAGATCTGTATGAAGATCACTGCTGGTATGTTTTAGATTTGTACTTTTCCCTCTAAAATTAGGTTTTTCCTGGTTGTAATCTCAATAGATTTTAACAAGATATATATTTTCGTTTTTTTTTTGTTGTTGTTGTTGTTGTTATTTACTGCTTAACATCCATACTATTTACTGCTTAGCATCCATGTGTAATGTCTTTCAATAGATTTCTTCTTTACATTTAAGGTTTACTGATTTTTAGTGGTTTGCATTATCTTTCAATAGTTTGTTCTAATCTATATTCTTTATATCTCGATGTTTACTGCTTTACATTCTTTTTTCTCTTGGATGTTGTAATCTCTCTCAATAGATTACAACCCAAATAAGGTTTATTCAACTGTAATCTCATTCATCAGATTGCTGCTCTAGATTTATGTATGTTTGGTTGTAATCTATTTCCCTTTTGTTATGTATGCGGTTTGTTGTTACGGTTCCTATATGGACATTATTGGTCATGTAAATATGTTTAAACGTTTGAATAAATTCATTATTAGACAAAATCAACTTTGTCAAAATGAATTTATTCTAGCCCTTAGAGAGCCTTGCAGGATTAGTATACACCCACATCGATATGAGTTGTATCCTTCGTCTAGGATTCTAGCCATTCCCATGAACACGATGCTGCTGCAGGTTTCCTTTTTAATCGCAGGTTTGTTTTGTCACCTCTTACGATATATTCAACAATGAAGTTTCTATAAATGATTTGATTCCAAGTTGTTGAACATGAATTGCAGGATTGGCATACAACCACAAAAGCACTAGAAATTCATTTTTATGCCTAAAGGTACAACACCCAGCACATAGTTATATTTCCCTCTTGTTCTGTATGCGATTTGTTGTTACGTTTCCTATATGGACAGTATTGGTCCTGTAAATCTGTTTAAGCGTTTGAATAAATTCATTATTAGACAAAATTAACTTTTTCAAAATGAATTTATTCCATCCCTTAGAGAGTCTTGCAGAATTAGTATACACCTACATCGATATGAGTTGTATCCTTCGTCTAGGATTCTAGCCATTCCCATGAACACGCTGCTGCTGCAAGTTTACAACAACAAAAGAACAAGATATTCATTTTTATGCCAGAATAAACAACTCACCATAGAGAGTTCTCGTAGAGAAAACATATTACTGTATATCTTAATTTTCCGTGAACTTTGTGTAGGTGTGTTGTTTATTTTGGCACAAATCAAGATCACCTTATTGAGATCGATGTCGCAAACCTAACAAGTAACCTCTTTAATTCCAGTTGGTGAGTAAACTCTTAACACATTAGAGCTTCTTGCATTACTTATCATTATTATGGTCTCTTTCCCTTGATGAAAATTGGTTGTTTTTTTAGTACCCTTACCTTTGTTTTGCCAGGATTCATTGATGCGACCTGAAGCTGTGTAAGTGTGGCAAAAATTCATAGGTAACAAGCACATATCTTGTAATGTATTTTTGCCACCACTTATGTAGCCTTGCAGGACCAGTGTACATTCTTGATAAGAGATGTGGTAGTTTTGAGGTACCTAGAGATGTGCTTGCATAGCTGTTATATGAGACACTGTTGATGTGAAGGTGCATGTTTCCTTTTCTATCTCAGGTTTGTTTACTTATCTATTATGATCTCTTCAAATATATGTTTTACATGACTCCTGCCAACACCATAGATTTTTCAGAGTGGATACGTATTAGTCGTTAGGTTTGCTGTAAATGAAGAAGATCGATGCAGCTAACCTGACAACTAATACGTTTTCCTCTCTAATTCCATTGGTGACTAAACTCTTATGATAATTAGTTTCCCTTGTCATTATTTTATCCTGACTGAAATACTCACCATTCTCTTGTTGTTTTCTGAGGACTCATTGATTGGAAGACTTGAAGTTGGAGATGTGTTAGTGTGGTAGTACCATCTGAATTGAAGAACAAGATAAGAGACTGTTGTCTGTTCCTGCAAGGCTATTAAAGAGCTGGAATAAATGAAGTTGCTTCAAATGATTGTAATCCGAGCTCTTGAACATATCTTGTAGGATAGGTATATAAAAACGAAAGAACAAGATATTCATTTTTATTCCAGAACAAACAACTCACCACAGTGAGTTTTCGTAGAGAAAACATATTACCGTATATCTTAATTTTCCGTAAACCTGATGTAGGTGAGTTGTTTATTTTGGCACAAATCAAGCTCACCTTATGGAGATCGATGCTTAATACCAGACAAGTAACCTCCTTAATTCCAGTTGGTGAGTAAACTCTTAACACATTAGAGTTTCTTGCATTACTTATCATTATTACGGTCTCTTCCACTTGATGAAAATTTGGTTGTAGGTTAGGTATACAACAACAAAAGATCAAAATGTTCATTTTTACGGCAGAAGAAATAACTCACCACATCGAGTATTTGTAGAGACATATTACTTTTCCGAATACTCGATGCATATGCGTTGTTTCTCTTGGCACAAATAATGCTTACCTTATGGAGATTGATGATGCAGCAAGCCTGAAAAGCAACCTACTTAATTCCAGTTGGTGAGTAAACTCTTAACACACTAAAGTTATGTGCATTACTTATCATTATTTTGGTCTCCTCTAAATGAAAAATTTGGTTGATTCATACTACCATTCTCTTTGTTTTTTTAGGATTCATTGATGCAAACACCTGAAGTTGGACAAATGATGAACAAGTGAGACCGTGTTGGCCTTGCAAAGTTGTACAAGCGAGGGATGAACTTGTTACCAAGATCAGGATTCTTGAATTAGGTTTATCCCTACCCTTGTATTGCGTTGCAGGAAATTGATAGAAAAATATAATTAGAACTGTTGATATGCAAGAATACCTTGACATGTGGACAAGTTAGAAGATATGAGACAGTGTTGGTCATGCGAAGATGTGGAAGTAGGACAACTGAGAAGTAACACATTCTTGTCTCTAATTCTTACGGTGAGTAAACTCCTACTACAACTTTTCAGATTTTTTTCATATGAACCGTGTATGTGAATTTCCCAGTTACAATTATGTCAAATAAATATAAACTTTTGATACTTCGGTTGCCAATGTTCAAATTATTATGACTGAATGGTATTCAACAATGAAAATGTATGAAATCCATAATGATAATGCACATGTAACTGAATGATTCTTTGTCTCTCCTGCGAACATTGTTCCTAATTTGATTGTCACTAATTTTATTGATTGCATAGGTATCACATCCATAATGATCATGTAAAACAAAATGCCCAAATTACTGAATGGATCTTTTTCTCCTATGAGATCTGTTTCTAATTTTGGTTTCTGTTTCATTTATTTTTTTGTCAGGATACTGGAATTGATGGCAAGAGCTGGTTAAGGCTACTATGATGTGAATGAACGGCTTCTTTTGGCGGATGAACAACTTTTTTCAGCCAAGGTACATAATACATATAATGCAGAACAACACTTGCTTATATTTAGAAATTGCTGAAAAACACAACCCTTCTCATTTGATTATAACCATATATGGAACCATGTATTTTTTTAGGCTTAAGCAGTTCTTTCAATGTAAATATGATACTCGTATATACTTACGTATGTGAATGATTGAGGAGTATGTATTCCAAAATAATTGAATGAATGAATTCCTTGTGCTGCTAGAATGAGAATGTATGTATTGTGGAATGAGATTGAATTCCAGAATAATTGAATGAAATGAATTCCTTGTGCTGCTAGAATGAGAATGTATGTACTGTGGAATGAGATTTAGTTATGGGTTTCAGATTCAGTATTGCAGGTTCAGAAATGAATTGCAATGCAGATTCAGAAAGTAATTGTATTGCAACTTCAAAAATGGATTGCATTGCATTGTACGGTCCAATTATGGGAGCTTATTTATAACAGAAAAAAAAAATTTTTTTTTTTGAAAACCATATTTTTTTATCAACGTCAAATCAACGTTATAAAATATGTTCAACGTCTACAGTCGTTAGTCTATATGTTACAAACGATAGACACATGGAAAACGGCAAACGTTACAATCGGCTGTTACGAATCGAATCGTTACAACAAGCTGTTATATCCAAAATGTTACAATCAATCATCAATGTTTGCAGCCGTTACTCTACACGTTACAACCGATTGACACATGTCGTACGACAGCCGTTACACTGAGCTATCACGGTTATAAATCGTTACAATAACTGTTAAATCCAGTCTGTTACAATCAACTAAACAACGATTAAAATCGTTGTTGTAGCTGTTACAAGGAAGGACAGGTGGCAATAAATCAACCTTTACACACAAAGTCGCCGTTACAGTATCTGTTACACTGAATTGTTACAGACTAACCGTTACGATCTGCGCAATAACGACTATCCGTTACAACAAAATGACATCAGATTAATCTTGTGCTGACTAAATAATCGTTGGTGTATTTATTCCAACGAATGAAACTGTTATTTAATAAATTTTTATTGTAACGAAATGAACTGTTGATAAAATATTGTAACACTAATAATAACGACACATTTCCAACGTTTTTTTGACGTTACAATATATAAATACTAACGTTTTTTCAACGTTACAAATTCCCTGATTTCGTGTAGTGTTATATTAACTTTATGTTTTAATTTTTGTGCAAAGCTTCAAAAGCTATATCTTACTAAAACGTAATGATTATAACCATGGAAAACATCAGTATTTAATAAAAAGAATGTTATAGGAATTTCTTGTTTTTTAGGGGATGTTCTAGACTTGTAGTTTTTTTTTTTTATTTTTTTATCAGTTTTTCATTTTCTTGAATTTAGAATATTTTTTTATACAAAGAAAAATAGAAAGAAAAAGAATTAGAATATTTTTGGAGATAGAGAGGAATATAATAGGAGATTTGTGCAAATTTTATCATTAATCATAAACTTATTATAACCCTAGTGGCTATTGTTTGTCCTATTCAGTAACGTTATTAATGCCTTAAACTCCACTTATGATCCCGTGTTAAATGTTGGGGATTAATATTCTATGCACGTGTTGATTGTCTTCGCTTATCTTGATAAGTTGACACTGTAATATTCTCTTGAGAAGTGTTGCTTGTGGAGGCAGGTACTTGTATTTTGAAGATTAAGATGTCTGTTAGGGCAACTCCTATATGAAAAAAATTATTCATTTTTTTTTATGATGGTCTATATTTATGGACCAAAAAATGTTATTATAGGTGAATTTATCGTCCACATCTTTATGAAGTCTAGATACTGATTTTTTTTTGAGGGGATGTCTGTGGATGATCAACATGGTCATTGGATAACCAAATACTGATTTTTTTTCCCTTAGTTTTTCTTGCGTCTGGTCACTTAATGACCGAATGCATATTTTTTTATCTTTTTTTTTTTTGGTACGATCATTAAATGACCGGATGATAATTTTTTGTAATATTTTAATATATTAAAAACCAAAAAAATATATATGTGAACCCAATGTATGGATCTATACCCCAATCTCCATGGTGAGATAAATTTCAATTAAGCTATGGTCATCCCTATTTATAGATCCATATAAATTTCAATTAAGCTATGGTCATCCCTATATCACATCATTGGAGTTGCCCTTATAAGGGGACCTTTTTTTAAACCACGAAAGTAGATTTAGTAGTTAGTTAGCGGTGATATTAAATTGTTACCTGACACAAAAAAAATCGGACATAAAAACATAAATTTACTTTTCATTTTTGATAATGTGTCTGTTGTCTAAAACTGACACAAATAATGGGGAAAAAAAGTCTTATTAAAAAAATTAATTTTTCATGGGCAATATATCTTATATTGACCAACATTTTATCAAAAATTAGTGTATTATGAGATATCATACCTCACCATCTACCGATTTTAACTTGAACCATTAATTTTCAACGGTTGATTTTTATAGTGGTAAATGGTGTTATACGTTTAAAATTGTGTTCTTTTTTTGATAGAAATATAAAGGACCGTCAGAAGAACATATGGCATTATAAGTAATTTCAAAATTATTATAGTTTCGGTTTTACAAAAAGGATTGATGCCGTAATTGTGAGATAGTATGAGAATAAACCATATCAATGATGCTTCCTTTACAAAAAAAAAAAAAACTTTAAATATTATTATATATTTTGGATCGGGATCCTGTAACAAAAAGATTTGACAAAACCTTTTGACAAATTGCAGCATCCCTTAGATTTTATATATTTAAGGGTCCAAATCATCAATGATGGCAATCAGTAACACCGATCGATGAAAAATGACAGAAAATGTTTACCCAAATTTATAACTACCATGTATGTAACTGCAGGAACTCCCACATTACACCCAAATAGCAATCTCCAAATATAAATAGATCTAAACCATAGAATTCATATGATAAAACTCATGTAAACTATCATAAGGGCATACGAAAGATCTATGCCATGATTAATATGAAAACTTCATTCTATTGAGAAGACAATAGTATTATGATGATGAAATATTACAAGTAAATGATCTCACTAACACAACTCTTTCAAAGAACTCTATTCTCTCAGAATTATCTTAAGACTCTACCAAAAAACTCAACCCTTCCTACAATGGACTCTCACTCTATATATAGGCATTTACATAATGGATCACATCTCACTATTCCCTTCGCCAGATAGTCACGCTTTTCATCCGACCTAGATTTCCTTCGCCAGATAATGGATAACAACTAATAAATCTCTCTACTTCGCCGATAACCCCGTCGACCTTCTAGCACTGCTGCTCCCCTTTCTTGTATAGTAATTTATCTTTGTTGACTATTCCCTCGCTAACATTGTAGCTTTCTTGTGTCTCAATCCATCTTCGTCACCTACTTCTTCATCTCGCCAATGTATATGTCACTATGAGTATTTGGTTGACCTCATTGCTTACCTCATTAGTGCCCTACTGTCCTTGTACATCTATCCGTTGATCAACCATGTGTACTTTACACGTGCCCAGCCCATAGGTAGTGGATAATTTCCCAAAGTTACACTATCATGTACACTATGAATCCTTTTTCATGGATGTTCGTGATCTCAGATCATTCTGCGTGGCGAAGTGATATTTCGTATCCACAATGTAAGTCTGTAACGTAGCCATGGATAAAGATAGCTTTTGCGTACTGTTCCACTTTAGTTTTTGTTTGCAGACTAGGTTAATTAGTATAAGCGAAACGAGTAGTAGAGTAATTTAGCATGCCACGTTGTTAGTACCTTAAAATTACTTCTAGGAAAAATAAATGCACCATTTGTGGTACTTTCTTTTTAGGTTCGAACATCAAAATCGAACAGGACAAGCCTAAACTACGATAGTAACTGTTCCGCCCTGCTTCAATCACGAGAATAAGAAGATGGGTATTGAAAATTATGAAGAATAACAGAGCTTTTGGGTATGAAAGCTTGTTCTTTTTCTAAATAGGCTAAGTGGCCTATTTTTAGTAGTTTGGAATACACACTGCCTTTCTCGCAAGTAGTGGAGGTCGTGAGATTATGGAGAGATGTAGATGATGGAGGTGAGGTGAGATATATAGGGAAGTTTATGGAAAACCCATTTTTACCGTATCCATTATCTCACCAACTGATATAACCATTACCATTACTTTAACTTTTCACATGGGGTGTTTCCACGCCACATGTTGTTGTAGACCACCAGACCAATACCCCATGAAGAATCCCTCCATGTGACATATTTTGATGTTTCTTAGGTGTTTTAGATGAGCTATGGACTTCATCTTGTTTAGGCTAAATCATAGTCGTTAATAAAATAAGGATTGCTCCTAGCTTTAGGGTTTAATCGATTAGAATATAGAGTTTTAGGTTAGCCGGGACTCTTATTAGCGAGTTAAGGCCTTGTGAACTTGGCCACCACGTGTTTATGACATGTGGGGGTATTATTGACTATGTTATGGACATGGCCATAGCTGGCCAAGATCTCGTAAAGTCGCAGCTCATGTGCTATGAATTTGGCCGCGGCTGGCCAACGTCCCACGAGTTATATTAGCTACGCCACGGACTTGGCCATAGCTGGCCAAGGTCCTATAAAGTCGCAACTCATGCTATGAGGTTGGCCAAGATCCTATAATGTTGCAACTCATGCTATGGGGATGGACAAGATCCTATAATGTCGCAACTCACATGCCATGGCCTTGGCCGTGGCTAGCCAAGGTCCTATAATGTTGCAGCTTATGCTATGGCCTTGGCTGGCCAAGGTCCTATAATGTTGTACCTCATACTATGGCCTTGGAAGTGGCTTATAGGCGTGATAGTGGTTATGCCACAATTCTGATCGTAGCTTGTCAAGTTGTTTAGACCTCTTGGGAAGTCCTCGTGTTGGTTGCCTTTTTCAAAAGTCGGTGTCACTGTAGTACAGTGGTAAAGTCATAGTGTGATGATTCCAGTGACCTGAGTTCGAAACTCGCCAGCACCAAATTCTTTACCGATAAAAAAAAAAAAAAAACTTGTCAAGTTGTGATTGGCCATGTCATGGAGAGGCCTAAATAGGGAGGTGTTGTGATTACTACCCTGACATTGATCATAACTTTGGCCTTCATACACAATGTAAAGCCTTCATACACAATGTAATATGGAACCACAACTCTACTGTCAAATATATATTTTCTAACTATACTTGATGCTAAATCGTAAAAAGAAATTACACGTGCTCTGCTTGAGTATTTTTGATCTAGCCGCAACACGATTAACTATTTGAGATATGGTTAGCTGTGATAATACTTCAAAAATATATGTTGAATGAAAATTTGCCCGTATTAATTAAATACTGTTCATAGTCTTAAATGGTTGACACTGCTAGATAAAACATGCCCGAACAACGCGTAAACCAAAAGTTTCATGCGAAACCCACTACCCGTTTGCCTTCAAATATTAATTTGAATATTTACGGTTCACCTCTAGATTTCCATCATCTTCTCTTCTGTTAACGGAAATCGAGCTGAAATTTGTGTGCCTTTAGAATTTTAATTTAATGCGGCATGAATTTCCCAAACTTATCCAACGTCATACAATAAGGCATGAAAAGGGAGAAACAGTACATTTTATACCATATCGTAAGGTTCTAAGCATGGTTTTTAAAAGCGTACGCTTCGCTTCAAATTTCATCATTCCGCTTCGAAGCGGTCATGTGAAGCGCATCTTTCATGAAGCGTACGCTTCACGCTTCGGAGCGCACGCTTCGCTTCAAATTTCAGCATTTCGCTCCGAAACGGTCATGTGAAGTGCGCTTTTTGACTTAGTCAAATCCTCTCTCGCCTAATTTTTAAAACTTTTTAAAAAAAAAGTATGAATGTTTTAAGGGGATCAAACACCCCACCTCCCGCTCGCATGGAGAAAGTTGAACTGGTGTGCACACACTTGGTTTTTGATAATAATTAGACTTATATAAAATTTATATAGATATTATCTTCCTAATACATAATTACTAGTTACGACTAATTTATTTATAAGAAAATATATTCGCTTCAAACATCAACCACGAAGCGACGCTTTACGCTTCAACATACGCATCACTTCCTAAAAATGAAAAACGCTCCGTCCTTTTAATACCTTGGTTCTAAGAGTATAGTTTATGGAAAATGGAGATGGGACTTGGGGGAATACGTACCTTTACAGGTATGCATGGACAAGGAATATATAAGTATCTACTGATTAAAAAATTTCTAAGCACAAAATTTGGTATTATAGTGTTCTCTTTCTTTATACAGAAATCTTTAATGGAAGAAAACATGGTTGGTCGAAATAAGGTCGAAATATAGCCATTTGCAGCATTTGTTAATACTGCAATAATTAATCTATTTACCTAATGACCTATACCATGATGATCCAAACAAAATACAACACCACCAACCTGAAACACAGGGAATAAGAATAAGTGAATAACAATGATTGAAAGATTTGTACGGGCACAAAAGCCTTCTTCATTATATTCGTTTTGAGTTCTGAGTTTTCTATCATGATATAAGATGCCTTTCTAAGTTTCGTGCCAAATGTAATCACCTTGACTTGTAAGTTGTATTGTTCCTACACATGGATCTGGATGTAACAAATCTTTTATGGATTTTTTTCTTGAGGCGTATATCTTTTTATTAATAAACTGCTAAAAAAAAAATAGAATTTGCACCCCCCGCAAAATGTAGTGCTTCCCAAAATCTCAAATTTGTCGACAATTTTCAGAAATGAATGAATAGTAAACCGATGATCAAACAGGCTTCATTTTAGTTGTGCCAGCTTGGGGATGCTTGCTCAGTGGGTTTCTCCTTTACTCAAAGATGATATGCTATGTTACTTGGGCTTTCCTTAGTACTTTAATTTGTGGGTAAAGAAAATTATAATTCACTTAATGCAGAGGAGTTAGTAACTACTATAATCGTGTGCTTGAATTTTGAAAGGATATTTGCCCTATTTATCTACGGCTTATAATGTAGGGGCTAAGCCAAACACATTACTAAAAAGATCCATGAACTTTAGTGATACGAAATCGATCGGTGGTACCTAGAGTCAGTACTGTTTTGAACAAAGATTGAAAGAATTCACAAGAACAGAATAATAACAAAGAACACGATTTGTTGCTGCTAACTTCTTCTTTTATTAACTGTGAAAGAAAATACTCTTTTACAAACCTAGAATTGGTTCTTCTCTCAGAGATTCTCTCTACCCTTTTAATTAGAATTCTCCTCCTATATATATATAAAGGAGTTTAACTTCTTGGAAAAGTAAATAACTATGAGTTTCTAGAACTCATCTAAACTAGGAATCCTAACTAAGTTAGGAAACCTCAAACTGTTAGTCAAGTAATTGTCGACCAAATTCTAGTGCCTTTCTAGACACTCTCCTAGCTCCGAATACGGCTCTCTCTAGTCGTGAAGACAATCTTCACGTAACTCTCAAGACCTCTCTCTAGTCGTGAAGACAATCTTCACGTAACTCTCAAGACCTAGCCTGAATACGTCTCTCTCTAGCCGTGAAGACAATCTTCACGTAACTCTCAAGATACTCCTGTATCATGGCTCCCCATTTTTAGGAAGCTGGAACTCCTGTGTAAGCTTTGAACTAAATATGAGGGAATTCAGTCTCTCCTTGTTCCTTGTTGAACCACTTAGCTTTGCTTGGTACTTGTCCTTTTCTTCCCACACGAAACATAACACGATTACCTCTCCGGTAGGTGTTATTTTCGTCTCAACAATACAATCCTGTTTGAGAATTTCTTCTCGATTCATCCATAAATCATCCACTGGTGGCAACTTTAATTTTTGATCATCTTCTTCTTCATTAAGTAATGGGGGTTCAAATAGTTTCAAGTACTCTGCATTGATAACAGAATACATCTGCATGTAAGGTGGTAAATATAGCAGATTATCTCCAAAATTTTTCAGTATCTTGAAAGGTCTGTATCGTATGGGTTTCAGTTTCTTTCCTTCACCTTTAAGCCGCTCCTTCCCTATACGTAACCAAACCAAATCTCCCGTAGAAAAATTACAAGGAACACGATGTTTATCATGTTTAGCCTTGTATTTAGCTTGTGACTTCTGCAACTGAGCTTCTACCAAAGTGTGTATCTTGTTTATTCTTTCGATAAACTTTTGACCTCTATTGTCTTCTTCTTCTGCTGATGCTACACCTTGTGAGGTAGAAAAACCCATATCAAATGGACTCTGAGGTAAATAACCTAGACACACTTCAAACGGAGACTTCAGGATAGACCCATGAAAATCTCTATTAAAAGAGAATTGGATATAAGGTAAACTATCATCCCAAGTTTTAGGATGTTTAGAATGATACCCTCGTAAGAGATGAACT
The DNA here is from genome assembly GCA_023531295.1 of Papaver armeniacum. Classification (NCBI taxonomy): domain Eukaryota; kingdom Viridiplantae; phylum Streptophyta; class Magnoliopsida; order Ranunculales; family Papaveraceae; genus Papaver; species Papaver armeniacum. The sequence goes on from JAJJWW010001396.1 coordinate 93,742, forward strand.
AAAGTTCTATTTACTACCTCTGTTTGTCCGTCTGTCTGAGGATGAAAAGCAGTGATATGCTTGAGTCTTGTGTCCATCAGATTCCATAGCTTTGTCCAAAATTGACCAAAAAATCGACTATCTCTATCAGAGATTATAGAAGTGGGTAATCCAAAATGTTTCCAAACATGGTGAAAAAGTAATTTGGTTGCACCTTCCCCTGTCACGGTCTTCTTGCAAGGAATTAAGTTGATCATGTTGCTGAATCTATCAACAACAACAAAGATGTAATCATACCCTGTTTTAGTCACTGGTAGACCTCCTAGAAAATCCATGGAAATGTTTTCCCATGGCCGAGTAGGAACTGGTAATGGCATATACAATCCTCCCTTCCTATTTGAAGGTTTTGAAGTATTGCATAAAACACATCCTCGAATATACTTAGAGACGTCAAGATGCATTTTCGGCCAGTACATATACCGTTTCAAGTTAAGCAATGTCTTCTCCATACCAAAGTGACCAGCCATACGAGAAGTATGTGCTTCTCTTATCCAGTGCATTCTATCTTCACCTTGAGGTATACACAAGGCTGTACCTTTGTACAGTAAACCATCCATTAAGAGAAACTCATTGGAATGCCCTTGACTTAGTTTCTGATATGCTTCTCGAAAATCTTCATCTTTTTCATAGCCTTGGACGTAGTCACTTGGTAATAATATCTGAGTCTGTAATGCTACAAGTAAAGCCATATTAGGGGGTGGTCTTGACAGCATGTCTACTAGCTTATTTGTTACCCCTTGTTTATACTTGACGTGAATACTGAACTGCCCCAAGTAAGAGGCCCATTTCATATGACGAGCTTGTTGCAACTTAGTTTGAGTCTGCAAATATTGCAAGGGTTTATGGTCAATATGCACAACGACTTGTTTTCGCAGCAAATATGGTCTCCAATGTTTCATAGCCTGATGCATAGCATACAATTCTTTGTCATACGTAGGATAGTTCTAAACGGCTCCATTGAACATTTCGGAATGATATGCGACTGGTTTTCCATCTTGTAGCAGTACTGCTCCTAAAGCATAGTTCGAAGCATCAGTCTCTGCCTCAAAAGGTCTTTGTAGATAAGGTAATGTTAAAACTGGTGCTTCTGAATTTTTTTTCTTCAACAACTGAAAAGTGGATTCATGTTTAGGCTCCCACTTGAACACAACATTGATCTTAGTTAAACCATGTAATGGAGCTTCTATTTGAGAAAAATGTCGTATGAACTTTCTTAAATACTGGCAAGCCCCCAGAAAACTTCGAACCTCAGTAATATTCCTTGGTGCTGGCCATGCGGAAATAACAACAACTTTCCCTGGATCGACCTTGATCTCTCCTCTTCCAATCACAAAACCAAGAAAAACTAATTATTGTCTAGAAAACTCACATTTCTTCTCATTTAATTTCAAGGAATTCTCCCTCAACACAGTCAATACCTTGGATATATGCACCACATGCTCCTCCCATGTTTTGCTGAAAATTAAGATATCATCTAGATATACTATGACAAAATCATCAATAAAAGCTCGTAATACCTCATTCATGAGCCGCATAAAAGTAGCCGGTGCGTTACACAGTCCAAAGGGCATAACGAGCCATTCAAATAACCCTTGCCGTGTCTTAAATGATGTTTTCCACGTGTCTTCTTCTTTGATCCGTACCTGATGATATCCAGACTTTAAATCCAGTTTAGTGAAGTATATAGCTCCTCCTAGATGATCAAGAAGATCCTCGATCCTCGGTAACGGATATCTATTTTTTATGGTGATCTTATTTAGTGCCCGGTAATCTACACACATTCTCCATCCTCCATCCTTCTTTGGTACGAGTAGAACTGGAGATCCACAGGGAGAGCAGCTGGGTACGATTACTTTTTGTTCAAGCAATTCATGTATTTGATTCTTGATCTCTTCTGATTCAATTATCGAAGTCCTATACAATCCTAAATTTGGTAAACAAGCGTCCCCAACTAGTGAAATTTCATGTTCTACGCTCCTTTTAGGTGGTATGGTAACTTCGTATTGAAATAGGTCCATAAACTTCTTCTTCAATGAACTTACTTCGCTCTCTTGTCTGGTAGATAATACTGTATGTAGTACTACCTTCATTTCATCTGCAACAACAGGCCTGATCAATAATAAAGTGAATGTTCCACAAGTATTGATTAATATTTTGACCTGGTTTGTAGTGACCAGCTTCATGGGTAAATGCTTTTTACTAGCTAGAATTCTGAATTCTTTCCCATCTTTCTTGAATAAATAAACACGTTCCATGTGATGTAGTACAGCATCTCGTTCCCACAAATATGGATTGCCAAAAATAACTTGAGCTACGTCTAATGGAACAACATCACAAACAACTTCATCGACAAACTTATCAATGATAGCAAACTTAAAACGACACTGCATTGTTACCTGAAGCTCAGTATCCTTCTGTATCCACCCCAATGGGTAGGGTTTCAGATAGAGAGTCGTGTTTAATCCCATCTATTCTACTAATTTCTCTGAAATTAAGTTCTTTTGACTGCCAGAATTGATGATGGCTTCGACGATACTTTGTTTAACCTGAATCTTGACATGGAATAATTCTTCATGGAGATCTTGCTCCGTGTCTGTCATCCTTGTCATTAGCATGAGATTTGGATCTGGCTGGTCTATTTCAAAGATTGTCTCTGCTTCATTAGCTTCTGTCATTAAGGTATTTTTCTTGAAACTTATTTGATTTTCAAAATCACGCAACTTCTTTGGTTTAAGATGTGGATATAGAATCCAGCAAGTATCTTTTATATGTCCTTTCTCCTTGCAATGTTCACAGACTCTTTCTTCTCGTTCAACTAACTAAGACTTGTTTTTACTTGTCTCACCCTTTCTTTGGATTCTATCTTCTCCTTTCGTAACTATTCTTTTGCCTTCTGATCCCGTTGCGCCTCTAGTCTTCTGCTCTATAGCCACAACTTTAGTAATGGCCTCTTCAATGTCTTGTACACTGAATAGCTTTAATTCTCTTCGTATGTAATCAACAAGTCCTCCATTATACTTTCGGAACGTCTCATCACTAGTAATATCCACATCCAACGCCAGAGCTTGATTGAAGAATTACGTGTATAATCTTGGACACTTTGCTGATATCGCTGTCGGAGATGCTGCCACTTGAACCATCTTTCATCTAAATATCCTACAGGATAAAAGTGCTTCCTCATGAGATTCTTAAACTGTGGCCAGGTCATGTTTTCTGTATCATTCCTTTTTCTGTAAGCTTTCCACCACGTTGAGGCATGGTTAGATAACTTCAGACTTGCAAAACAAATCTTTTGTGACTCAATAAGTTGATGTACTGTGAAGTAAGTTTCCAGATTGTCTAACCAACCATCAAGTTTCTCACCTTCCATGACCCCATCATAGTCATATATCTCGAGCTTAAACTCAACCTTCAAACCTCCATATGGGTTTTTGTTTAAGACTTCGTCTTCTTCTTCTTCCTCCTATTCTTCTTCTGTGGAACTTTCTTTTTCACCTTCCTTTGTACCCTTTTGCCCTGCTTAGTTATACTAGAACTTGCTTTGATGAACTCTGCGAAGGTGTCTGTCAAAGTTTGTATATGAAGTTCAAGCTTTGCAATTTTATCTTCGTTTGATAGCTTAGGATTCTTTCCATCTTCACTTCCCATCTTAACTTTAATACTTCCTCTAGGTTTCCTGGTATCTGGTAGAACAACAGTTGTTTCCCCTGATCGCGTATACTGTTCACGTGTTAAGACCATGCACCACAACTAACCCTAAAAGTCAGAACGTGGCTCTGATACCACTTGATACGAAATCGATCAGTGGTACCTAGAGTCAGTACTATTTTGAACAAAGATTGAAAGAATTCACAAGAACAGAATAATAGCAAAGAACACGATTTGTTGCTGGTAACTTCTTCTTTTATTAATTGTGAAAGAAAATACTCTTTTACAAACCTAGAATTGGTTGTTCTCTCAGAGATTCTCTCTACCCCTTTAATTAGAATTCTCCTCCTATATATATAGGAGTTTAACTTCTTGGAAAAGTAAACTATGAGTTTCTAGAACTCATCTAAACTAGGAATCCTAACTAAGTTAGGAAACCTCAAACACTTGTTAGTCAAGTAATTGTCGACCAAATTCTAGTGCCTTTCTAGACACTCTCCTAGCCTGACTACGGCTCTCTCTAGTCGTGAAGACAATCTTCACATAACTCTCAAGACCTCTCTCTAGTCGTGAAGACAATCTTCACGTAACTCTCAAGATACTCATGTATCATTTAGTGTAAATTAACCCCCATAGTTCTTGAGATGTATAGGATATTAGGATCAAGGAGGCGAGGTCGTCTTATGATATGGGCAGTCTAGAGATGGCCCAGAGCCCCATATTATTAGTGGCCTAAAATATATATATATACTACCTCCGTTTCTGGAAAAGAGATACTTTCACTTTTTCATTTTAGCCTAAAAATAGGCCAAATTGAAAAAGTGAAAGTAACACTTTTCCAGAAACGGATTGAGTATTTTTCTTTTACAATAGTCAATGGCGACAGCTGTAAGTGCTAAAAAATCGGTTTGCCACAGTTGCTTACTTTACAGACAATTTTGACAGTTATGACAGATAAGAACCTCATTGAATTTTAAATTTTTGAAATCAACAACCAATTTCAGAGGTACTTTATGCCAAAGTACAACATTATTACCCAAAATCTAACCGAAAAAACTGAAAAAGTTTCGGCGGTCTTCGTCCACATAGCCGTTGTAAACTTATCGCTTTATATAAATAAATATAAATTTATCTCCAGTAAAACTGAAACTTCAGTTTTATATATGATTTGGCAACCCATAAAAAGCCCCTGATTTCGAGTTCTCTAGAACACCACAAACTTGTAAGACGGCACTTTAAGGGGGTTTGTTCCCTCACCCTTAAGGTCTCACATCTCTTGTAAAAGTTCCAAGTTTGTTATCTTAATAAGCATGGAGATTTATCTCTATTTTCTTTGTGTTTAGCAAACTAGCTTGGGTATTTATACTTGAGTATGTTATGTAGTATTTCTAGCAACCATATTTTGGCGCTGACACAAGTTGATGATGAATTTCATTATATCAAAAGTCACATTGAAACAACTTTAAATCCATTAGATGAGTGTTCTCGCGATACAAATCTTAGTTAGACAAGTAGAGTTGTTTGTGACAAATACCCAGTAGCTTGCAGAAGCTCGAAGTTCCCCTTTGAGCTAAAACTAGTATCCAGATTGTTAGTGAAATTTTATGACAAGTCATATATGAAAATTGGCAGCGGTATGAGATCTTGTTTAGGAAGAATAATTAGCTGAGTATTGTTGTAGCAAACTTATAGTGTTATGAAAACAAGTAAGGAGCAAGCTAGTCGCCAAGCGTTCACGTATCTTACGTAGAAAAAACTATTGTTTATTTAATTATTGTGTAGGATTCGCAATGTTAAGAGGAACCAGGATGCAGATCCAACAAGAAGGATGACACTTAGAAGATAACATCATCAACATGATGATGCCAGCCGGATACTACGCACTTGATTCCCTTAGCTGATCTCACCCACAACTAAGAGTTGCTACGACCCAAAGTCGAAGACTTGATAAAAAAATCTGTCTCACACAGAAAAGTCTATTGAATAGATCAATCTGTCTCCCACAGATATACCTACGAGTTTTTGTTCTGTCTTTTGATAAATCAAGGTGAACATGAACCAATTGATAACCCGGACTTATATTCCCGAAAAACAGCCTAGTATTATCAATCACCTCACAATAATCTTAATCGATTAACGAAATAAGATATTGTGGAATCACAAACGATGAGACGAAGGTGTTTGTGACTACTTTTCTATCTTGCCTATCGGAGAAATTAATCTCAAGCCAATCTTACGATTGTACTCAATCACGATAGAAAACAGCAAGATCTCACAATCCCAATGAAGTCTTCAAGTCGTTAACCTACAGGGTTTCATGAAAAACCTAAGGTTAAAGGATAATCGACTCTAGCTTATACAACTAGTATCACACAAGAGGTATGGGGATTAGGTTTCCCAGTTGCTAGAGTTCTCCTTTATATAGATTTCAAATCAGGGTTTGCAATCTAAGTTACCTTGGTAACAAAGCATTCAATATTCATCGTTATATGAAAACCTGATTAGATTCAAGCTAATATCTTTCAACCGTTAGATCGAACTTAGCTTGTTATACACAAATGAAATGCACCTTCATTTAGGTTTGAGTAACCGTACCTAAATGTGTACACTTAGTTGGTTCAACAATAGTTAACCAATGGTTAGCCATATGAGCACTTTCATATCAACCTTATTCATCTTCACCATAACTAGTTCAAATGACTCAAATGAACTAGTTAGAGAGTTGTTCAATTGCTTAGATCTCATAGAAGTATACAAGACACAAATGAAGCAAAAATGATTTTGATTCATGAACATTATAGCCACGGTTTTCTGATAGGGTGTAGAATACATCCTATTTACTATCTATTGTTTATGCTTTCTTTGCTATTTTTCTTGTAAATTATGTATTTTACGCTTGTTTTGAGTTTTGTAGATACTTTGGAGTCACACGGAGGAAAAGAAGAATAAATTACTCTATTTGAGCCAAAAGGGCAAAATTGTCATTTCAGGGGCGAACACTATCTGGAGCCCAATTAATGTTAAGGGGCAACTCTTTTGGGAGGATCACTACAGACAGGTCAGTCAAGGTTAAGGGGGCTGGAAACTTGGCTAGCCCTTATCAAAGCGACCACCTGATATAGGCACCCATCAGGGGTGGTTCTTACGTTGGGCGTCTCAATCCAAAATCATTACACAACCCTAAGAATCGTGAATTTATCTCTTCTTCACTTATTTGCTCTGAAAACAAGAGCTGCTACTATAACACCTGAAGATTGAGATTCAGAGATCGAAATAGAAAATATTGTTGCTATTCAACACAGAGAGAGGAACTAATTGGTTTGTTGGTTGAGCAGGATCGAAACCCCAGAGAAGATCAGACCAAAGAAGAAATTACGAGTTCGAATCGAGATCAAGAGACTAAGAATTAAGAGATGGGTTCGTGGAGAAGATTGAAGGGTTTGATGTTACAGCCGTGAATAGAAATTCAAGGTTTGAGATGGGTTCGATCCGGGAGGTGATGTTGATGGCTGCTGCTGCAATCGATTCAGGGAAGAAGGAGATAGAGCCGCTGCTATTTCAAGAACAGATCGAACAAGAAATCAGAGATGGCGATACGCTACTGGAGAATATGGTGGTGCTGTTACTATGAATTGATAATGGATAAATCAGTGGCTAGATTCAGATTGAGAATTGGAAATGGATTTGAAATGGTGGTGTTATGAGAAGATGCTGCTGCCGAGAAATGGGTTTGCCAAAGAAACCGAGTTCTCTGTGTTGCCTGGAGATGGCAGATTGCGGGTGAAGTGATGGTTTTCATGGGTTTTGTCCTGTGAATGATGAAACCAAATAAAACAGAGGATGGGTTTGCTTTTTGATATGGGATGATAGAGAGAGCGATCCGAATCTGAGAGCTGTAATATGGAGCTATAATGGGTGATGATTCAGATTGAAGGTCGTTGTGAAAGAAACAGCTTGAAGAAATTGGAACTGCTGCTGTTGTACAGGGAACGTTGGAATGAATGATATTAGATGAATGTATAGGAATTTCTTAACAGGAAATGAAGAAGAAGTGAGGCCTGAATTTGGCCGGGAAGTCTCAGAATAGCCGAAACTCGGCTACGGTTCTTCATTCCAAGCGAGTCAACTCGGCGATGACCGATCCAAACGATCCAACTCAGCTGAGTAAGACCAATCAGCCGAGTTAGAAGCTGACTCAGTAGCTGACTCCCCTTCCCTTGACCCGGTTGATTGACGGTTTGACTTTTTGACCGTTAGTCCTAACGGTGGACTGACGGAATATTCCGTCAAATATACCAGTGACGGTGAAATTTTCAGTGGCTTCGACGGTGACGGATTCCGCCAAATTCCGCCATAATACCAGTTTTCCTGGCGAGCAAAAATTACAGAATTTTGTGGACTTCTCTCATGGGTGTGAAGACTTGGACTAGGAATTGGATGGAGAATTGGGCTCAAATTTGGAAAGAGAAGATGGAAGAGTTGAGAAAAGCTTGGATTTGGAAATTGAATTGCTAAAGGAAAAGGATTCTATTCCTTGGAAGATTTGGAGAATATTGAAGCCTATAAATAGAGAAGTTCTCTATATCTTCTACACACATCTTTTTACACACCTCTCTACACACACAACACTTGTGTTTTTGCTTTCAATTCTTCTTCTTAATTATTTGTGTGAACTTTAAAAATTCTCCTTTTAATTATTATTTGTGTGAATTTCAAAAACATGAGTAGCTAATTTTCTTATTGATTGAGGATGAATTCTTAGTTCTTAATACATGATTTGAGTTTTGTTTCAATTCTATCTTGAAGTTTTTCACATGATTATCGTTTGTTTTTACTAATAGGAATGTTTATTCATTCATGATTGATTGATAGATTGTTTAGAGTGCACACTAAATTGATTTGTTAGTTTAATCTAAATCTAGTATAAGTTAGGGAATAAGTAATCGTTCTCGACACTTTACACAAGTAGAAAACACGAGAGACCTTGCGGAGGGATTCCGTGGAGCGATTGTGTGTAAAAACAACGCTAGAAAGTGGACCAAGCGAACCGAGTTTAACTACTAGTACTAAACCTAAATTCATAGATCTTAATGCATTCAGTGGAATTACATCTTGTAAGCGAACCTCAAGGTGGTTCTTTTGAATAGAATCTCGATAACTAAGCGGACTTGTTACTCGGTGAAATAAGGGATTTTGGGGCTAGCTAAGCGGACCTCGCTATCCTACGGTTGGTGATTATCGTGACTAATAACAAGTAGAAAAGAACATAACTTTAATCATTGTTTTGCAACGAAGAATGATTCCTTGATCTTATCTCTCTTATTGCTTTCAACTTTATCTTTTAATTGCTTTGTTTATTTTCTTTTGCTTTTTACACCCCCCTTTCGTGACAATATTTACAACTAGAATCTCTTGCTCCTCGTGGGAACGAACTTGACTTCCATTATATTATTTTTAATTGAGTGGAAATAGATATTAATTTGATTGCACCTACGACACGCATCAAATTTTGGCGCCGCTGGGAGCAACGGACGATTTTAGTTGTTTTTATTTTTCTTTTGCTATATTATTGCTTTGTTAGATTCTTTACCGTATCTAACTTAGTTTTTGAGAATCTTGTTTCGTGTGCTATACCTTTGGTGAATGCTTAAAGAGGCAGACCGAGTCCAATACGTCTTCGATCCCAAGCACTCAACTAAAGGATTTCATTCGAGCGGTTAACACTCCACTTCCTCCTTCTTCGTCAAGTGAATTCACAGATTCGGACAAAGAGGAAGAAACAATGGTTGAACGTACACTAAAGGACCTATATTCTCACAAGCTCGATACAAAACAATGGTGTAACCAAACTAACTTAACCTTCGAGATCAAGCCGGGGTTGATTAGAGAGTTACCAAAGTTCCATGGCATGGTGAATGAGGACCCAAACAAACATCTTATGGACTTCTATACCATAGTTATGGCTATGCTTCCACCGCAGACTAATGCGGATGGAGCAATGTTGAAAGCTTTCCCATTTTCTTTGGCGGGCAATGCTAAGGAATGGTTATATTATTTGCCTTAGGAAGTATCACAACATGGAATGGGATGAAGAAACTTTTCCTCGAGAGATATTTTCCCGCATCCAAAGCTACTCAAATTCGCAAGGAGATTTGTGGGTTGAAACAACATGTGGGAGAATCATTGTATGAATGTTGGGAGCGATACAAGAGCTTGGTGGCAAGATGTCCACACCATCAATTTAGTGATGTTATGATACTCCAATACTTCTACGAAGCTCTCAACCCAAGTGATAGGTCTCTTCTTGACGGCGCGGGTGGTGGTGCACTAGTGAACAAGACGGTGACCCAAGCTACCGAGTTGATTGAAAGTATGGCTGCGAACTCGCAACAATTCTACACAAGAGATGAACCAATGGTTAGGCGAGTGCATGAAGTAAGTGATTCATCACATCTTGATCAAAGGATGAGTAACATGGAGATAATGATGCAAAGGATGGCCGCGGTAATTATTCCGGATGGTGAGACCGAACAAGTAAATGCTTTATATCCAAATCAAAGGCCAAGGTACGATCCATACTCCAATACCTATAATCCCGGTTGGAAGGATCATCCTAACTTTAGTTATGCAAACAAGCAAGCGGCGGCTCCTAATCCATATGCACAACAAGGTGGTTTTCAACAATCACTCTTCCAACCTCAACAACAAGGTGGTTCTCAACAATTCCAACCTCAAGTGAAGGAACAAGGATCTTCGATAGATGATAAGCTTAATGTCATGATGCAAGGTATTACGTCATTGTTTCAACAAAATCAACAAAAGACCGATTCGGCCATCAAGGATTTACAAACTCAAATGGGACAATTGGCGACCGATGTGCACTTATTGAAATCTCAAGCATCCACAAAACTTTCTTCACAACCATTTGTGAATCCAAGAGAGAATGTTAATGTGGTTACTTTAAGAAGTGGAAGACAAGTGGAGAGTCTAAGTCATCAAGAAGAAGATATTGAAGAGGTAGTCAAAGACAAGGAGGAAACCGCACCAAAGGAGAATTCAACACCAACCGATCAATCCAAGGAACCGGTTCCTACTTTCACTACTCCACCTCCTTTTCCTAGTCGTTTTGCTAAATCCAAGAAAGAAGCTCAAGACAAGGCACTTATGGACATCTTCAAGAAGATTGAAATCAACATCCCATTCATTGAGGCCATTAAGACAATTCCAAGGTATGCCAAGTTCATGAAGGAATTATGCATCAAGAAGGATAGGTTGCTTGATAATGAAATCACTAAAGTTGGCGAGAGTGCGTCGGCTATGCTATTGAAGAAGATGCCTACAAAGTGCACGGATCCCGGTGGTTTCACGGTGCCAATTACTATTGGTAAGAAAAGGTTTGAACATGCTTTACTTGATTTGGGAGCTTCCATTAGTGTGATGTCGGCCGAAATATATGACTCCTTGAATCTTGGACCTTTGAAAGAGACAAGAGTTATTATCCAATTGGAAAACAAGTCTAACATATATCCTAAGGGGCTTGTAGAAGACGTGCTAGTGCAAGTAAATGAGCTTATTTTTCCGGTGGATTTCTTTGTGGTGGATATGGACAACAATGAGAACCGATCATCTACTTCTTTACTTCTTGGGAGGCCATTTATGAAGACCTCAAAGACGAAGATTGATGTTGATAAGGGTACACTCACTATGGAATTCGAAAAGGAGATAATACACTTTAATATATTTGAAGCCATGCGTTACCCAAGTGATGTGCATTCCGTTTACTCCATTGATGTGGTTGATTCATTAGCGCAACAAATGGTGGAATTGAACCAAGAGGATGAACTTGATGTGGTGTTGCAAAAGAGCATTGAATTGGACATCCACGACTTGTCTAACTTGGATGTTGAAATCTCCAAGGAATTGGTGGAGATGTGTGGTGCTTTGGCGACATTGCAAGAAGCTAAAAAGGGTAATGTTTCATATATTTCTTTACCCGTGAATGATGAAATACTTGTACCATCGATTGTGAAGGCGCCCAAACTAGAATTGAAGCCACTTAGGATCATTTGAAGTATGCTTTCTTGGGAGATGGAGATGAGCTTAGGTGATTATTGCAAAGAACCTCACACCGGTACAAGAAGACCGTTTGCTTAGAGTCTTGAAAGATCACAAAACGGCTATTGGGTGGACAATTGCGGACATCAAAGGTATTAGTCCATCCATGTGCATGCATAGGATTCTAATGGAAGAAAATGTGAAGCCCGGTACGTGATGCTCAACGTCGGCTTAATCCTCCCATGATGGAGGTTGTGAAAAAAGAGATACTCAAATTGCTAAGTGTGGGGGTAATCTACCCGATTTCCGACAGCAAGTGGTTTAGTCCGGTACAAGTGGTACCAAAGAAGTCCGGAGTCACGGTTGTTCGAAATCAAGACGATGAACTTGTTCCTACAAGAGTTCAAACCGGTTGGAGAGTGTGCATTGACTATAGAAAGCTTAATTCGCAACCCGAAAGGATCACTTTCCTTTGCCTTTCATTGATCAAATGTTGGAACGGTTAATGGGCATTCTTATTATTGCTTCTTGGATGGTTATTCGGGATACAACCAAATTGTTATTGCACCGGAGGACCAAGAGAAGACCACTTTCACTTGCCCGTTTGGAACGTTTGCATATAGACGGATGCCGTTCGGCCTTTGCAATGCGCCGGCTACTTTTCAAAGATGCATGGTGAGTATATTCTCGGATTATGGAGCGCATCATCGAGGTATTTATGGATGACTTTAGTGTTTATGGCAATTCTTTTGATGGTTGTTTAAACAACCTTGAACTAGTTCTTAAACGATGCATAGACACAAACCTTGTCCTTAATTGGGAGAAATGTCACTTTATGGTAAACCACGGCATAGTACTTGGTCACATTGTGTCCTCTCGAGGGCTCGAAGTGGACAAGTCAAAGATAGATTTAATAAGAAACTTACAATATCCCACTTCGGTGAGGGAGATCCGTTCTTTTCTTGGTCATGCAGGTTTCTATAGGCGGTTTATCAAGGATTTCTCCAAAATCTCCATGCCGATGTGCAAGTTATTACAAAAGGAGGTGCCTTTTGACTTCAACAAGGAATGCGAGGATGCTTTTGACAAATTAAAAGAAATGTTGACAAGTGCGCCAATTATCAAATCACCGGATTGGAATCTTCCATTTGAATTAATGTGTGATGCTAGTGATTATGCGGTTGGAGCCGTTTTGGGTCAAAGAGTGGACAAGTTGTCCCATGTTATCTATTATGCATCTAGGACCCTTAATGATGCACAAATCAATTATTCTACCACGGAAAAGGAGTTATTGGCTATAGTTTTTGCGTTGGAAAAATTTCGATCATACTTGGTGGGTACAAAGGTTATTGTGTATTCCGATCATGCCGCACTAAGACACTTAATAAAGAAGAAAGAAGCTAAGCCAAGATTAATTCGGTGGATCCTATTGTTACAAGAGTTCGACATATAAATTCGTGATAAGAGGGGTGTGGAGAATACCGTTGCGGATCATCTTAGTAGACTTGTTATGTCTCAAGAGGAACTTCCATTACATGACCGCTTTCCGGACGAACAACTTTTCTCCATGGAAGAATCAACACCTTGGTATGTGGATATAGTGAATTACTTGGTGACAAGGAAAGTACCTAGTACAATGTCTAATTTCCAAAAGATGAAACTTAAGAAGGTAGCTAAGCAATATGTGTGGGATGAACCATACTTATGGAAATATGGCGTTGATCAAATAATGCGAAGGTGCGTGCCTAATTCCGAATTTCAATCCATTCTCTCCTTTTGCCACACTTTTGCTTGTGGTGGCCACTTTGGTTCTAAACGCACCGCTCTCAAAGTTCTCGAGAGTGGATTTTATTGGCCCACCTTGTTTGAAGATTCATATGTTTTTTGTAAATCGTGTGATAGATGTCAACGAACGGGCAATCTAGGTGATCGAAATCAAATGCCACTCACACCAATTCTCGCCGTTGAGATTTTTGATATGTGGGGTATTGATTTTATGGGCCCTTTTGTCAATTCGAATGGAAACTTTTATATACTTCTTGCCGTAGATTATGTTTCGAAATGGGTGGAAGCTAGAGCCACCAAGACTAATGACTCTCAAGTTGTTTGTGATTTTGTAAGGGAAAATATATTCAATAGGCATGGTACACCAAGAGTGGTGATAAGCGATGGAGGCTCACATTTCAAGAAGGCTTTCCACGCTCTCCTCAAGAAGTACAACATAACACACAAAATTGGTACGCCTTATCATCCACAAACTAGTGGACAAGCGGAAATTTCAAATCGTGAGATCAAGTCCATTCTTGAGAAAACGGTGAATACCACAAGGAAAGATTGGAGCTTTAATCTCAACGATGCACTTTGGGCGTATAGAACGGCGTACAAGACACCGATTGGTATGTCTCCATATCGGTTGGTTTATGGCAAGGCTTGTCATCTTAGGTTGAACTTGAACATAAGGCTTATTGGGCGATAAAGAAATTCAACATGGAGTATGATGAAGCGGGGAAACAAAGGAAGTTACAACTAAATGAGCTAGAGGAGATACGTAATGATGCTTACGAGAGTGCCCGGATTTACAAGGAAAAGACTAAGCTTTTTCATGACAAGATGATTTCTCGGAAAAGTTTTGTCGTGGGGCAAAAAGTTCTTTTATTTAATACTCGTTTACGTTTATTTCCGGGTAAGCTTAAGTCCCGTTGGGTGGGACCATTTGTTGTTACTAATGTTTATGATCATGGTGCAGTTGAAATTGTTAGTGACAAAACAGGACAACATTTGAAAGTCAACGGCCATAGGTTAAAGCCATATTATGAAAACTTTCCAACGGAGCATGTGGACGTAATTGGACTTCAAGATTCACTCCCTCTGGAGGAGTAATGTGCAGCACGAACTAAGTCGGGCCGTCGACTTTAAAACAAGCGCTTAATGGGAGGCAACCCATAGGTTTTGTATTTCTTATCCTTTTGCTTTTTGTTATTTCTTTTTCTTATTCCATATCATGTTAAAATTTCCCACCTTGACTTTACTAGGAGGATTCAATTACATTGAGGACAATGTAAGGTTTAAGTGTGGGGGAGTGGTTAAGCATGTATTTTAAAAAATTACAAAAAAAAAATTTAAAAAATTAAAAATTTTTTTTTAAAAAAAAAAATTTTTCATAAAAACTCCAACTTTTAAAGATTTTAGAGTCACTAGCATACTTCTAGGTATGTTTACATAGAGATTTTGACCGACATAATTGAACTTGGAAATGTTAGAGAACTACATTCGGATTTCTTGCTTGTTTGAGTGTTAAATAATGGATTTAATCATGCCGGTGATGCGAATTTGGTGCAGGGAGAAATGCATTATTAGAGTTGCTGATCAATCATTAGTGGAGACTACCCGTATTCATATCATGTGAGGCACCGACCAGAAATTTTCCATCTACTAAAAGAGCTTCTTTTGAGTGTGTGTCACCGTACGTTAATTCCGGGTAGAATGGTGAGCTACCCAACCTCCCACCAATAAAAGCACTACTCTTTGATCTCTTGAGTGCTAATTTTGTCAATCATGAAGGGTGACGTCTATAGATGAAAGCTTCCTTCTTGTAGTTCGATTTGCAGTTAGCACCATTCTCTCTCTCGACAACAACGGATCCATAGAAACACCATCATCATCAACAAGGAGCGACATCAAAATTTACAAGGAAAGTTGGAAAAGTTCAAGTTTTACAAGCAACGCAACGAGAAAAAGAGCAAATTTCAAATACAAGTAAAGCAACATACAAAGAGCAGATTTTTACATATATGTTGAGGACTTACAATACAATGAGGTAATTCTATATCCAAGTATGAAGACTTATTCATGAAAGCAAAGAAAAGTAAAAGGTGAGAATTATTGAAGTTTATGATTTTGAGGCGATACAAGTTGTGAAGAATCAAGCGGTAAAATACTTCTTCCACGGCCATAGGTAGTGGATAATTTCCCAAAGTTACACTATCATGTACACTATGAATCCTTTTTCATGGATGTTCGTGATCTCAGATCATTCTGCGTGGCGAAGTGATATTTCGTATCCACAATGTAAGTCTGTAACGTAGCCATGGATAAAGATAGCTTTTGCGTACTGTTCCACTTTAGTTTTTGTTTGCAGACTAGGTTAATTAGTATAAGCGAAACGAGTAGTAGAGTAATTTAGCATGCCACGTTGTTAGTACCTTAAAATTACTTCTAGGAAAAATAAATGCACCGCTGTGGTACTTTCTTTTTAGGTTCGAACATCAAAATCGAACAGGACAAGCCTAAACTACGATAGTAACTGTTTCGCCCTGCTTCAATCACGAGAATAAGAAGATGGGTATTGAAAATTATGAAGAATAACAGAGATTTTGGGTATGAAAGCTTGTTCTGTTTTCTAAATAGGCTAAGTGGCCTATTTTTAGTAGTTTGGAATACATACTGCCTTTCTCGCAAGTAGTGGAGGTTGTGAGATTATGGAGAGATGTAGATGATGGAGGTGAGGTGAGATATATAGGGAAGTTTATGGAAAACCCCTTTTTACCGTATCCATTATCTCACCAACTGATATAACCATTACCATTACTTTAACTTTTCACATGGGGTATTTCCACGCCACATGTTGTTGTAGACCACCAGACCAATACCCCATGAAGAATCCCTCCATGTGACATATTTTGATGTTTCTTAGGTGTTTTAGATGAGCTATGGACTTCATCTTGTTTAGGCTAAATCATAGTCGTTAATAAAATAAGGATTGCTCCTAGCTTTAGGGTTTAATCGATTAGAATATAGAGTTTTAGGTTAGCCGGGACTCTTATTAGCGAGTTAAGGCCTTGTGAACTTGGCCACCACGTGTTTATGACATGTGGGGGTATTATTGACTATGTTATGGACATGGCCATAGTTGGCCAAGATCTCGTAAAGTCGCAGCTCATGTGCTATGAATTTGGCCGCGGCTGGCCAACGTCCCACGAGTTATATTAGCTACGCCACGGACTTGGCCATAGCTGGCCAAGGTCCTATAAAGTCGCAACTCATGCTATGAGGTTGGATAAGATCCTATAATGTTGCAACTCATGCTATGGGGATGGACAAGATCCTATAATGTCGCAACTCACATGCCATGGCCTTGGCCGTGGCTGGCCAAGGTCCTATAATGTTGCAGCTTATGCTATGGCCTTGGCTGGCCAAGGTCCTATAATGTTGCACCTCATACTATGGCCTTGGAAGTGGCTTATATGCGTGATAGTGGTTATGCCACAATTCTGATCGTAGCTTGTCAAGTTGTTTAGACCTCTTGGGAAGTCCTCGTGTTGGTTGCCTTTTTCAAAAGTCGGTGTCACTGTAGTACAGTGGTAAAGTCATAGTGTGATGATTCCAAAGTGACACCGAGTTCGAAACTCGCCAAAGACACCAAATTCTTTACCGATAATAAAAAAAAAAAAAAAAAAACTTGTCAAGTTGTGATTGGCCATGTCATGGAGAGGCCTAAATAGGGAGGTGTTGTGATTACTACCCTGACATTGATCATAACTTTGGCCTTCATGCACAATGTAAAGCCTTCATACACAATGTAATATGGAACCACAACTCTACTGTCAAATATATATTTTCTAACTATACTTGATGCTAAATCGTAAAAAGAAATTACACGTGCTCTGCTTGAGTATTTTTGATCTAGCCGCAACACGATTAACTATTTGAGATATGGTTAGCTGTGATAATACTTCAAAAATATCTGTTGAATGAAAATTTGCCCGTATTAATTAAATACTGTTCATAGTCTTAAATGGTTGACACTGCTAGATAAAACATGCCCGAACAACGCGTAAACCAAAAGTTTCATGCGAAACCCACTACCCGTTTGCCTTCAAATATTAATTTGAATATTTACGGTTCACCTCTAGATTTCCATCATCTTCTCTTCTGTTAACGGAAATCGAGCTGAAATTTGTGTGCCTTTAGAATTTTAATTTAATGCGGCATGAATTTCCCAAACTTATCCAACGTCATACAATAAGGCATGAAAAGGGAGAAAAGTACATTTTATACCATATCGTAAGGTTCTAAGCATGGTTTTTAAAAGCGTACGCTTCGCTTCAAATTTCATCATTCCGCTTCGAAGCGGTCATGTGAAGCGCATCTTTCATGAAGCGTACGCTTCACGCTTCGGAGCGCACGCTTCGCTTCAAATTTCAGCATTTCGCTCCGAAACGGTCATGTGAAGTGCGCTTTTTGACTTAGTCAAATCCTCTCTCGCCTAATTTTTAAAACTTTTTAAAAAAAAATATGAATGTTTTAAGGGGATCAAACACCCCACCTCCCGCTCGCATGGAGAAAGTTGAACTGTGTGCACACACTTGGTTTTTGATAATAATTAGACTTATATAAAATTTATATAGATATTATCTTCCTAATACATAATTACTAGTTACGACTAAGTTTATTTATAAGAAAATATATTCGCTTCAAACATCAACCACGAAGCGACGCTTTACGTTTCAACATACGCATCACTTCCTAAAAATGAAAAACGCTTCGTCCTTTTAATACCTTGGTTCTAAGAGTATAGTTTATGGAAAATGGAGATGGGACTTGGGGGAATACGTACCTTTACAGGTATGCATGGACAAGGAATATATAAGTATCTACTGATTAAAAAATTTCTAAGCACAAAATTTGGTATTATAGTGTTCTCTTTCTTTATACAGAAATCTTTAATGGAAGAAAACATGGTTGGTCGAAATAAGGTCGAAATATAGCCATTTGCAGCATTTGTTAATACTGCAATAATTAATCTATTTACCTAATGACCTATACCATGATGATCCAAACAAAATACAACACCACCAACCTGAAACACAGGGAATAAGAATAAGTGAATAACAATGATTGAAAGATTTGTACGGGCACAAAAGCCTTCTTCATTATATTCGTTTTGAGTTCTGAGTTTTCTATCATGATATAAGATGCCTTTCTAAGTTTCGTGCCAAATGTAATCACCTTGACTTGTAAGTTGTATTGTTCCTACACATGGATCTGGATGTAACAAATCTTTTATGGATTTTTTTCTTGAGGCGTATATCTTTTTATTAATAAACTGCTAAAAAAAATAGAATTTGCACCCCCCGCAAAATGTAGTGCTTCCCAAAATCTCAAATTTGTCGACAATTTTCAGAAATGAATGAGATAGTAAACCGATGATCAAACAGGCTTCATTTTAGTTGTGCCAGCTTGGGGATGCTTGCTCAGTGGGTTTCTCCTTTACTCAAAGATGATATGCTATGTTACTTGGGCTTTCCTTAGTACTTTAATTTGTGGGTAAAGAAAATTATAATTCACTTAATGCAGAGGAGTTAGTAACTACTATAATCGTGTGCTTGAATTTTGAAAGGATATTTGCCCTATTTATCTACGGCTTATAATGTAGGGGCTAAGCCAAACACATTACTAAAAAGATCCATGAACTTTAGTGATACTGAAATCGATCGGTGGTACCTAGAGTCAGATCTTGTTTTGAACAAAGATTGAAAGAATTCACAAGAAAAGTAATAATAACAAAGAACACGATTTGTTGTCATTAACTTCTTCTTTTATTAATTGTGAAAGAAAATACTCTTTTACAAACCTAGAATTGGTTCTTCTCTCAGAGATTCTCTCTACCCTTTTAATTAGAATTCTCCTCCTATATATAAAGGAGTTTAACATCTTGGAAAAGTAAATAACTATGAGTTTCTAGAACTCATCTAAACTAGGAATCCTAACTAAGTTAGGAAACCTCAAACTGTTAGTCAAGTAATTGTCGACCAAATTCTAGTGCCTTTCTAGACACTCTCCTAGCCTGAATACAGCTCTCTCTAGTCGTGAAGACAATCTTCACGTAACTCTCAAGACCTCTCTCTAGTCGTGAAGACAATCTTCACGTAACTCTCAAGACCTAGCCTGAATACGTCTCTCTCTAGCCGTGAAGACAATCTTCACGTAACTCTCAAGATACTCCTGTATCATGGCTCCCCATTTTTAGGAAGCTGGAACTCCTGTGTAAGCTTTGAACTAAATATGAGGGAATTCAGTCTCTCCTTGTTCCTTGTTGAACCACTTAGCTTTGCTTGGTACTTGTCCTTTTCTTCCCACACGAAACATAACACGATTACCTTTCCTGGTAGGTGTTATTTTCGTCTCAACAATACAATCCTGTTTGAGAATTTCTTCTCGATTCATCCATAAATCATCCCTTTGGTGGCAACTTTAATTTTTGATCATCTTCTTCTTCATTAAGTAATGGGGGTTCAAATAGTTTCAAGTACTCTGCATTGATAACAGAATACATCTGCATGTAAGGTGGTAAATATAGCAGATTATCTCCAAAAATTTTCAGTATCTTGAAAGGTCTCTATCGTATGGGTTTCAGTTTCTTTCCTTCACCTTTAAGCCGCTCCTTCCCTATACGTAACCAAACCAAATCTCCTGTAGAAAAATTACAAGGAACACGATGTTTATCATGTTTAGCCTTGTATTTAGCTTGTGACTTCGTAATCGAGCTTGTACCAAAGTGTGTATCTTGTTTATTCTTTCGATAAACTTTTGACCTCTATTGTCTTCTTCTTCTGCTGATGCTACACCTTGTGAGGTAGAAAAACCCATATCAAATGGACTCTGAGGTAAATAACCTAGACACACTTCAAACGGAGACTTCAGGATAGACCCATGAAAATCTCTATTAAAAGAGAATTGGATATAAGGTAAACTATCATCCCAAGTTTTAGGATGTTTAGAATGATACCCTCGTAAGAGATGAACTAAAGTTCTATTTACTACCTCTGTTTGTCCGTCTGTCTGAGGATGAAAAGCGAGTGATATGCTTGAGTCTTGTGTCCATCGGATTTCATAGCTTTGTCCAAAATTGACCAAAAATCGACTATCTCTATCGAGATTATAGAAGTGGGTAATCCAAAATGTTTCCAAACATGGTGAAAAAGTAATTTGGTTGCACCTTCCTGTCACGGTCTTCTTGCAAGGAATTAAGTTGATCATGTTCTTTCAATCTATCAACAACAACAAAGATGTAATCATACCCTGTTTTAGTCCTTTGGTAGACCTCTAGAAAATCCATGGAAATGTTTTCCCATGGCCGAGTAGGAACTGGTAATGGCATATACAATCCTCCCTTCCTATTTGCAGGTTTTGAAGTATTGCATAAAACACATCCTCGAATATACTTAGAGACGTCAAGATGCATTTTCGGCCAGTACATATACCGTTTCAAGTTAAGCAATATCTTCTCCATACCAAAGTGACCAGCAATACGAGAAGTATGTGCTTCTCTTATCCAGTGCATTCTATCTTCACCTTGAGGTATACACAAGGTTGTACCTTTGTACAGTAAACCATCCATTAAGAGAAACTCATTGGAATGCCCTTGACTTAGTTTCTGATATGCTTCTCGAAAATCTTCATCTTTTTCATAGCCTTGGACGTAGTCACTTGGTAATAATATCTGAGTCAGCCAATGCTACAAGTAAAGCCATATTAGGGGGTGGTCTTGACAGCATGTCTACTAGCTTATTTGTTACCCCTTGTTTATACTTGACGTGAATACTGAACTGCCCCAAGTAAGAGGCCCATTTCATATGACGAGCTTGTTGCAACTTAGTTTGAGTCTGCAAATATTGCAAGGGTTTATGGTCGATATGCACAACGACTTGTTTTGCAGCAAATATGGTCTCCAATGTTTCATAGCCTTTGATGCATAGCATACAATTCTTTGTCATACGTAGGATAGTTCTCGAACGGCTCCATTGAACATTTCGGAATGATATGCGATCGGTTTTCCATCTTGTAGCAATCTGCTCCTAAAGCATAGTTCGAAGCATCGATCTCGCCGCCTCAAAAGGTCTTTGTAGATAAGGTAATATTAAAACTGGTGCTTCTGAAATTTTTTTCTTCAACAACTGGAAAGTGGATTCATGTTTAGGCTCCCACTTGAACACAACATTGATCTTAGTTAAACCATGTAATGGAGCTTCTATTTGAGAAAAATACATTATGAACTTTCTTAAATACTTTGGCAAGCCCCTAAAAACTTCGAACCTCGGTAATATTCCTTCAGTCTTTGGCCATGCGGAAATAACAACAACTTTCCTGGATCGACCTTGATCTCTCCTCTTCCAATCACAAAACAAAGAAAAAACTAATTATTGTCTAGAAAACTCACATTTCTTCTCATTTAATTTCAAGGAATTCTCCTCAACACAGTCAATACCTTGGATATATGCACCACATGCTCCTCCCATGTTTTTTGAAAATTAAGATATCATCTAGATATACTATGACAAAATCATCAATAAAAGCTCGTAATACCTCATTCATGAGCCGCATAAAAGTAGCAGGTGCGTTACACAGTCCAAAGGGCATAACGAGCCATTCAAATAACCCTTGACGCGTCTTAAATGATGTTTTCCACGTGTCTTCTTCTTTGATCCGTACCTGATGATATCCAGACTTTAAATCCAGTTTAGTGAAGTATATAGCTCCTCCTAGATGATCAAGAAGATCCTCGATCCTCGGTAACGGATATCTGTTTTTTATGGTGATCTTATTTAGTGCCCGTAATCTACACATTATCCATCCTCCATCCTTCTTTGGTACGAGTAACCGGAGATCCACGGGGAGAGCGGTGGTACGATTACTTTTTGTTCAAGCAATTCATGTATTTGATTCTTGATCTCTTTCGATTCAATTATCGAAGTCCTATACAATCCTAAATTTGGTAAACAAGCGTCCCCAACTAGTGAAATTTCATGTTCTACGCTCCTTTTAGGTGGTATGGTAACTTCGTCTTGAAATAGGTCCATAAACTTCTTCTTCAATGAACTTACTTCACTCTCTTATCTGGTAGATAATACTGTATGTAGTACTACCTTCATTTCATCTGCAACAACAGGCATGATCAATAATAAAGTTAATGTTCCACAAGTATTGATTAATATTTTGACCTGGTTTGTAGTGACCAGCTTCATGGGTAAATGCTTTTTACTAGCTAGAATTCTGAATTCTTTCCCATCTTTCTTGAATAAATAAACACGTTCCATGTGATGTAGTACAGCATCTCGTTCCCATAAATATGGATTGCCAAAAATAACTTGAGCTACGTCTAATGGAACAACATCACAAACAACTTCATCGACAAACTTATCAATGATAGCAAACTTAAAACGACACTGCATCGTTACCTGAATCTCAGTATCCTTCTGTATCCACCCCAATGGGTAGGGTTTCAGATAGAGAGTCGTGTTCAATCCCATCTATTCTACTAATTTCTCTGAAATTAAGTTCTTTTGACTGCCAGAATTGATGATGGCTTCGACGATACTTTGTTTAACCTGAATCTTGACATGGAATAATTCTTCATGGAGATCTTGCTCCGTGTCTGTCATCCTTGTCATTAGCATGAGATTTGGATCTGGCTGGTCTATTTCAAAGATTGTCTCTGCTTCATTAGCTTCTGTCATTAAGGTATTTTTCTTGAAACTTATTTGATTTTCAAAATCACGCAACTTCTTTGGTTTAAGATGTGGATATAGAATCCAGCAAGTATCTTTTATATGTCCTTTCTCCTTGCAATGTTCACAGACTCTTTCTTCTCGTTCAACTAACTAAGACTTGTTTTTACTTGTCTCACCCTTTCTTTGGATTCTATCTTCTCCTTTCGTAACTATTCTTTTGCCGTCTGATCCCGTTGCGCCTCTAGTCTTCTGCTCTATAGCCACAACTTTAGTAATGGCCTCTTCAATGTCTTGTACTGTTTGAATAGATTTAATTCTCTTCGTATGTAATCAACAAGTCCTCCATTATACTTTCTAACGTCTCATCACTAGTAATATCCACATCCAACGCCGAGCTTGATTGAAGAATTCGTGTATAATCTTGGACACTTTCTTTGATATCATTTATCGGAGATGCTTGCCACTTGAACCATCTTTCATCTAAATATCCTACATGATAAAAGTGCTTCCTCATGAGATTCTTAAATTGTGGCCAAAAGTCATGTTTTCTCAGTATCATTCCTTTTTACGTAAGCTTTCCACCACGTTGATGCATGGTTAGATAACTTCAGACTTGCAAAACAAATCTTTTGTGACTCAATAAGTTGATGTACTGTGAAGTAAGTTTCCAGATTGTCTAACCAACCATCAAGTTTCTCACCTTCCATGACCCCATCATAGTCATATATCTCGAGCTTAAACTCAACCTTCAAACCTCCATATGGGTTTTTGTTTAAGACTTCGTCTTCTTCTTCTTCCTCCTATTCTTCTTCTGTGGAACTTTCCTTTTCACCTTCCTTTGTACCCTTTTTGCCCTGCTTAGTTATACTAGAACTTGCTTTGATGAACTCTGCGAAGGTGTCTGTCAAAGTTTGTATCTGAAGTTCAAGCTTTGCAATTTTATCTTCGTTTGATAGCTTAGGATTCTTTCCATCTTCACTTCCCATCTTAACTTTAATACTTCCTCTAGGTTTCCTGGTATCTGGTAGAACAACAGTTGTTTCCCCTGATCGCGTATACTGTTCACGTGTTAAGACCATGCACCACAACTAACCCTAGAAGTCAGAACGTGGCTCTGATACCACTTGATACGAAATCGATCAGTGGTACCTAGAGTCGGTACTGTTTTGAACAAAGATTGAAAGAATTCACAAGAACAAAATAATAGCAAAGAACACGATTTGTTCTTTGGTAACTTCTTCTTTTATTAATTGTGAAAGAAAATACTCTTTTACAAACCTAGAATTGGTTGTTCTCTCAGAGATTCTCTCTACCCCTTTAATTAGAATTATCCTCCTATATATATAGGAGTTTAACTTCTTGGAAAAGTAAATAACTATGAGTTTCTAGAACTCATCTAAACTAGGAATCCTAACTAAGTTAGGAAACCTCAAACACTTGTTAGTCAAGTAATTGTCGACCAAATTCTAGTGCCTTTCTAGACACTCTCCTAGTCGTGTGTGAAGACAATCTTCACATAACAAAACCTCTCTCTAGTCGTGAAGACAATCTTCACGTAACTCTCAAGATACTCCTGTATCATTTAGTGTAAATTAACCCCCATAGTTCTTGAGATGTATAGGATATTAGGATCAAGGAGGCGAGGTCGTCTTATGATATGGGCAGTCTAGAGATGGCCTAGAGCCCCATATTATTAGTGGCCTAAAATATATATATATACTACCTCCGTTTCTGGAAAAGAGATACTTTCACTTTTTCATTTTAGCCTAAAAATAGGCCAAATTGAAAAAGTGAAAGTAACACTTTTCCAGAAACGGATTGAGTATTTTTCTTTTACAATAGTCAATGGCGACAGCTGTAAGTGCTAAAAAATCGGTTTGCCACAGTTGCTTACTTTACAGACAATTTTGACAGTTATGACAGATAAGAACCTCATTGAATTTTAAATTTTTGAAATCAACAACCAATTTCAGAGGTACTTTATGCCAAAGTACAACATTATTACCCAAAATCTAACCGAAAAAACTGAAAAAGTTTCGGCGGTCTTCGTCCACATAGCCGTTGTAAACTTATCGCTTTATATAAATAAATATAAATTTATCTCCAGTAAAACTGAAACTTCAGTTTTATATATGATTTGGCAACCCATAAAAAAGCCCCTGATTTCGAGTTCTCTAGAACACCACAAACTTGTAAGACGGCACTTTAAGGGGGTTTGTTCCCTCACCCTTAAGGTCTCACATCTCTCTGTAAAAGTTCCAAGTTTGTTATCTTAATAAGCATGGAGATTTATCTCTATTTTCTTTGTGTTTAGCAAACTAGCTTGGGTATTTATACTTGAGTATGTTATGTAGTATTTCTAGCAACCATATTTTGGCGCTGACACAAGTTGATGATGAATTTCATTATATCAAAAGTCACATTGAAACAACTTTAAATCCTTAGATGAGTGTTCTCGCGATACAAATCTTAGTTAGACAAGTAGAGTTGTTTGTGACAAATACCCAGTAGCTTGCAGAAGCTCGAAGTTCCCCTTTGAGATAAAACTAGTATCCAGATTGTTAGTGAAATTTTATGACAAGTCATATATGAAAATTGGCAGCGGTACGAGATCTTGTTTAGGAAGAATAATTAGCTGAGTATTGTTGTAGCAAACTTATAGTGTTATGAAAACAAGTAAGGAGCAAGCTAGTCGCCAAGCGTTCACGTATCTTACGTAGAAAAAACTATTGTTTATTTAATTATTGTGTAGGATTCGCAATGTTAAGAGGAACCAGGATGCAGATCCAACAAGAAGGATGACACTTAGAAGATAACATCATCAACAGGATGATGCCAGCGGGATACTACGCACTTGATTCCCTTAGCTGATCTCACCCACAACTAAGAGTTGCTACGACCCAAAGTCGAAGACTTGATAAAAAAATCTGTCTCACACAGAAAAGTCTATTGAATAGATCAATCTGTCTCCCACAGATATACCTACGAGTTTTTGTTCTGTCTTTTGATAAATCAAGGTGAACATGAACCAATTGATAACCTGAAGCAAAAATGATTTTGATTCATGAACATTATAGCCACGGTTTTACGATAGGGTGTAGAATACATCCTATTTCTAATTGTTTATGCTTTCTTTGCTATTTTTCTTGTAAATTATGTATTTTACGCTTGTTTTGAGTTTTAAAGTCACACGGAGGAAAAGAAGAAGAAATTACTCTATTTGAGACAAAAGGGAAAAATTGTCATTTCAGGGCGGAACACTATGGGCCCAGGTGTGTGTAAGGGCAACTCTTTTGGGAGGATGCGCTCACGGGCGAGTCGATCCAAGGTTAGGGAAGTGGAAACTTGGCTATCGCATCGGGGGTGGTTCTTACGTTAGGCGTCTCAATCCAAAATCATTACACAACCCAGAATCGTGCCTTATTTGCGGTTTCCAACTAGAAAATATTGTTGCTATTTTGCTAATTGGTTTGTTGGTGTTGAATGGTTAAATTTGTAAAAAACCGAGAAAAATCATGCGGTTGACATCTTGTAAAAGATAAAGCCATTTACCGATACTCCCTCACTTAATTCTCAACCACTCAACTTTTCGGGTTGGAGCATGTGGGTCAATTTGAGTGGCCTAGACCTCTATAATGAAACCCTTCTTGGGAAAGTGAAATATGGACGTGTGGACACGGCAATCCACAAGCATGATTGGATTGGATACACACATGCCGGTCGGTCCTCTGCCAAAAAGACGTTCAAAGCCCTTCCCATGCTTGGTTTCGACTCAAGGGCCTAGAGCATGTGAAGAGTGATGCTTGCGCACCTCTTCCAAAAACCTAATATTCATTACCTCCTCATGTGATCGGCCGCAGATGCCCAAACATGCGTGTCTCAAAGATCATCTCATCCGTCCAACCACCACACACTTTGGTATGACTTGGTTATACAACCACGGTTTTCCAACTCCTTTGTCGGAGTTATTTAGCTCCTTCTTGGGAAAGTGGTGGCGTCATTACCCATCACTTTACCACACCGCACCTCTTCCAAAAACCCTAATATTAATGCAGATGACAAAGATCATCTAAAATACACGCGATACTTCACAAGTATCGATACTCGACCAGGTGAATAACACAAGTTATTCAATTCAAAGATTACATGCTATCTTTCGTGGATCCACGATCCACACATTCCGGACATCAATCATGTCACAAGGCGGGGGATACATCTTTGGGGTATTGGTGGCGGTTTCTAGGCGTGCGGCGCGTCATCACAAGAACGTGTCGAAGTCATGGACGGTTAGAGATGAACGGGGAGAAGTGGGAAAGATCGGTCGTGTATCACCAACGCACAACTCCACTACTCCATCCACTTCCTCCACTTCCCACGAGAGACGTGAATAAGGCTCAATGACTTGTATAAATAGGTTCTCCGCCCTATTTCAAACAGACGACGTAACAACACAAGTTCGGGACGAGACAGAAAAACCAAGTGTTAATACAAATCGTATTCAAACACCCGAGCCTCGCTTGCATCAACCGCAAGCCCTGCTCATCTCTTTCATTACAAGTCATAAGCAAGCCAACATCTTCACAATCTCAACACCTTCTTCGCTTCCCTCCCTAAGATCAACCCCATCTCCTTCACTTTGTGACCGAAACAAGTCCGGGAACGGCCATTTCTTGGTTTAGGCCGGACTTGCCTGCATTGATCTCTCGAATGTACAAGCACTCACCGCGCGAGTGCATTTGTTTAAAGGTTTAAATTCATTCCTCATCCGCACCCCAAATTACCAAATTCTGCAGGAGTAGTTTTCACCCATAAACAGTTGGTTGAGCAGATCGAAACCCAGAGAAGATCAGACCAAAGAAGAAATTACGAGTTCGAATCGAGATCAAGAGACTAAGAATTAAGAGATGGGTTCGTGGAGAAGATTGAAGGGTTTGATGTTACAGCCGTGAATAGAAATTCAAGGTTTGAGATGGGTTCGATCTGGAGGTGATGTTGATGGCTGCTGCTGCAATCGATTCAGGGAAGAAGGAGATAGAGCCGCTGCTATTTCAAGAACAGATCGAACAAGAAATCAGAGATGACGATATGCTCTTTGGAGAATATGGTGGTCTTTGTTACTATGAATTGATAATGGATAAATCGGTGGCTAGATTGATTGAGAATTGGAAATGGATTTGAAATGGTGGTGTTATGAGAAGATCTTTGCTGCCGAGAAATGGGTTTGCCAAAGAAACCGAGTTCTCTGTGTTGCCTGGAGATGGCAGATTGCGGGTGAAGTGATGGTTTTCATGGGTTTTGTCCTGTGAATGATGAAACCAAATGAAACAGAGGATGGGTTTGCTTTTTGATATGGGATGATAGAGAGAGCGATCCGAATCTGAGAGCTGTAATATGGAGCTATAATGGGTGATGATTCAGATTGAAGGTCGTTGTGAAAGAAACAACTTGAAGAAATTGGAACTGCTGCTGTTGTACAGGGAACGTTGGAATGAATGATATTAGATGAATGTATAGGAATTTCTTAACAGGAAATGAAGAAGAAGTGAGGCCTGAATTTGGCCGGGAAGTCCTGTAAATAGCCGAAACTCGGCCGGTTCTTCATTCTGGCGAGTCAACTCGGCGATGACCGATCCAAACGATCCAACTCAGCTGAGTAAGACCAATCAGCCCGAGTTAGAAGGCGACTTCGATGGCCCGACTCCCTTCCCTTGACCCGGTTGATTGACGGTTTGACTTTTTGACCGTTAGTCCTAACGGTGGACTGACGGAATATTCCGTCGAATATACCGGTGACGGTGAAATTTTCAAGTGGCGGCGGACGGATTGACCAAATTCGGCCATAATACCAGTTTTCGTGAGCAAAAATTCGAGAATTTTTGTGGACTTCTCTCATGGGTGTGAAGACTTGGACTAGGAATTGGATGGAGAATTGGGCTCAAATTTGGAAAGAGAAGATGGAAGAGTTGAGAAAAGCTTGGATTTGGAAATTGAATTGCTAAAGGAAAAGGATTCTATTCCTTGGAAGATTTGGAGAATATTGAAGCCTATAAATAGAGAAGTTCTCTATATCTTCTACACACATCTTTTTACACACCTCTCTACACACACAACACTTGTGTTTTTGCTTTCAATTCTTCTTCTTAATTATTTGTGTGAACTTTAAAAATTCTCCTTTTAATTATTATTTGTGTGAATTTCAAAAACATGAGTAGCTAATTTTCTTATTGATTGAGGATGAATTCCTAGTTCTTAATACATATGATTTGAGTTTTGTTTCAATTATATCTTGAAGTTTTTCACATGATTATCGTTTGTTTTTACTAATAGGAATGTTTATTCATTCATGATTGATTGATAGATTGTTTAGAGTGCACACTAAATTGATTTGTTAGTTTAATCTAAATCTAGTATAAGTTAGGGAATAAGTAATCGTTCTCGACACTTTACACAAGTAGAAAACACGAGACCTTGCGGAGGGATTCCGTGGAGCGATTGTGTGTAAAAACAACGCTAGAAAGTGGACCAAGCGAACCGAGTTTAACTACTAGTACTAAACCTAAATTCATAGATCTTAATGCATTCGGGAATTACATCTTGTAAGCGAACCTCAAGGTGGTTCTTTTGAATAGAATCGATAACTAAAGCGGACTTGTTACTCGGTGAAATAAGGGATTTTGGGGCTAGCTAAGCGGACTGCTATCCTACGGTTGGTGATTATACGTGACTAATAACAAGTAGAAAAGAACATAACTTTAATCATTGTTTTGCAACGAAGAATGATTCCTTGATCTTATCTCTCTTATTGCTTTCAACTTTATCTTTTAATTGCTTTGTTTATTTTCTTTTGCTTTTTACACCCCCCTTTCGTGACAATTTTTACAACTAGAATCTCTTGCTCCTCGTGGGAACGAACTTGACTTCCATTATATTATTTTTAATTGAGTGGAAATAGATATTAATTTGATTGCACCTACGACACGCATCATTTTCAAAAGATTTCATTCCTTAATTTATAAATGTATTAGTTCATGAGTAAACCGTTTTTAGAAAATAACCTACTTAAGTACGCATACTGTACGCATACTTAAGTACCCGGATTGAGTTTGGTTTTGTTTTACAAACTCCACCAGAAATTCACGGGATGTGAACTTCCGTCAGTACGCGTATTAGTACACGCATTTAGCTCCGGACATCCTAAACGAGTAAAGTACGCATACTTTGGTTCAAGGATTTGGACTTACACAAGTATGAGTTCACATACAATGTTTATATCCAATCATGGTTATATATTCTAAACTCTGATTTCAATCATTGAAACTTTAATAGAGGATGTTAAAATATTCGTTATCCACAAACCATTTTCATCAAAGTGATTTTCAAGTTATTGAAATAATTAACATGATTTTCGTCACGAGTAAAGATGAACTTGGCCAAAGTGAAAGCTTACCAACACATATCTCGAGAAATAGATAAGCGAGATAAACTCGGCTCGAAATAGCAAATGTGTATGATTGAAGTCTATATAGCAATACGACTTTTGTCTCAAATAGGAGATAGAGTAGATATACTTTTGAGTGATAGATAAGTTCAGTCTCCACATACCCTTTGTCGATGAAGTTCCACAAGTTCCCTCGAGTAGTTCTTCGTCTTCATTTGATGAACGCCGTGGAGTCTAGAGCTCAACTACACTTACTATCCTAATCGAGACTTAGCTATAAGTAGACTAGAAATCAAGACTTATAGTTTTCTCAACTAAACTTGTCAAACAAGCTTGAGATAGCAACGCTTGCGAGTTCGACCGAGCAATGCTCTAACAGATGGCACTAAAATGTATGCTAGTGTTTTTTTAATCAATTTCCAATCATCATCTATGTAATGCATTGTCACACAACAATAACCCTCTTTTGTATGTTTACATGTCCACATATCTGTTGTTAAACTATATTTAGATGTTATTGTGTCAAATAGTTCTTGTAATTGCAGTTTGAACTCGGAAAAATGTTTCATGATATCTTCCCTAACTGTATTCCTAGTGTAACACTTAGCAGCAGGATTTAGAGACTTAACAAACTATCTAAAATATGGATGCTCAACTATATTGATTGGATAACCATGCTTAGCAATCATCTTGGAAACAAGTATCCTAGTATCATCATGATCATATTTCCAATTATCTAACTTAGTTTGTGCATTACATGTTTTGATTGTAGTAATCTTTCTTTGTCTAGGCTTATTCTCTGGCTTATCTCTGCAGTTAGCTAGATGGGACTTCAAGCGCGGCTGGTTCCTTGGTTACTTGGTGCTTCAAATCTCTTTTTTACAATGTTTGCATTCTGCTATAACTATCCCAACCTACTTCCCATCTGGTCCCTTCTTTTTTTCCAGCTATTCTTTCAAATTCAAGTCATACATCAGACCTTGTTGAACGTAGCTTTTTCTTTTCTTCAACTACAACTGGATTTTCCTCTACTTCTCCTTCTTCTCTAGAACGAATCGCAGGTGTAACAGGTGTTGAGTTAATTCCTGAAACTTGACCACTTTCATGTTCTTGTAATTGTGATGCCACTGAAATTGAGGGATTGATTGAGGAACCAACATGATTGGATGCACTTTCGCTTTAGGACATGATTAATTTCACGAAGTTCTGAAAACCATAATTTTAGAAACCCTAAATTGAAAATTGAGTTTCTAAGATCGAAATTGAACTCAAAAGAAATTGAAGAAGTAACCCCTAGTTTTCTAATCAGTAATCACACATGATTTGAATAGAGAAGAAGATGATTTTGCACTGAATTGATGATGAAAGACATGGGAGGTGAATTTTTCTCTCTTTTGTGTCGATTGAACAGAAGTGAATGAGTGATTCAAGCGAAGGGTATATCCTAGGTATATGATTTTGCACGTGTAGTATACACGTTATCAGATATTAAGCTAACAGAAACTGCCTCAACCGGTACCGATACGATAACACATAAAGTTACGATAAGTTATCCGGTTCTGATATCTGATAACCGTTATGTCAGAAATTAACTTATCGGAATTGACAACCCTAATTACAAGGATCTGGCAATGGATAACTACATTGCAAATAAAAAAATATATTTGAAAAGCAATAACAGAGGACAACAAAGAAGACTTAACACCGACTCCAATAATTTCACAATAAATCTATGCAAGGCTGTCTTCTGCTCAGTTGTTGAACCTGTTTAATGTTCCGCGTATTCAAAATGACCTTTTACCTTTTCTAGATCCAACTCTATGCTATTTTTCATATGACAACGTGGCCTAAATTTTTCCCCCTTGGTGATTTCAAAAATGCATTATTCTGGGTAGACAAACATCCCAAATTATTTCATGGCATCAAAAATTATTTTCAGATGTGCCATTGGTTCTTGGATTTCTCGCACATGATTAGCATGTTGTCCACATGTCTAGTATGGACTATACCCATTGCATGAAAAGTTTTTCCACCATCCTATGGTATCATTCTCCTATGTATTTTCCTCCCCGTCTTTGTGTATCAGTATTTGGTTATATCATGAGTATTTGTCCATCAAGAAGACAACTCATGTCTCGACATGACGCACACTAATTGGTTAGTATTTGGAAATGGGTAACTGTATTTTAGATGGACTTTGTTGACATCTATAAAGTCGATGAATATCCATAGCTTTTCTTTCTTATTTAGTGTGATGACCATGTTTGCTATCCACTTAGAGTATTCAGCTTCTCCTATGAATCTTGCATATTTTTATATTTGTATGTGCTCTTCTACGGGTTAAGACTTAAATAGAAGAGCCTTTGTCTAACTCATATCACTGAGATTGAAAAGAGTTTTTACCGAACAAATTTGTTGTTCCTTTACTGTTTTGAATACGAACCAAAGGAATTGTTCCAGTGCGTGCACTTGTTGAATATCAGAAGCGCATGGATACTGAAGAAACTAAGTGAACTATAGCTTTAGTTGCTTGGTCTCAACTATACGAAGTTTGTTTGATTTTGTATAGCGGCTTAATTATGAGAGTATTCAATTCTGGACTTGGTCCCGGGGTTTTTCTACATTTGCGGTTTCCTCGTTAACAAAATCTTGTTGTGTCACTTACTTTTGTTTTCTGCAATTATAATTGTTGTTATTATAATTTAAAGTAAATTACACAAACGTAAACTCTGTATTACTTGATAGTGATCCTATAGAATTTGGTTAAGTCCGAACCTATTATCAAGTAATCACACTTTGATTGTTGTATTGTCTCGATCTTGTATCCATAGACGATCACACAAAGTGTGAATACCGATTCGTTGTATTGTCTCGACTCAGTCCATAGACAATCACTTTCGGTAAGAGGACTTATAGGTGGAAAAGTTTAAGATTGTGGTATATTTGGGTACCCTCGTCATTTCAATTGGTATCAGATCAGGCAAACACGAAAAGATCTAACAATCTGTGTTTGGTGCGATCCAACCTATAAGAATTGAATCTATGTCTGATTCAGTTAACGCACCACCAAGATTTGATGGAACAAACTATATATGGTGGAAATATGTTATTAGATCTTTTCTTCAATCAAGAGACTTTAATACTTGGTTATTATTCGTTGATGGTTATAATCGCCAGAAAATCGAACATTCGGAAACTAAGTTTAAACGCTTAGTAGATTATACTAACGAAGAAAAGGCTTTTGCAAAGCTGAATTCAGATGGTTTGAATGCTATTATACATGTTGTAAGTCGTGATCTACAACATCATGTATCAACATGCCAAACTTCAAAAGAAGCTTGGGATAATCTTCAGATCGTATTCGAAGGAAATACATCAGAGAAAGAAGCTAGACTTCAAACTCTTACGTCTGATTGGGAGAACCTTCGAATGGATGACAACGATACTTTTAAAGAGTTTCATATTAAACTCTCTGAGATAGTTAATGCTTTTTCCTCACTTGGAAAGACTATTTCTGAAAAAGATATAGTATGAAAAATTCTCAGATCGTTGCCATCTGGATACGAATCTAAGAAGCATGCAATCATCGAAGCTAACGATCTTTCCTCTTTATCAAGAAGTTCTCTTGTTGGAAAAATGAAGATATTTGATCAGGAGCACTTGTCTAAGCAAAAAGACAATTTGGCCTATAAAGCCATCAAAAATCCGATGACTCAATTTCTGGAAGACTCCCAAGATCAGGAGGATTTAGATACTGAAGATGAAACTGAACTTAATCATCATTTGTCTCTAATCACTCAACGATTCAAGAAATTATTGAGACACCGAAAAAGAGAATTCCCTGTGTCAAGAGGAAATCAGATCTCTACACCTAAAAGTGAAGACACTTGGGATGATAATGATAATGTTCCTCAATGCTACAAATGTATAGGCTTTGGTCATATTTCTCCAGACTGTCCAACTAAGGATATTCAGTGGAAAAGAAATGCATATACTGCAACTCTTGACTATTCCCCTAACGAGGATAATCAAGACTGTATGCTAGACCATGTTGCAACCATTGCAGAAGTCCGTAACTCTGAAATACTTTCAACATTATATACCCAAGAAGAGTTCACTCCTACGATTTTCAATATTCCTTGTAAAGATAAAAGAACACGGGTTCTTGAATCCGAAATCAATGGAATAAAATCATCGCTTGATCAACTCAGATGGAACTATCTGAATGAGACTTCGATTTTCACAACAATTATAATACCAAAGACCAGTAACTAGAATACTTCTGGGGCTTGTTTCCGATGCAATCAATGAGGGAACTATCATAAACAATGTCCTGGTATTAAACAGAGAGAGAAACTCTGCAAATCCAAACATTCAAGATCTAAGTCTAGACCAAAAATCACTTCTGAATTTCGACGTAAAAATTTGAATAATGTGGTTTTTAGACATCAAGATCTTACTCTAAACTTGAGAAACGAACCTAACAGTTCAAACATAAAGGTTTCTCAAATCCATGAGAATGTTGATACCTCTAAGGGAGGAAAATTCGACAACCGAAAGTTGATAACCTAACTAGTTATCATGAATCCTTACTTGTTGCCCTCAAAACTAATGAGTAAGGATATGTATGTAAATATTTTAATAAAAATATTTCTAGAATAAAATTTTCGATTAAGAAATTAAATGAAATAATTTTCTCTAAGAGTCGAGAAAAACCTTTTTCTCTTATAAGAGGAAAAACATCTTATCTCATTTTATAGAAATCTGACAGTATGTCTACCTCTAGTTGCAACTCTCGCAAAATTGAAAAAGTCTGGACCATATTGTTTCCTAATAAGAAACTACGTCTCGAATCTTCAGATGGTGATTCAGACTCATCTCCAGAGCTTCATCAAGATGTTCCTAATGAAGAAATCTCATCTCTTAATGATCATCTTCTCAAGAATCTTTCACTGAAATTACATATGATCTTATGTGAAGTAAGGAACATGGAATAGGATTTGCGAAAGGAAGTCAATGACAATGTTATTAATCTTGAATCAAGATTAATAATTGGTAGGCTGTGAAAGATGCCTACGACTATGTCTACTGCAAGTGCACAACGTCTATTGGAGACAGGGCAAATACAGGTCGATCCCTCAGAGACTTGTGGAGTGTTATGTTGATTCTGAGGCTTTACTACAACTGACTTTTGACCTAAAGTGACACAAGTTGGTTGTTTTGGTGTCTTTACGACAATATTTGGATGGTGAACAAGTGACAAATGAAATACAGATTGTAAAGAAAGTGCTAGAGAGCACTAGGGTGCTAGACTTCACCTCATAACCCTATGCGAAGGCAAAACACACTCCATTTATGTTCTTGTACCTCCCTTTGAAGGCCTCAGGTGGAAGAATTCTTTAGCAAACTCTCCTAACTCACCCCTAGTATAGCTTGTCTTCTTACAGTACAAACTATCACAAGATCATTTGGCTTGTTAGCTAACTAATTACTCCTAAAGCAATTCAACTGATCTCACTAATTCACCCCCTAGTATAGCTTGTCTTCTTACAAGTACAAACTATCACAAGTTCATTTGATCAATACAGCATACAATTACTCATTTCAATTAAGCACAGCAAGAACACAAATTTTGAACATGAGTTAACTCAACATATGATTATGAGTTTCATCTACACCCTAGCAAATGTAATTAGAACATGCTAAATATCATTAGCATACAATTAAAACTAAGCTTGGTGCACCGGCTAATCCGGGCATAAGTTCTAACATCCACTCCTCAATTCTATTTATACATGCAAACCCCCAAACCCTAATTTACTTCAAATTGGAAAATAA
Source organism: Papaver armeniacum (assembly GCA_023531295.1). Taxonomy (NCBI): domain Eukaryota; kingdom Viridiplantae; phylum Streptophyta; class Magnoliopsida; order Ranunculales; family Papaveraceae; genus Papaver; species Papaver armeniacum. Next base: position 130,270 of record JAJJWW010001396.1, read on the forward strand.
ATAAATACACTCTCACCCAAAACCGAATCAATTGTCTCCTCTGCTATTTCGGCTCTGATTCTCCATTACTTTGATTTTCCCCAAATATTGAAAACCCTAACCCTAATTCTTTTTATCTCTCACTTAGCTTCTAGGGAAGAAGCTAAGAAAGAGCTAGAGAGCAAATAGGAGGTGATGGCGGAGGCGAGCTGCTGTCGGCTTGGTGTCGGGAGAAGGAGGAGGTGGCTCGCTCGAGCTTGGTCGGGAGAGAAAGAAGAGGGATGGGAGCTCGCAACTGTCGGGGTCGAGGGAGAAGAAAGAGAAAAGAGGTTGGGTTGTGTTTGGTTTGGTTTGGTGAAGATATAGATGTCTTTGGTGTGGAGCGGGAGCAGCGATCCTTGATGGGATGATTGGAGCGACCGTTGGATTTATGGGAACCCGATGCGTGGGTCGATGCGGCCGTAGGATGTAGATGGGTGAGATCTAACGGCTCAAATGGTGCGGGATTGGATCCGGATCGTGGGTCGGGTCTTGGCTAGCTCAAGCCCACGTCTTGTAAGTGGGTTGCCTCTTGTTGGGTTGCAAGCGATGTGCGCGCGGGCTTTGGCTTCGCTCCATAGACGCTTGCCTCCAATTTTCTGCTCTTTTGGCTCCTCAATTTCTCCGAGCTTTATTTACTACCTAAAAACACAAAAATAATTAGTACAAATATTTATTCTTGAAAACAAAGAAAATACGAGAACGGGATAATATCGATTTCGAGCACAAAAGATGAGTTAAATGCCAATAAATAGATGTAGAAATATGCAATATTTGGCACTCATCAAATACCCCCAAACCTGAATTTTACTTGTCCTCAAGTGAAACAGAAATTAGAAATCCTAACTATACCATTGTCGCTGGTCTCTCGAATGCATTTAGCGTATGCACTAAGCCTTTAAACCCCTAGGTGTCCCTAGTGGACGAGTTGTAGTCTCGTGAGGGTTTACCCAGAGGTGTACCCACAAAACCTTCTCCAACTTCGAGTGTAAAAGAGTCTCAAGCATCCAAGGAGCTATGAGGACATAGAGTTTCGCATGCTAGTAACACGAAGTTAAAACTACCAAAGAACGCATTCTCATCCTTAAGAGTTGAGCGAGAAGTAACCATACCATATGAAAGAATTCAGATTCGATAGTGATCACAAGCCTCGACTTACGCCTCACCAATAAGGTTTTATGATAATTGCACTCAAAAAAGACCGCTTTTAAGTCTCTCATGTGTGCGGGTAGGAATAAAGAGAGAAATCCGCACACGTTGAAGGTAAGAAGGATAACCTTCGAAATAATTTACGGAGACTCCACGAGTTGTGGACAAAAAGAATCTTTTTCGATGATCTCTAAGAAAGGAAATCAACCATTAGCAAGGATGGGAGTACTCACTTACCTTCTCACCCGATCGGCAATTAATATCACTCTCTCCTAGCATTCATAGAAACGTCTTCAATCTTCGGTCTTCGGTCTTCAATAGCTGATGATGAACTTCTGAACTTCACAAAAACTTGACAAACATTTTTTTTTTTTTAAATAATTACATGAAATGAAAATAACAATAAAACAATAAAACTTGTATTGTCTTGATTTCGTAAACTTCACTAATTCTCATCCTATTTTCTTTTCTTTTCTTTGTTGCATGTAAACCTTGGACTATTTCAACTTTTCTTCAAATATACTGATGGTGCTCCGCTTGCTGACGATGATGTGTTTCTATGAATCTGTTGATGTTTTTGAGAGGGAGAGAGTGATGCTAACTGCAAATCGATATTTAGAAGGAGTTTTCATCTTTAAACGTCACCCTCATGATTGACAAAATTAGCACTCAAGAGATCAAAAATAGTCTTTGAAAGTGGTGCGAAGTTGGGTAGTTCACTATTCCTACCCGGAATTGACGTACGGTGACACACACTCTAACAGCTTTTCTAGAAAGTCACAAAAATGAAGGTCGGTGCCTCGCTTGATGTAAAAATGGGTAGTCTCCACTATGGGTGATCACAATTCTACTACCGAATATCTATACATCACCTAATTCGCCCTCCGGTATGGTTAAATCCAACTTTAACGCTCTACTCAACTAAGAAACCCGATTGTGTTCTCCAGTACTTCCAAGTTCTGTTATTTCGGTCAGACTCTCTATGTAAACATAGCTAGAAGCATGCTAGTGACTCTAAAATCTCTAAAAGTTGGAGGTTTTTATGCAAGTATTTACAAAGAGTTTTTTTTTTTTTTTTTTTTTTTTTTTTTTTTTTTTTTTTGAAATAAAAGACTAAAAACTCTATATGCAAATGCACCCCCAAACCTAAATCAAACATTGTCCTCAATGTGTCAACAGATGATAAGAATTTAAAAAGTCACATACCAAGAGAACTATGTTGAGTAGAGAAAAGGGAAGAGATTACCGGATGTCGGCGAAAGCAAGGTTAAAGCTTCATTAGTCAAGGCTAGAATCCAACATTCTCAGCGGAGATCATATCGGATTAGCACAATAAAAAGAAGACTCAACCGAATCAAGATAAAAAATTTAACAAGTCCTCTTTGGATTATATACAATGAAAATTCACCATACACCAACAATCTAAAGAGTTGAGGATCAACCCAAAAGAAGATATGCAGAGACATCAACAGCCTTACACAAATATAACATGAGAGTGCATGTAAGATTGCATATGTGAACGATTTTCCCCCAAACCTAAACTTGTCAACAGATGTGTTTGTGAGCACAAAATCTTGCAAATTTAAAGGTACATCATGCACAAGGTCTAACTCAAAATGAGTTTTGCTAAGAACAGGCAGACATACATATTCCAACTGTGGCTCCTTAAAGGTGTTATACTTTGATGCAAAATAGTCCAAGAGGACTTGGGAAGCACAAAGCTCTAGGCCTAAATTAGGAATTCTAAGAAAAGTTGGTTTTACAATTTTGTTACAATCCAAACCTAGGTTGGGTGGAAATCTAACAGAATAGACATGGGCATGATGTTGGGCATGTCTAAGTTGTTCACATGTGTGAGCTCAAGAGTAACAGTATCACTCACAACAATATCTCCCAAATCATCTACAAGTCTTTGTGACATGCTCATGTTCATAAAACATTTCTACAAGCCCTAGTCCATAATCATCATCTTCAGTTTCATGCATAGGGAGATCACAAGAAACTTCACATTGTGACCTAGGCTGAGAATTAGACAAATCATGTTCACTTGCATAAAACAGTTCATCAATCTCCATGTCATAATCATCATTACTCAAAATTTCATTCTCATGCATAAGATAATTGGTGCCAAAACTCTCAGCATTCCCCAAGTCACAACCAGGTGGTATAGCATGCTCATTTTCAATGAACAATTGCACAGACTCAATTCAAGAAGACAAGTATGAATATTAGAAGAAGCATCATTCATAGGGTTCACAGAAGAGAAACTTAATGTCTCTGAACCTAAAGATTCCACTACATTTTCAAAATACACATGCTCTCCTAACATATCATATTCATCATCATCATCATAACAAAATTGCATTTCCCTATTCAAAATTTGAGCATTTCCAGTGCACTCATTTACCTCTAGATTAGGTTCATATTCAGTGTTAGTTGCATCAGTGGGAATAGAAACACTATTTTCAAAATTAGAGTCAACAAACATCCTATCATGAGATTCCTTCCATTCTTCACTTTGTAATTGAATCATGTTCATTTTTAATATCATGTTGAAATGTTCAATGGAGGGAGAGTCTTCACTAGTGGGTATGCATGCTGCATATGGGTATTCAGTACATGGTTGTGCACAAGGGTCACTAGCAAAGGGAATTCGGACATTGTGTTATATGGATGATCATGCATTGCATTCAATTCAAGTATGGCATTGTTTTCTCTATGATTTTGAGGTTCTCCATTATATACTGCATGCAAGGGTTCACTGGAGTTTAGCATTGTTCAACCTCCCATGGTGGTTGATGATACATGTGGTCATAATTATTAGGGTATGAGTATTCAAGGTCAGGCCCATGAGAAGGTTCATAATATTCCCTAAAATCACTATGGTTTGTGGGGGTTTCATAACATGAATCATGCCCGTAAGCAAGTTCTCTGATGGATTTGTTTTCATCCCCAGTTGCAGACCAAAATCCAGACATGCTATGGATTCCAGACAACCAAGCAATTCACACTATAGAGCATGTGATATTTCAAAACTAGAGATTACACCCACGAGAAACAATTCAAAAAATACCAATTTCAAGTAGCACGAGAGGTGGCTCAAAATGTCAAAGCAAAACAACAATTCAGCCAAAGAATTATACATGGCAATCAATTCCAGGGAAGAAAAAAAAATGCTCATGCAATTCAACACAGGGCTTGGAGGCCAAAAATAAACTTCACGGGCTAGCAATGTGTATGTGATTTTTGAAGAACAACAATTTGGCGAGGGTGAATGCGACTCGAGAGATTCAACAGATTAGCAACAATTAGATACAAAACTCAGCGGGGCTAAAAACAAAGCGTGCACATGAGAATGCACAACTCGAGAGGACAATGCTCGAGTTTACACAGCCTTGTGGTGAGCCAAGACACAAATGCACAACTCGGGGTGCAATGCTCGAGATGAATGGCCGTGATTCGAGGCCAAAAGGCTCAAAGCAAAACAATGATTTCACTCAAGAGTCACGAGGCTCATGCACGGGTTTTCGAGATAGTTCACTAACTTTGAATCAATAACACACTCATCCAACCAATGCAACACTCGGTTCGGTTCACGAGATCATGCATTATGTTGTATTGTGTACATTCACAGATTATCAGCTATGGAAGACTCAGTTTCTAGCATACAAAAGCAATTGGCAAAATATAGTTCTCTAGTAGGTGTGGGATGGTGCTCGTGAAGCGGTAAGTGTATCGAGGCCATCATGGGCTAGGTAAACATGCATGGCATAGCAATTGGTGGGTAAACATGCTTTATCATTCACACAATAATCAACTCTAACATTACGGGGATAAGCATTTAGATATAAATCGAGCTATCATGGTTTCTCATTCAACAGTAGTTTATGACTCAATAATCATTCAAGTTTTATGACCAACAATAACTCCGGCTAACCAAATCAAAACTCAAATATTACCAGGTCATGTTATGGGGAATGAAATGTCACAGAATCAGGAAGACTAACAATTCGGGGCAGCTAACACACACCACATTTCGGCTAGTACATGGGCTGTTGATCACGAGAAAGAGACCAACCGGTTTAAGCAAGGCTTAGATGATGTGGGTATTGCTTAGCGAGTAACTAGGTTATCGGTGGTTTTCATTCATGCGGATATAAAGTATAAAAGGGTTCTAGAATGACCAACCGGTTTGAGCCGCAATGGCTATGTCGCTCTGCTCCTGAGGTTTACTACTAATCGATTTGGACTGCTCTGTTAACAAGTGCTCTTCCTTGCCTCAGCTTTCACAACAGCTTTGCAGGTACCTGTGAGCTCAAAGGAGAGTTTTAGTTCTCGATGTTTGTGCGGAGTGAAACAAAGAATTTCGGAGAGCCGATAGTTAACAGCTAGAGTTACGGGACAAAAAATGTGAGGTGCACCGAGGTGTTAATCAAGATTTCTGACCTTTCAACATGGTCATATGACTGGCTATTTGGATTTGACTGGGATTAAGAAAGCTTAAGCGAAACAAGTATCAAAGCTAAGGTGCAAATGAACCGAGATGCGGCTAACCTAATCGGAACATGATGCAATGTATAGACAAATAGATCAAAGTTAAACGAGTTAACTACTGAGAATGCGATTTATATGAAATGAAACTAACTAGTATTTACAAGGTTAAGATGGTTCTTGAGTTACATCTACAAATGCTAATACTAGAATGACAATGGACTGATAAAAACTACAGCTGCAGCAGAAGAAGCTGCGTATTGCGAGATTCTCTTCGTTTTTTTTTTTTTTTTTTTTAAGATGCGGGAAAACAATGATGCTAGTTACAACTAACACTAGAGCTACAAATGAGAGAGGCTACAAATAAAAGAAGCTACAGGACAATGATGCAAAGCATATGCAAATGCAAACTAAAATTAAAAACTACAATCGAGATGCAAAGTGAAGAAAAATCGAAAGACTTGACATGAATGAACAACAGATAATGAAACAATTACATTTCTGTAACGGTGATGCAAAGATAGTTTCAACAATGATTAAAAGCAAAAATTGAACACATATGTACAAGGCTATGCTAAAAATCAGTAGAGAGAACCAAAAGAATTAATGACACTGCCACCAAGTCCCCGGCAACGGCGCCAAAAACTTGGTAGGCTGGGAAAGATGCCTACGACTATGTCTACTGCAAGTGCACAGCGTCTATTGGAGAGAGGGCAAATACAGGTCGATCCCTCAGAGACTTGTGGAGTGTTATGTTGATTCTGAGGCTTTACTACAAGCGACTTTTGACCTAAAGTGACACAAGTTGGATGTTTTGGTGTCTTTACGACAATATTTGGATAGTGAACAAGTGACAAATGAAATACAGATTGTAAAGAAAGTGCTAGAGAGCACTAGGGTGCTAGACTTCACCTCATAACCCTATGCGAAGGCAAAACACACTCCATTTATGTTCTTGTACCTCCCTTTGAAGGCCTCAGGTGGAAGAATTCTTTAGAAAACTCTCCTAACTCACCCCTAGTATAGCTTGTCTTCTTACAGTACAAACTATCACAAGATCATTTGGCTTGTTAGTTAACTAATTACTCCTAAAGCAATTCAACTGATCTCACTAATTCACCCCTAGTATAGCTTGTCTTCTTACAGTACAAACTATCACAAGTTCATTTGATCAATACAGCATACAATTACTCATTTCAATTAAGCACGGCAAGAACACAAATTTTGAACATGAGTTAACTCAACATATGATTATGAGTTTCATCTACACCCTAGCAAATGTAATTAGAAGATGCTAAATATCATTAGCATACAATTAAAACTAAGCTTGGTGCACCGGCTAATCCGGGCATAAGTTCTAACATCCACTCCTCAATTCTATTTATACATGCAAACCCCCAAACCCTAATTTAATTCAAATTGGAAAATAAATAAATACACTCTCACCCAAAACCGAATCGTTGTCTCCTCTGCTATTTCGGCTCCGATTCTCCATTACTTTGATTTTCCCCAAATATTGAAAACCCTAACCCTAATTTTTTCTATCTCTCACTTAGCTTCTAGGGAAGAAGCTAAGAAAGAGCTAGAGAGCAAATAGGAGGTGATGGCGGAGGAGGCTGGGCTTCGTCATTGCATTTGGTGTCGGGAGAAGGAGGAGGTGGCTCGCTCGAGCTTGGTCGGGAGAGAAAGAAGAGGGATGGGAGCTCAAACCGTCGGGGTCGAGGGAGAAGAAAGAGAAAAGAGGTTGGGTTGTGTTTGGTTTGGTGAAGATATAGATGTCTTTGGTGTGGAGCGGGAGCGTGATCCTTGATGGGATGATTGGAGCGACCAGTTGGATATATGGGAACCCGATGCGTGGGTCGATGCGGCCGTAGGATGTAGATGGGTGAGATCTAACGGCTCAAATGGTGCGGGCTTGGATCCGGATCGTGGGTCGGGTCTTGGCTAGCTCAAGCCCACGTCTTGTAAGTGGGTTGCCTCTTGTTGGGTTGCAACTGATGTGCGCGCGGGCTTTGGCTTTCTGCTCCATAGACGCTTGCCTCCAATTTTCTGCTCTTTTAGCTCCTCAATTTCTCCGAGCTTTATTTACTACCTAAAAACACAAAAATAATTAATACAAATATTTATTCTTGAAAACAAAGAAAATACGTAAATGCGGGATAATATCGATTTACGAGCACAAAAGATGAGTTAAATGCCAATAAATAGATGTAGAAATATGCAATATTTGGCACTCATCAATAATCATAGAAGATGATTGGAACCCCGAGAAATCTTCGATCTAGCTTCGAAAATATCGGAGGAAACTCTAAGGAATATATTTAGAGTCTCATATCCAAACAAAATAGACATCGTTTTAAATTTCTTTCAATTATTGTGTAAGCTCTATTCTTTGAATAAGACTATCTATTATTCATGAATAAAATAATAATTTTATAATTTTTCTTGTGATAGTTTTTCGATTACATAGCCTGTGCTTCAATGCTTTATATTATTGCTATGTGTTATGGGATGTTTAATTTCGGTTTCTTAACCTTAATATTCGATCTCATATGTTGTGTGAACCCTTATGGTTTGTGTGGCTTTTTGATTTAGCGGGATTAAGTTCTAGCCCAAGTTGGTAGGATTTATCAAAGGATCATAAGGTGTTCCGATTGAAACTCCTATGTGAAAAAGTCACAATATGTTGAATTTTTTTTTAACATAAAAGCATATGTGTTTCGGGTTTTCAACTTTTGCTATTAGCATTAGTTAAAACCGATTCAACCTTTCTCTGGTAAAGGTTGTTGTTGTTGTTGTTCTTTTGTTCTTGCGAGAGGATGACAACATAATAGGGGAGAATTCTAACTTGAACTTGCGCTTAATGATATATCTTTCTGGGGAGAAGAGGATGCGGAATTTGAGGTAACGAATTTGTTAGTTAATCGTTTTCCTGTTTAAGAAAAGCATTAGTTTATTGCATATATTTTTATTTTGCTTAACAAAATTTGGTATAATTGATATTTATTCCATTATGTATGTATGGATGTATGTGTGTGTGTGATTCAATTGTTTCCGGTTAAGAAAAACTGGTTTGATATCCTTCTTTATTGTTTGGTATCAATTGTTTTAGACTTAACGAAATTTCGGTGCAATTGCGGTGCTTTAATGTCTATGTTTATTTCAATTGCTTCCAGTTAAGAAAAATATTTGTGCAAGTCATTTTATTTGGTTTGTAAGTACTGTTTATGGCTTAACAAAATACGGGATCATTTGTTTAGTCCAATTCGATTCCGGATAAGAGAAACTAAGTTAATTCTGATCTTAGTTAGACTTATCAAAAGTAAAGGATTCAGTTATTCAAGTCTAATCGAATTTCTTGACAAGAAATATTAGTTAACTAACCTAGTATTTGTCTTGTCTAAAATGAAAGGCCTAAGTTATTGTCGAATAATTAGTGCGATGATGAGAAAAATACTGATCAATTATGATCTTTATTTTGGTCTTATCGAAACAAGCGATTGTACTTGTGCAATCGGTTTAGCAAGAGAACTAAGTTTTCTAAGTCATATTGTTAAACTATTAGGGAAAATTGCTTCAGGCAATTGTTCCTTGATAACATATTAAAACCAAATTACTTGTAGTTTCGGTTTTGATATTAGTTATCTAAAGTGGTATGTGAAACCCTCGTGCTTAACTCTTATAGGTTGTACAATTCTTTTAGATTGTAAGATCCTTTCGGTTTTTGGTATTTGCTCGGACCTTTGTCATTTTGTGACAAAAAGGGGGAGAAATATATGGAGTAAACAAGTGATTTATAATCACTTAGGAAAGGACAATTGTGCTTAAACGTTATATCTAACGAAAGAGTAAAGCATTGACTAAAGGGGAGAAACATATCATATGATGATTTGTAGTTATTTGGACTACAAAGGGAAATAAAAAAAGATGTGCAAATTGAAAATCTACCCATCTCACCTTTGGGGGGAGTATTAGCTTTGTTATTTAAATGTCAACAACGACTTTATGGATTGAATATATGCAGGGTATTGTGCTGTTGAAACTTGGAATCAAGCGTATGTATAATGAATTTTTGTAATTTGTTTATCCATATGATTGTAAGAGTTTTGTCACTAAAATTGACAAAGGGGGAGATTGTTAGAGCATAGCTCGGTTGAACCCACCAAGCGTTGGTATGCCAAGTTTGGTTGCCATATCTTAGTGAATCAAAACTCAATTAAAGAGTCGCTTGATTATGTACTAGAGACAACTTCGTATAGGTTAGGCTAGAAAGATTAGGATAATGAGATATACAAGTATTACTCGAAGACTCGAAGAATGTGAATAAGTAACAAGCTACATCGACGACATCATCCTTCCTCTTGAGGTTAGTAATATTTTGACTTGAACTGTTTCATTCCCAACGTATCTTTCAAGTCGTGCTATATTGAAAACATAAAGCGAAGTTTTGTGAATGATTATACTCTAGTAGACATAGTTTTAAGGAATTACAATACGAAGTATAACGCTTATCTTTTGAACTTCGTATATAATACATCGACATAATCGTATGAATGCTATTGTGATTATGTGTATGGGTATGGGTGAAGATTTCGTCCTAGGAAACAATGTTTACATTCGTTTAAAGGAAGTACATTCATGAACTTGTTTTATGAATCAAAAGGGAAATCGCTAGGCTTATTGGTATTGTTATTCATTGCATATGTTTGGATTACCAATATGTGTGAGTTAGTATAACCGATCATAACTTGTTATGTATCTTGGTAAAAATAGTCACAATGCCCGAGTTATGTATTGGTATGCCTTTCATTAGTGTAACTGATCCTAAGTAAACACCTAAGATGGTATGATCGATATTTGTAATTGGTGTGACCGATCCTAGTAATTGGTATAACCGATCCTAGTAATTGGTGTGACCGAGCACAAAAGAATGTGTAATCGATCCTTGTAATTGGTGTAACCTTGATTGCATCGTGGTAATTGGTGTAATCGATCCACAGTAACTCGTGTGACCGATCACAAGTAATACCATGAGAATATGGTAACCGGTCCTGGTAATTGATGTAACCAATTTGGTAACTAATGTAACCAGTCTTAGTAACCATATTAAGGTATAACCGATCCTTGTGTTTGGTAGAACCGTAAAACCATGATTAGTGTGTTGATTTGATCAATCACATAGTTCTTGGAGATCGAGATGAACCGTTCTAGACTTGTTTGGAAGTGTGGTATAATCGGTTCCAAGATTGTAAATATGAAAGAGGATTTACAAAGAAATAAGATGTCGACATACTTTGAACATGTTCAGTAACTCTTATCTTTATTGTCAAAGATATTCCTAACTAAAGGAGATCCTGGACCGAAATAAGTTGAGAATCTTTTAATTAAGGTTGTTAATTTTATATGCTTTTAATTACCAATAATTAAAATGCATATCTCTGGAAAATAAAAATTGGTAATGTGCATTTACTGATTGGAGATTTTCTAGTAGGATTTCGGTTAATATTGGACAGAGTATTTCCAGGAATTATGGAAACCAATTTGGAAATATATTGCATATCTTAAGAATATTTCGGTTTTGGAAATTCCTTGGTGTCCAAACTTCCTTGGTCTATAAATACCCAAGTTTGCATTTCGTGCAAACTATCCTAAGAGCCAGCAAAACTATCTTGTTGTGTTGTTACTGGTGGAGCCGTCTATTTGGAGAGGAAAGTACCCTAATTAGGCGAAATCTCTTACGACCGCTCGTTTAAAGACTTCTGTGGGATCAAGAAGCTCTACGAGTACCGTTGGTGGGAAACTAGATAATTGCAGTATTATTAGTTTTCGATTTGATTTGATTTACTAAAGGTTGTTGAACTTTGATTGCACCTAGTTTGTTTATTCTTGAGAATCTTCTCTTCTGATATAAGATTCACTCAAACTAGAACGAAGTATCGACGGGATCTTTAGAACTGTTTGTAGATCTAAAGACGTCTTGTGATAATCCATTATTAACAGACTCCGTTCTGTGTATGATTGATCACAAGAGATTCAAGTTGTGGTGTGCAGGTGTTTATTGAAGATTTAAGAAGATTTGAAAACGAAGAAGATTTCTGATTTGGGTTCATAATCTTTGGTGTGTACAAAACTTGATCGGCTGGGATCCAACTAGAATCGGATTTATTCGATTGATTAGTTGCATGAGATCGGCATTCACGATATATCTCTTTAAGATTTATTTGAATTGAGTGCGAATCTAAACTTGACTACTTCGATAGTTATTGGATAGATTGATCTAACCAGGCAAAAGAGTTTATTAGCTTAAACGGAAGATCCTTTGCATATGACTTGAGATATATTTATCTGGAAAGAATCGATAGATTTGTTACCGTACAGATTTGTTGTTCCTAAACTGTTTGGAATATGATCCAAAGGAATTGTTCCAGTGCGTGCACTCATCGAAGTCGGAAGCGCAGGGATACTGAGGAAACTAAGTGAACTAGGGGTAGTTGCTTGGTTTCAACTATACGAAGTTGATTTAGATTTTGTATATCGGATTAATTCAGAGAGTATTCAATTCTGGACTTGGTCCGTGGGTTTTTCTGCATTTGCAGTTTTCCTCGTTAACAAAATTTTGTTGTGTCATTTACTTTTTGTTTCCACAATTATAATTGTTTTTATTATAATTTAAAGTAAATGACACAAACGTTAACTCCGCTTTACTTGATAGTGATCCTATAGAGTTTGGTTAAGTCCGAACCTATTATCAAGTAATCACACTTTGGTAGATAATCACACAAAGTGTGAATACCGATTTGTAGTATTGTCTTGACTTTGTCCATAGACAATCACTTTCGGTAAGAGGACTTATAGGTGGATAAATAAAAGATTGTGGTGTATTTGGGTACCCTCGACTTTTCAGTTCACGAACAAAAATGTTAGTGGCGTACTAGATACCCTCTCCTTTTTATCTTCCGTAATTGTCAAAAATTTATCATGAATACATAGTGTGGGCAATGAATACAAAAGGCGAAGAAAACTTTAGCTGCTTAAGCGCCTCTTTGCTTAGATGTGATCCGGTTAACAAGCCCTTTTCACGTGTCACCACTCGTTTTTATACTTATTAACTAGTTTTTAGTTATTGTTTTTATTTTTTAGTTCTATTATTTGAATTTTACAATTTGTTTTGTTGGATATTTGACCGGTTAATACATATAAGGATTATGATATGGTGAAGAGAAAAACATCACGACATACAATCCAGACAAGTGGCGGTGGCAACAATAACATCTCTAGCAGCTCTGAGTACATCGATTATAATATCTAGATTACGGAGGTAGGGTTCGCCGAGTGGAATTGTAACACCCCGTGTTTTTACCATGGCGCATTCTCAGATATGCGCCATGGCCTGAGATGAAGCTTCATCCAAAGATTCTGTTGCGTAGAAAAAGGAGCATTGGCCTAGGCCAATACTTTGCCAAAATGGCACCAAGAAAGTATAAGCTGTAAACTATTTCGGCAAAAGCCCAATCTCGCATCAACGGATGTATTAGGCCAATTGGGTAGATGGCCTTGAAAAATGTAGAGCCACAATGACGCATTACGCAAGTTGGTAGGCCCGAAAAGATGTATAAAATGAAGGCCTACGGTTATACCGCAAGTGCACGGTGTCGTGATGTAGGACTGAGCAAGTGCGGGTCGAACCACAGAGACTTGTGGTGCCCTATATGTGATCTAAGGCTTGCTAACTGAATTCTAGTGATGTAACAAGTGACAACAAGATGTAACAAAGATATTTTTGTGCCGATACGGCAGTTTGTAGTGAAATAAACTTGAACTAAGGAAAGCAGTGACAAAAGGTATGCTTGGGTTATCAAATCCACCACTAAATTCCTACATTGTGTGCTCAAACTAGTTAAATGTCTTGTTCTTATACCAGACAAGTGAAGCTTGTCCTTTGGCTACCACTTATCTAAGAGTTTCACCTTGTAAACCTTCAAAAATCAGCTAAAGATGCTACTCGAGCATTACATGTCTAGTTAAGCACATATAATCAAAGAAATAGCAATATCAGTTAAAGCATGAGCTGAAACATACTCAACTCAGTATTAGCCTAACTACAGTGCATCCATGGCTTGGGTATGCACTGTGAGAGAAATGGGTTGAGATGTTAAAATTGAAGCTATTTAAAACATTGAGCCCTCAAGAACATTCAACAAATTGAATACACAGTCATGGAATTAGGGTTTCAATGAAACCCTAGCAACTAAAATTAAAACTGAAAAACAAATCTAATTGACAGCACTGGCTAATCCAGGCGTACCAATTTCACTCTCTACTCCTCCTATTTATACATGTAAAGTTTTCCCAAATACCAACCCTAAATCGATTAAAAATAAAAATTAAATGAAAAATAATCGAACCCATACTCTATTCTCACGAATCGAGCTTTCCTCTTGTCACTTCGTGCTCAGAGAACTCCCTTGATGGATTGATTGGACATAGTACTAACCCTAGTTCCATTTATCTTTTATATAGCCTCTAGAGTTATGAAAGAGACTAGATGAGAGATAACTAGAACTAGGGCGGAGCAGATGGCTGTGGTGGTGATGGTTCTGTCAGGGGAAAGGGATGGTGGTTGAGATGGAGGTAAGGTCGGGGAAGAACATGGGGTTGCAGAGGTTTTCTCAGAGCTGGTCGGGAAGAGAGAAGAGAAGAAAGAGAAGAAGAAGAAGAGAATGGGGGTGTAGTCGAGAGGGTATAGGGTTAGGTAGTTTGGGTGTTGAGCAGCTGCATCAGGGGAATGATGAGAACGTAAGAGCGAGCGTTGGATCGTGGCAGTGAAGATCTTAACGGCTCGGGGTGATTTTGCTGTTGAGCGAGAGTATCAAACATTGATGTGCAAGGCTGAGCGACCATCGGATGTATTTGGGTGAGATCTCAACGGCTCGGGATGAGCGGGTTCGGATCCGGGTCGTGGGTAGCTTTAGCCCATGTCTTCCTTGTTGGTTTGCAACAGATTCGCGCGCGGGCTTTGGCTTTCAGCTCCATAGATGCTCGACTCCAATTCTTCGCTCTTTGGCTCCTCAAATTCTCCGAGCTTTATTTATTACCTAAAAACACAAAATTAATTAATACAAATATTTATTCTTGAAAACAAAGAAAACACAGAACGGGATAATATCGATTTCTAAGCGCAAAAGATGAGTAAAATGCCAATAAAAAGGTGTATAAATATGCACTATTTAGCACTCATCAAATACCCCCAAACTCGAATTTTACTTGTCCTCAAGTGAAGCAGAAAATAAGAAATCCTAACTATACCCCCTGTCGCAGTCTCTCGAATGCATTTAGCGTATGCACTAAGCCTTTAAACCCCTAGGTGTCCCTAGTGGACGAGTTGTAGTCTCGTGAGGGTTTACAAGAGGTGTACCCACAAAACCTTCTCCAACTTCGTAGTGTAAAAGAGTCTCAAGCCTCCAAGAAGCTATGAGGACATAGAGTTTCGCATGCTAGTAATGAAGTTAGAACTATCGAAGAACGCATTCTCATCCTTAAGTCCGGCGAGAAGTAACCATACCATATGAAAGAATTCGGATTCGATTGTGATCATAAGCCTCGACTTCGCCTCACCATTAGGGTTTTATGATAATTGCACTCAAAAAGATCGCTTTTTAGTCTCTCATGTGTGCGAGGCAGGAGTAAAGAGAGAAATCTGCACAAGTTGTAGGTAAGAAGGATAACCTTCCGAAATAAATCTGGAGACTCCACAAAAGTGTGGACAAAAAGAATCTTTTTCTAATGATCTCTAAGAAGGGAAAATCAACCATTAGCAAGGGGTGGGAGTACTCACTCACTTCTCACCCGATCGGCAATTAATATCACTCTCTCATAAGAAACCATAGAAACGTCTTTCAATCTTCGGTCTTCGGTCTTCAAATGTTGATGACGAACTTCTAAACTTCACAAAACTTGACAATTTTTAACTTTTCTACTCAAATTCCTTGTTGTTTGGATTTTTCTTTTTAAACTCTTCTTTACCATGGTGGTAGCAAAAATAAGAAAATAAACTACAATATTTTTTTTTTGATTTTTTTTTTTTTTTTTTTTTTTTTTATTTTTTATTTTTTTTTTTTTTTTTTTTTATCATAAGTGAAAATAAAAATACAAATACAAATAATGAAACAACTAACTCCATGGACAAAGGACTTTATCACTCAATTTTTCCACAACTTGTATTGTCTTGATTTTATAAATTTTATTAATTCTCATCCTATTTTCTTTTCTTTTTCTTTGTTGCACATAAACCTTGGACTATATCAATTTTTTCTTTCAATATTCTGATTCTGCTCCGCTTGCTGACGATGATGTGTTTCTATGGGTCTTGTCGATTGAGAGAGAGAATGATGCTAACTGCAACCCGGTATTTAGAAGGAGTTTTCATCTTTGGACGTCACCCTCATGATTGACAAAAACTAGCACTCAAGAGATCAAAAGTAGTGCCGAAAATGGTGCGAAGTTGGGTAGCTCACCATTCCTACTCCGAATTGATGTATGGTGACACACACTCTAACGACTTTTTTTAGAAAGTTGCAAAAAATTGAAGGTTGGTGCCTCACTTGATGTAAATTGGGTAGTCTCCACTATGGGTGATCACAATTCTACTACCGAATATCTAAACAAAGACCTAATTCGCCCTCCGGTATGGTTAAATCCAACTTTAACGCTCTAATCAACTAAGGAACCCGATTGCGTTTTAAGACTTCTAAGTTCTGTTATTTGGTCCAGATTCTCTATGTAAACATAGCTAAAAGCATGCTAGTGACTCTAAAATCTCTAAAAGTTGGAGGTTTTTATTTGCAAAAAGTTTTTGAATTTTTTTTTTTTTTTTTTTTTTTTTTTTTTTTGAAAATAAAATGTAAAATAAAAGACTAAAAACTCTAAATGCAAAATAAAACTAAAAACTCTAAATGCAAATGCACCCCCAAACCTAAATCAAACATTGTCCTCAATGTGTCTACATATAGAAAAATTTAAATAAGTCACATACCGAGAGAACTATGCTGATAAGATAAAAAGGGAAGAGATTACCGGATGTCGGCGGGAGCAAGGTTGAGCTTCATTCGTCAAGGCAAAATCCAACATTCTCAGTGGTGATTATATCGGATTAGCACAAAAAAATGCACAAGAAGACTCAACCGATTCAAGAAAGAAAAAAAAATTAACAAGTCCTACAAAAATTTACTAACAGTTTAAAGAGTTGAGGGTCAACCCAATAGAAAATATGTACAAACATTAACAAATATAACATGAAAATGGGCTTTGGTTTATGTGGGAATTTGGTTTATTTGGGATTTGGTTTGTGTGGGAATTTGGTTTTGTTGGGAGCTTTGGTTTGTTGGGAAAGTACTGGCCCATTTGATGTTAAACGACCCATGAGAATAGGTTCTAGCCTAGATGGTCCGGCCGGCTTGGTTGCACGGCCGATTATGTTGAAAATGTATTGCCCGAAGTGGATTGAGCCCGGTTTGTGCACGACCCGAAGTCTCTAGGCTCGGTTGGTGTAAAGCCCATTGTTTTGGTTTTGTGGGCTTAGTTTGGTTACTGACCCGAGTTTGAGAAGCACACGGGTCTAGCAATTTGTGTTAGCCCTGTGAACTGGTTTCGAGGTCAGCTCTAGTGCTCGGCCCAATAGATGTGGATTTAGCTAGCCAAATACTTACACCCAGCAGAGCTCAGGGTATGCAAGCTTACAGCCCAGGTATGAACAACAAATATAAAACTCACAGCTTTTGGGTTTAACACAATGTTAAGCATGCATAAGGTCACAAGCACATGGAGCCTAAGGGCTGCAATCAGCTAAGGTGAAGCGTGGTTGTCACACAAGCATGCAAATGTCGGCAAGGTTCAATGCTCACACTTATATGCATTACCAGTTGCGTGGTAGACTCGAAATTATGGGCATTGAGCTCACAGACCGGTCAATTATGCTCGGGTTACACACTTTCAATGATGCACGGGGTTGGATGAACAAAGAAATAACCTTAGCTTGCACTTCTCAACATGTTTTGGGACAACGATAAAATTATAGCAAAGACAATTCTCAGAGATTATACAAGAACATGCAAATATTGACAGTGGTCTCGTGCTATGGGTCTCGACAATGAGTTGGCTCCACCACGTGAGAGGCTGGAGCTCAAGGCAGATGAGAAATGCTCAGGTTATAAGCACAGCACAATTCTTGGTAGTTTAAGCACAGCACAATTCTAAGTGCAAATCACAGCACAAATTAGATCACTCACAACTCACTCTTAATGGAATGGTCACATAGTCCAGAGGTGGAGCAATATGCTGCAAGGTCTCTAGCCTATCATGCAAAGCAGGGAAACTCCACACTTGCTGCTTTAGGGGGCTAGCAAGGTGGAGATGGTTCACAAGGCTTACAAGGGCTCACTAGTACAGGCTAAACACAAGACAATCGGCAACAGGGGCTGAGTTATGCTCCAGTGATGGCAAAGGGGCCGAGTTATGCTCCAGTGATGGCAGCAGGGTTGGTAATTTCTCATGTGATCATGGCTCAGCAGATCCAACAAGTCACATGATATTCAAGGTCTCACTAAAAAAAAAAAAAAATTGCCGATGCAACAAGCTCACAGATGTATGCTCAGATATGGTTCATAGAAGCACAGATGTAAAATGATAAAGTGTGCACAACCTTAACAGAACACAGCTCAACAAGCTCAATTGATTGCGGGTGAAAGCGCATACAAGGTTCAAAACAAGGTTACGGTTGAGCATAAATGGCACTGTGAGCATACCACGGGAAGTTTAGTGGCATACGGGGGACTAACCTCAAGTCCTCGCGCCTTCCCTTGGGTTGTTTCAACTACTTAGAAGACAAACAAGCACATCAAGCACTGTTAACTCGGGAGAGAAGTCTCGGTTCTCAAAAAGGGTGCGGCTCTTAGGCAAAAGGAATATGCAATCGAGAATAACTTGGGTCGACCGGGATTGACTAAACATGCAGTTTTGTGGACAAAGTACAAAAGGGAAGCGAGATAGAACTATGTCACAGGGGATGGATTAACAGGGAATGAAAAGTTACAACTAACTAATATGCAGGATATTAAACTAAGTTATAAGAAAACAGGACTAAAAGCAGAAAAATAAGGTGAGTATATACAGAGGTGGAATGAACTCAGTTGAGTCTAGCCGAAAATCACAGGGCACACACCAAGTCCCCGGCAACGGCGCCAAAAACTTGGTAGGCCCGAAAAGATGTATAAAATGAAGGCCTACGGTTATACCGCAAGTGCACGGTGTCGTGATGTAGGACTGAGCAAGTGCGGGTCGAACCACAGAGACTTGTGGTGCCCTATATGTGATCTAAGGCTTGCTAACCGGAATTCTAGTGATGTAACAAGTGACAATGAGATGTAACAAAGATATTTTTGTGCCGATACGAGCGGTTTGTAGTGAAATAAACTTGAACTAAGGAAAGAAGTGACAAAAGGTATGCTTGGGTTATCAAATCCACCACTAAATTCCTACATTGTGTGCTCAAACTAGTTAAATGTCTTGTTCTTATACCGGACAAGTGAAGCTTGTCACTTTGGCTACCACTTATCTAAGAGTTTCACCTTGTAAACCTTCAAAAATCGGCTAAAGATGCTACTCGAGCATTACATGTCTAGTTAAGCACATATAATCAAAGAAATAGCAATATCGGTTAAAGCATGAGTGAAACATACTCAACTCAAGTATTAGCCTAACTACGGTGCATCCATGGCTTGGGTATGCACCAGTGAGAGAAATGGGTTGAGATGTTAAAATTGAAGCTATTTAAAACATTGAGCCCTCAAGAACATTCAACAAATTGAATACACGGTCATGGAATTAGGGTTTCAATGAAACCCTAGCAACTAAAATTAAAACTGAAAAACAAATCTAATTGACAGCACTGGCTAATCCAGGCGTACCAATTTCACTCTCTACTCCTCCTATTTATACATGTAAAGTTTTCCCCAAATACCAACCCTAAATCGATTAAAAATAAAAATTAAATGAAAAATAATCGAACCCATACTCTATTCGGCTCTGAATCGAGCTTTCCTCTTGTCACTTCGTGCTCAGAGAACTCCCTTGATGGATTGATTGGACATAGTACTAACCCTAGTTCCATTTATCTTTTATATAGCCTCTAGAGTTATGAAAGAGACTAGATGAGAGATAACTAGAACTAGGGCGGAGCAGATGGCTGTGGTGGTGATGGTTCTGTCAGGGGAAAGGGATGGTGGTTGAGATGGAGGTAAGGTCGGGGAAGAACATGGGGTTGCAGAGGTTTTCTCAGAAAGCTGGGTGGGGAAGAGAGAAGAGAAGAAAGAGAAGAAGAAGAAGAGAATGGGGGTGTAGTCGAGAGGGTATAGGGTTAGGTAGTTTGGGTGTTGGCACGTGCATCGGGGGAATGATGAGAACGTAAGAGCGAGCGTTGGATCGTGGCAGTGAAGATCTTAACGGCTCGGGGTGATTTTTGCTTTGAGCGAGAGTATCAAACATTGATGTGCAAGGCTGAGCGACCATCGGATGTATTTGGGTGAGATCTCAACGGCTCGGGATGAGCGGGTTCGGATCCGGTCGTGGGTAGCTTTAGCCCATGTCTTCCTTGTTGGTTTGCAATGATTATTCGCGTGGGCTTTGGCTTTCGACTCCATAGATGCTCGACTCCAATTCTTCGCTCTTTGGCTCCTCAAATTCTCCCGAGCTTTATTTATTACCTAAAAACACAAAATTAATTAATACAAATATTTATTCTTGAAAACAAAGAAAACACGAGAACTGGGATAATATCGATTTCTAAGCGCAAAAGATGAGTAAAATGCCAATAAAAAGGTGTATAAATATGCACTATTTAGCACTCATCACAAGTCATTGGCCTATGGCCAATATCACAACATGTCGGAGCAAGCTGGCCTTGGTAATGTACAGCCATCACGACTGGACATTGGAGTGGCCTAAGGGCCAAATCTAGGAATACAGCCATCACGGCCCTTCACTGGATCTGGCTGAAGAAATATTTAGCCATCATGGCCGGACATTGGAACTGGCCTGTGAGCCAGAACTGAATGTACATCCATCTCGGCCGTACATCGCATTTGGCCAGGGTAGTCATGTGCAGCCATCACGGCCTTGGGAGTTGATGAATGATTTTTGCTCCCCTAATTTGAGTTGTAAAAATGTCAAGTTAACATATATAGGGAGGGGTAGTTGGTTGAAGGTGCATATGCGGACCATGCACCAAGTAAGCTTCATAGCTTAGCTGGAAGAGTATAAATGATGCTTTTGCCTCATTTATAGCTGCGTAGACTTCCCAATGGAGCATATTAAGCATGGGCATCACTATGCCATGTCGCGGGCTAGATATGCATCACTTGGATGAATTTTGACGGAACGGCCTACACGGACTAGGCCATTACCATTATTGCTTGGCCACGGCCTTGCGATCGAGTTGGCTTAAGTTGCGGTCCCTTAGAGGATGAACTACGGTCTGTGCTTGATCCCTTTAGAGTAGGGAAGGGTACGTGATGAGTGCCAAATATTGCATATTTGTACATCTATTTATTGGCATTTAGCTCATCTTTTGTGTTCAGAAATCAGATATTATCCCAGCATTACGTATTTTCTTTGTTTTCAAGAATAAATATTTGTACTAATTAATTTTGTGATTTTAGGTAATAAATAAAGTTCGGAGAATCGAGGAGCCAAAAGAGCGAGAAAATTGGAGAAGAGCGTCTATGGAGCGAAAGCCAAAGCCGCAGCGCGCATCGATTTGCAACCCAACAAGGAGCAACCCATTTACAAGACATGGGCTTGAGCGGTCCAAGACCCGGCCCATAATCCAAATCCAAGACCCGTTTTACTCGAGTCAGATTTGATCCATCTACATCCAACGCTATTTGCATCTCTCACATCATCTCTTGATGCTCCGTCCACAAAGAAAGCGCCTATACCTTATCCATCGACCAAACCTCATTTCCCATCTTCCCTTCTCTTTCTTCTTCCCAATTGAAACCAGAGATCCACCTCCTTCACCCGACCAAACCCGCAAAGCCACCTTCCTCGGCCCCACCTTCCTGACCACCAACAAGCAACGACCACATCAAGAACGGTGTACCAACCCCTATGTGTCTCTATCTCCTCCGTAGCTCTAAGATCGAGATAGGAAGAATTAGGGTTAGGGTTTCGTTAATGATGAAGGGAACATCAAATTAAGGAGTTGCAGAGCCGATTTTACGAGGGAACCAGCGATTAGCGGTTATAGTAAGTGGGTTTACATTTATTGTCGAATTGGCGAGTTAGAGAGAATTAGGGTTTGGAGGTATAAATAGAGGTGAACTGTGTATGTGTAAAACCTTATGCCTGGGCTAGCCAGAGCACCAATTTAGTTTTAATTATAGTTTGTTTTGTATTTAACCATGTTCTAAATCAGTTTGCTAGGATGTCAATGAAACCCTAATTCCCTGGCATGTGATTTCAACTTTGTTTGAGTTATTCTTGAGTGATTAATTTATCGATATTTTCAATTCTAGCACCCAATGCTTTACTCTCACAATGAATGCCATGTATCCATTGTAGTTAGGCTACTGTTGTGTTGAGTGTCTTGCAGCTCGAGGCCTTAGAAATAGATGCTAATTCCCTTGACTAGTTGTGCTTAATTAGACAACTAGTGCTCGGGTTAGTACTTTAGCCGATAATTGAAGTGTCACTTGGAGAAACCCTTTAGATAGGTGGTAGGATTGACACACTTCGCTTATCTATCACGGGAGCAAGAAACTCGACTTAGTTGAACACATAATAGGAATTAGAAGTGGATTTGATAATCCTAGTACCCATTTATTCTCTTTGTTTGTATTCATCTTTATTCCTTTGTCATAACCTCCACTTAGTCGTATCGACAAAACAACAGTTGTGTTACCTTGCTAGAAAAGCAGTTTAGTGAGCTTAGATCAACCATACAGCACCACAAGTCTCTGTGGGATCGACCTGTACTTGCCACGCCTCCAACAGGCGCTGTGCACTTGCATTATCACAAGTAGGCATAAAAATAAACCCCATTCCCTAGCCTACCAAGTTTTTGGCGCCGTTGCCGGGGACTTGGCGTGTGCTGTGTTGATTATTGTCTTTCTTCACTGAATTTTCACCCCTGTATATATGTTTGCATTGTTGTTTTAACCCTTAATTAGTGTAACTTAGCTTATTATATCATTGCATTTCACTGTTAGTTTTCTTTTTCTGCATTGCATCTTCTATTGCATATTGTTACTGTATCATTGCATTTCAGTTAATCTCTATATTTCTGCATCTTTGCCTTGCATTCTCTTAGTGCATTACTACATTGTTAGATTTGTTAATTCTCCTTTTTGTTCTTTAACTCATCTGTAGCTAGAGCTTAGTAAATTTCACTTTTAATTCTCAGCTGCATATTAGTTAGTGTAATTTCTAGTAGCTCAATTGCACCTTAGCTTTTTGATCTGAGCTATAAGCATCATTGCCCTGTAGCTTAGTGTCATTTGTAACTCTTGTTTCCTGTCAGTCCAAATAAGCATAACAACTATTGCTTTTCCCCTGTGTCAGTCCAAAATACTCTCAGTTACTTATGCCATTGTTAATGTTCATTCCCTTTGCTATAACCTGCACTTTTATGAGAACTGAAATTCCCCCTCGAGCAACAGTACCCATATCCTCCGCTGAGCAAGCCCAAGGAGGAGAAGAAAAAGGCGCAGAACTTCGAGTTTTGTAAAACCCCGAGCAACCCCTCGCGACTTATAATGTGAGTGGTTCCTTGACCTACGAATTACGCACATGCTAGCCGAGAATAGTATGACATTGCGCTGAATCGTATTGCATGAATCAGTAATCACAATGAGCCGTGTATACCCCGATTGCATGATAAAACCTTGCTAGGAATTACTCACTTTGAAATCTGTGCTTGTATGTTCTGTGACCTTATCTTCCATCTCCCCTGAGCTCAGCTCCAGCCCCTGTAGCTGTTGAGCTTGAGGATGCTCTGTGAACACTAAGGTTAGCCAAACCTGTGATAACTTGTGTTGAATGCTAGCCCTTGAAGAGTGGAGTCAACTGAACTAATTGCTTCTCCACTTTAAACCCTAGGCTTCAACAAACCCTGAGCTTACCTGTTGATATCAACTACCCTTGATTGATTCCGATAGCCCCGAGCATAACCCCGACCCCGTGGTCGCTTGCCTTGGCCGATTGCAGTGGTGCTCAACCTTGACCTTGTGCTGCATCTTATCTGTGCTTGCATAATGCACTAGCCACCTTGCTAAGAAATCACCAATTTGATATTTTGAAGCCTGTACTCGTGTGACCTAGCCTGTGAAACCCAAGTGAGGTCAACTGAGTGACTTGACGCCACAGACCCTGTGAGCTATCTACATCCCTATGTGACCCTGAGTTTCCATCTGCCCTGCGCTTCCAATTGGCGTTCTGTGTTATAATCCCTTAGCTCATCTGCTTTGTGCCCAGCTCCAGCCCCTGAAGCTGTGAGTTGAGCTTAACCTTAGATAGTCAAGCTCCATGAAAACCCAAGTGAAGTCAACTGTGGTAGTTGATATCAACTAACCTAGTTGACCCTGTCAACCCTGTTGAGCCATCTACACTCTAGAGTGAGCAATTGAGCCAAGTGTCTGCCACACCCCTTGCATGCTCATTCCCCTGTGTAAACCCTGATGAAATCTTGAGCTTTCCTGTGCATCCGTGGTTATTTTTCTTGGGTTTATGCATGTGATGTCTATCTCTAACTGCAACATCTGCGATCTGTGCATGACCCTGAGCTATTTGAGTAATTGTTAAGTGTCTGAGTTTGCATTAGCATTTCATTTGTATGCCACGCACAAAACCTGCACTTGCACCTTGAGCACCTCATACAATTTCCCTGGATTTTCTTGTGCACTTACCATCCTGTGCTGTGCACAAGTTGTGTTGTTCTGAGCACATAAGCTATGCTGTGTCATTTTGTGTGAGTTTGTGATGCTCTAAGCTGTACTGTGAGTTGCACTTAGACCTGTGTAAACTGCCAACCTAGGCTGAGCTGAGTTGCAAATAGCTGTGTTCATTTGTGCACAGAACTAGTGGGCTGCACACAAACTGAAGCCCACTCTACATAAATTGAACCCACAACCACTGGGCTTTGCATAGACTGAGCTGTGCAACTGCTGGGCTGCACATAGCCTGAAGCCCACACAAACCAAACTAAGCTCACTTAAACCAAAGCTGAGCCCATTACAACTGGGCTTTACATAACTTGGGCTGCACATTCGCAGCAACACATTGCATCACTTGGGCTTAGCTTTCCTATGTTGAGACATCATTGGTTAAACATGTTTGATGTGTGCTAAGCTATGCTTCTTTTTGAGTTCAAATTGAGTTGCTAGACCATGTCAGGATTTTGGTCCAGAATCGGGGATGGAAACAAATCCATCGAGGAGAGCTTGCTTATGGGCATGCCTCACGTATGAACTCCCCCACAGTCCATGATGATTTTAGGGAATACTATGAACCTTCTCGGGGCCCCGACTTTAAATACTCATACCCTAATCATTATGACCACATGTATCATCAACCAACATGGGAGGATGAACAATGTTATACTCCCCCAAATACTTGTATGCAATCACTAATGGAAGAGCTCATAGAGCAAAACAATGATATACTTGGATGGAAAATGCATGATCATCCCTTCTCTAGTGAACCATGTGCACAACCATGTAATGATCCTTCATATGAAACATGCATACCCACTATTGAAGACTCTCCTTCCCTTGAACAATGTTACTTGTTCTTAAAGATGAACCTGATTCATTTAGAAAAAGAAGAATGGAGGGAAGTTTATGATAGGATGATTGTTGTCCCTAATAAAGAAAATCTTGAAAATAGTGTTTCTCTTCCTACTCATGCAACTAACACTGAACATGAACCTAATCTAGAAGTAAATGAGTACACTAGAAATGCTACAATTTTGAATAGGGAAATGCATTTTTGTTATGAGGATGATGATGATGATGAATATGATATGTTAGAAGAGCATGTGCGTGCTGAAAATATGATGGAATCTTTGGGTTCAGAGACGTTAAGCGTCTCTTCTGTGAACCCTATGAATGATACTTCTTCTAACATTCATACATGCGATGTTGACTCTGAGTTTGGGTTTGTGAAATTCTTCGGTGAAAGTGAGCATGCTACACAACTTGTTTGTGACTTAAGAAAGGATGAATCTTACATTGACACTAATATTCTTATGGATCATGATATTATTTTTGTGTTCGATTCCCCGCCCATGTCACAATATGTTGCCTCCTCGATGATTATGACATGGAGATTGATGAATTGTTCTATGCGTGTGAACATGATTTACCTTCTTTTTCCGACCTTAGGAAAGTGTGTGATGGTGCAAATGATCTTATACTTGAAAACAACTTAGATGTACCTAATCTCTCTCCTAAGGCACAGATTGAAACGCTCCACCAAACCTAGGTGTAGTTTGTAACAAAATTGCAAAACCAACTTTTCTCGAAAAATGCCTAATTTAGGCCTAGAGCTTTGTGCTTCCCAAGTCCTCTTGGACCATTTTGCATCAAAGTATAACACCTTTAAGGAGCCACAGTTGGAATATGTATGTCTGCCTGTTCTTAGCAAAACTCATTTTGAGTTAGACCTTGTGCATGATGTACCTTTAAATTTGCAAGATTTTGTGCTCACAAACACATCTGTTGACAAGTTTAGGTTTGGGGGAAAATCATTCTCATATGCAGTCTTACTTACACTCTCATGTTATATCTGTGTAAGACTGTTGATGTTTGTACATATCATCTTTTGGGTTGATCCTCAACTCTTTAGATTGTTGGTATATGGTGAATTTTCATTGTATATAATCCAGTAGGACTTGTTAAATTTTTCTTTCTTGAATCGGTTGAGTCTTCTTGTGCATATATTGTGCTAATCCGATATGATCTCCACTGAGAATGTTGGATTCTAGCCTTGACAAATGAAGCTCTAACCTTGCTCCCGCCGACATACCGGTAATCTCTTCCCTTTTCTCTTATCAAAGATAGTTCTCATGGTATGTGACTGTTTATTATCTCGTTGAAACATTGAGGACAATGTTTGATTTAGGTTTGGGGGTGTGTGTGCATATAGAGTTTTTAGTCTTTTATTTTCACAAAAAATAAAAAATAATAAATAAATTCAAAGCTCTTTTGTAAATAAAAACCTCCAACTTGTAGAGATTTTAGAGTCACTAGCATGCTTCTAGCTATGTTTACATAGAGAGTCTGACCGAAATAACCGAAATTGGAAGTACTGGAGAACACAATCGGGTTTCTTAGTTGATTAGAGCGTTAAAGTTGGATTTAACCATACCGGAGGGCGAATTAGGTGTTGTTTAGATATTCGGTAGTAGAATTGTAATCACCCATAGTGGAGACTACCCATTTTACATCAAGTGAGGCACCAACCTTCAATTTTTTGCAACTTTCTAGAAAAGCTGTTAGAGTGTGTGTCACCGTACGTCAATTCCAGGGTAGGAATGGTGAGCTACCCAACTTCGCACCACTTTCAAAGACTATTTTTGATCTCTTGAGTGCTAATTTTGTCAATCATGAGGGTGACGTTTAAAGATGAAAACTCCTTCTAAATATCGATTTGCAATTAGCATCACTCTCTCTCTCAATCACCGGACCCATAGAAACACATCATCGTCAGCAAGCGGAGCAACATCAGAATATTTGAAGGAAAAGTTGATATAGTCCAAGGTTTACGTGCAACAAAGGAAAGAAAAAAAACAGAAGATGAGAATTAATGAAGTTTGTGAAAAATTGAGTTTTATTGTTTTATTTCAATTCTAAAAAAAAAAAAAATGTTTGTCAAGTTTTTGTGAAGTTCGAAGTTCGTCATCTACATTTGAAGACCGAAGATTGAAGACGTTTCTATGAATCCGAGAGAGTGATATTAATTGCCGATCGGGTGAGAAGGTAAGTGAGTACTCCCATCCTTGCTAATGGTTGATTTCCTTTCTTAGAGATCATCGAGAAAAGATTCTTTTTGTCCACACTTCCGTGGAGTCTCCGTAAATTATTTCGGAAGGTTATCCTTCTTACCTTCAACGTGTGCGGGATTTCTCTCTTTATTCCCGCCTCGCACACATGAGAGACTAAAAAGCGGTCTTTTTGAGTGCAATTATCATCAAACCCTAATGGTGAGGCGAAGTCGAGGCTTATGATCACAATCGAATCCGAATTCTTTCATATGGTATGGTTATTTCTCGCTCAAAGACTTAAGGATGAGAATGCGTTCTTTGGTAGTTCTAACTTCGTGTTACTAGCATGCAGAAACTCTATGTCCTCATAGCTCCTTGGATGCTTGAGACTCTTTTACACTCGAAGTTGGAGAAGGTTTTGTGGGTACACCTCCTGTAAACCCTCACGAGACTACAACTCGTCCACTAGGGACACCTAGGGGTTTAAAGGCTTAGTGCATACGCTAAATGCATTCGAGAGACTGCGACAGTGGTATAGTTAGGATTTCTTAATTTGTTTCACTTGAGGACAAGTAAAATTCAGAGTTTGGGGGTATTTGATGAGTGCCAAATATTGCATATTTATACATCTATTTATTGGCATTTAGCTCATCTTTTGTGTTCAGAAATCAGATATTATCCCAGATTCTGTATTTTCTTTGTTTTCAATAATAAATATTTGTACTAATTAATTTTGTGATTTTAGGTAATAAATAAAGTTCGGAGAATCTGAGGAGCCAAAAGAGCAGAAAATTGGAGAAGAGCGTCTATGGAGCAGAAAGCCAAAGCCCGCGCGCGCATCAGTTGCAACCCAACAAGGAGCAACCCATTTACAAGACATGGGATTGAGCAGTCCAAGACCCGGCCCATAATCCAAATCCAAGACCCGTTTTACTCTGAGCCGTCAGATTTGCTCCATCTACATCCAACGCTCGCTGCATCTCTCACATCATCTCTTGATGCTCCCGCTTCACAGCAAAACTGCATATACCTTATCCATCGACCAAACCTCATTTCCCATCTTCCCTTCTCTTTCTTCTTCCCTCGACAGAAACCAGAGCTCCACCTCCTTCACCCGACCAAACCTGCAAATCCACCTTCCACAGCCACCTTCCTGCAGCAACAAAAATAAAGATCAAGAATGGTGTACCAACCCCTACTGTCTCTCTATCTCCTCCGTAGCTCCTCCCTAGAAGCTAAGATCGAGATAGGAAGAATTAGGGTTAGGGTTTCGTTAACAGTGAAGGGAACATCAAATTAAGGAGTTGCAGAGCCGATTTTACAGAGGGAACCACTGATTCAGCGGTTATAGTAAGTGGGTTTACATTTATTGTCGAATTGGAGAGTTAGAGAGAATTAGGGTTTGGAGGTATAAATAGAGGTGAACTGTGTATGTGTAAAACCTTATGCATGGGCTAGCCAGAGCACCAATTTAGTTTTAATTATAGTTTGTTTTGTATTTAACCATGTTCTAAATCAGTTTGCTAGGATGTCAATGAAACCCTAATTCCCTGGCATGTGATTTCAACTTTGTTTGAGTTATTCTTGAGTGATTAATTTATCAGATATTTTAAATTCTAGCACCCAATGCTTTACTCTCACAATGAATGCCATGTATCCATTGTAGTTAGGCTACAAATTGTGTTGAGTGTGTCTTTGCACTCAGTGCCTTAGAAATAGATGCTAATTCCCTTGACTAGTTGTGCTTAATTAGACAACTAGTGCTCTGGGTTAGTACTTTAGCTGATAATTGAAGTGTCACTTGGAGAAACCCTTTAGATAGGTGGTAGGATTGACACACTTCCCTTATCTATCACAGGAGCAAGAAACTCGACTTAGTTGAACACATAATAGGAATTAGAAGTGGATTTGATAATCCTAGTACCCATTTATTCTCTTTGTTTGTATTCATCTTTATTCCACCTGTCATAACCTCCACTTAGTCGTATCGACAAAACAACAGCTTGTGTTACCTTGCTAGAAAAGCAGTTTAGTGAGCTTAGATCAACCATACAACACCACAAGTCTCTGTGGGATCGACCTGTACTTGCCACGCCTCCAACAGGCGCTGTGCACTTTGCAGTATCACAAGTAGGCATAAAAATAAACCCCATTCCCTAGCCTACCAGTACGTAGGCAGCCGCAATGAGTTGCAGCATTGCCGGTCCATCACTTTGTCGTTCATATCATTTATTTGAGAGATGATTGCGACATTCTGGCCTCTCAAATCATCTGGCTCGTTAGCTCGACGCAAGAGATGATTGTGGTCAGATTTGATGAGGCGAGTTGCATTCCATTCCTTGGATGCTCATACTTCCTATCAAGGCGTTCGACATAGGCATGTACCAATAGCGCATTGGGCATGGCCAGGAAATGATTAGCCCATACATCTTAGGGTCGGGTCATCACATCGACCTTCAATCTGCTTTCTGTTATGTATCAACTTTAGTTCTAATCATTTCATGTTTTATAATGTATCCTTTCAGACTCAAATTCAGGGAGTTAGTGTTAGATTTTCTTTTTTCCCCAGTCTTTTTGCCAATAGGAATATATTTGTTTAGGTAAAAAAAGATATTTTAGAGTAAAAAAACGATATATAATAGGTAAAAAGGAGATATAATAGGTAAAAAAAAAAAGAGTTATAGTAAAAAAAAAAGAGTGAAAAATGAAAATTTTAAGGTAAAACTTTAAAAACCAGATACTAAACTCAAGAGAGTGTAAAATGCTACGACTCATCGAGTAATCAGTAAACCGTAAATTCATACGAGAACGAGTAGCCGTGTGATTTCCCTTCCCTACTACCCGGATCAGATGTGATCCACCTTGTAGAGAAAGGGAGGATATGGAAGATCATAGTGGTTGCGATTTTGATTTTTTCCTACATACGAGGGATAGGGTAGGGAAAAGGGGCACCATAGTGCTTGGCCTTAGTTTCGATGCATTGGATTGTTGTTTGTGGTCTGATAAAATGCCTGCCTCACTTATCTGAAAAGGAAGAAAATCAAGATAAGGTTACTTGGCTTAAACATCAACAAGGACCCTACTGATTGATGTTGGTTACTCTCCCAAACATGGGGTGATGATGCCCATTATTTGATGGTCTAGTCTGTAACCGTGTAAAGGTGTCTCACAGGACGGGATCAGGATTTGCGGGACTCGGACACTTCTATGGGTCTTTTCAGAAAGCAGCTCACAGCTGTATTCTTCTGCCCAACAAAATCATTATTGGATCTTCATGGGCCGGTAGAGTAAAACAGAACTTCGCCCAGAATGAGCATGTACGATGGTGCACCATGGGGTCTAATAACAGTTGTAATTTGGATGATAGTAGACCTTAGCTTGGTCTACCTACCCCACTTCTGACTCCCGAGAAGCGAGAAAGCTCCAAAATAGATGCATCAATTTTATTTGTCAGACACCAATGGTCGACCAATGCTCATTAGTCGTCTAGTATATAGTTCATGTGGTTTTTTTTTGGCATAAACACGTTTTGGAGTTGGGGTACCTCGTGGATGTTCCAGACAAATTTGTTGTGTTTCATAGTCAAAAACTCAAAGTTAAGAAACAGTTAACGGTTGACTGTTTGAGTCAAACGGTTTTAACATAGGTGACTAATGTGTTTGCTACCCACGTTATAACCATGCCCAACAACAAGCACTTAGTTCGACTACTAGAAACAATCTTCTCTTCTTGTCTACAATGTATCAGTTAATTCAAACTTCAAAGATTGCTCCCTGTAAATTTTGACCGTTCAGTTGATACTGTGGTTGTACGTTGAATCTGAGACCCTTTCTGTTAGGTATGATACGGACTACGGAGTAATATTCTCTTTTGGAGCCATTAGTCAAAGATCACCCGCAACAGTTTGAAAATGAAGGTCGGTCTATTTCTTAACCACACAAAAAACTAGCCCCATAATCTGGGCTAACTTGAATACAACCCCCTAACATTGATTGCTCATACAACTACACTAGTTTCCTTTAATTTTTGTTATTAGAGCTAAATCCTTAACCTTGACTGAAATTGCATGCTCGCAAGACAATCTGTTCACTGTTTTACTCTTCCATGCATTTTAGTATGGTAACATACACAAGATTTGTGTTGTTATCACGCATTTGAGTGCATAAGCATATGGATATGGATCAAAAATCTATAATACACATATAACTTAATCGAAAAATATTCTTTTCTTTTTGGAAAATGATTTATACACCGAGATTTATTCAGCGAGTGAAACAAACTCAAACTCCACCCCTCTATTTTCCTCCAATGGGACCCCCGGGCTGTGAGTGTCGGTGCATTCTCGAAGTAGAATGCTCGGTGAGGGTAGAATCACTCTTTCTTTTTATAGAAAAGGAAAAAGAATAGACGCAATAGTACAGTACAGTACTTGTTATCAAATTAAGATATGGAATGAAGAAACTATCTAGTTTTCAATCAAAAATACTGTTGAGTCCACAAGTTCATGCTCCATAATATATTGTGTACCACCGACCACCGTTCCTCCAACGACTAAGACGGATTAACTATGAATAATCAACTGCAAAAATGGAAGGAACAACAATGCGCACAACACGGGTCAAGCTCCATCGATCTTTATATTCAACTGAAGCGAAAAGTATATTATTGAGTTTTGACTTGTTATCCGCCTTACGTATATATATATATCCTATTCAACGTTCTTCATTCTAATATTAAAACACAACAAGACTTCAAAAGCCGGAAGATTTTGGTTTGACAAGTTGTTTGTATATAAACTATGGCCCATTACCATTAGGATCTTGCAAGATATATAGAACAAATTGTCTTGGATAGATTTCCAAGATATCGAAAAGCATTTGTGCATTATCATATCGATCGTCTTTATGTGACTCAGTCATTTTCTATATCATACATACACATGGATTAAAGTAGTAGGATATATGCGAAACATAGGACCAGAGACAATTTTATGATCTTCTATTTATAGCTAGTTTGAAAGTAAGATTGCATAATAATATGTGGGATCTGATCAATACTAAAGATATGGTGGTATACTAAAAGCTAGTGGCAATATATAATGCAAACTAAAAAAATTACTTAGCCTAATCCCTACGCGAAAACAAGTTGTGTTAGTGGCGTTGTTAACTATAGACATTGATCAAAAGTCATATGCTTTTTGTACCGAATTAAGATCGATCGTTCGAGTATAATCAATTAAAGAACATGATGGACCAACATGGCTAGATACCTGAATATCATTTTCTAACTAATAAGTACCCCTACAAAAGAACTGATCAAAGAATAGCAATGAGTAAAGGAGATACAAAAGAAAGACAAACCTCTCTGACCAGAGCGCTTCTATCTTCGAACAACATAAACTATATAAATTAGGTCGTCTGTCGATCATTGCGAGCTATAGCATATATCTTGAGCATCAGTATACATACATGCGCGTGTTCTCGTCCTACATATCTTCACGTCTTAGCTTGTTTAGAAGAGCTGTAATGAGTGCATCCCTCTTCTCTGCTCTAGCTTCATCTCTCATCCTTCTTTGTTCTTCTCGCTCTCTCCAACTTCTATCCATTAGTAACCTCTCTTTCTCTAAATCTTCCATTCTTTGTCTCCATTCCATCTCCCTCATCCTTCTCTCTTTTTCTCGTAATTCAACAGATTCTCTCCATTGCGCTTCCATTTGCATTTGTTGTCTCATGAACTCCTCCAAAATATGTTGCAAGTTACTATTATCAGCATTACCAGTGGATGTGCTAGTTGTACTTGCCCCCTTTCCCTTTCTCATTTTCTTTTTAACAACTAATTTTTCTTCATCACTTTCTTCATTATCATCATCGTCATCTGAAGATAATCTAGACCCTTTCTTTCTCATACCACTACTGGTTGGTCCACCTTCAGCTTCAAGCCATAGCATCCTCTGCATCCTAGCTGAGAAGATAGCTTGAAGCTCGTTATAAAATGGGAATTGTTGCCGCATACTTTCTGGCTCAATGGTTTCACAACCCTGTAGAATAATCAAACACATGACATGACCTTATTAATCATTTGATTGTTAATCCCTTAATTAGTTGATATACTAGATCAAACCACATAATCATAACGAGTACTTTGTCATTTCATAACCAGCATATCTTTAGTATTGATAGAGAGCTAGGCACCATAACTCAGCATACATATAATCACATTATCAATCAGTTTCTATTCTAGCTAATCTTACTAGATCACTAGATACTTAATCAAACCCTAGCTAATTTGTTTCTAAATCAACCATAACTACTTAGAAATTTGGTAGATGTGTCATGCATATACAGTGGTTTTATTATGTGTTTGCATGCATGTTTTGGATAATAGAACTACGAATTTTTAGATGAAAGAAAGAATTTAAAGAAGAATAAATACCTTGTATCGGGTAACAAGATTCTTCCACTTGCACTTGCACTGATCCGAACTCCGAAGATAACCCTTTTCTTTCATCTTATTAGAAATGACTTCCCAGAGAAGCTTGTTACGTTTTGTTTCCATGAATGTTTGATCCAACTCTGCTCTTATTACCAAAAACTCCTTTGTTTCTTGAAAACTCCATTGAGGCACTCTACTATCTCCTTGTTCCATACTACTCATACTATGGTGCTGCTGCTGCTGTTGTTGTTGTTGCTGATGTTGATGATGATGCCCCCCCCTCCATGGATCACATCCACGCCCACACCTATCTATTACAAGAGATATCAGAAAGAGAAAAGAAGAAAGGGAAATGAAAATAGTTGAATATATAAGTTATTTTTGATCAGGTATGTGTATGGTGTGAATGTTAGAGAAGACTACCTAGGGTTTGAAACTTGAAAAAGAATAATTTGTTGTGGGTTTTGAGGTTTAGGGTTTGATGATAATATTATTATTGGCTTCTTTTTTATATCTCCAGATGAAATCTAGCGTGTGAAGTGTGAACTCAAGGTGTGAAAATGGGGTCTTGTTCAGTAGAGTTTATCAATTTGATCTCTCCTTTTTACCTTATAGTTTTTTTTTCTCCCCAAGCCTTCTATCTAAATTCTAAAATAAGTTAGTTGTACAGAACAAAATCTAACAGGAGAAGAGAACAAAAACTAACAAATTTTGTTTGTTGTTGAAATATAAACAAAATCCAAGGGAATTGAATTCTGATTTCATTTCTGAAAAGAGTTAAATGAGAAAGAGAGAGAAGAAAACAGTGTGTTTTTGGTACAACAAGGTTGTGTGTTGTGTGTCGGAAATTATCTGTCAAAAAACGCGTTTTTCTCTTTTTATTTGCTTTTTGTTAGTATTTTTTTTTAATAAATAAAGTTTTCGATTTTTTCTGATCCACATTTGTTCTCACTACGCTGGTGTGACATCAGGGTTATGTCAGGAGAATCGTGTATTGCAAGTCAAATGTACAGTTGGAGTCCAACTAATGGCAAGATATCGACATATAATGGTTTATTTATCAAAAAAGTGAAAATGACTAAGCCATGAGTGAGAGGTATACGAGAAGCTATTGAATGCTTCTTGGGGTTGTCTAACTTGAGGATTAAGTTTCTCTAACTTATGTCGGTCTTCAGATTATGCACTTTGGCGGTTTGCTCGCTGAGCTTTCCTCCCTGACACTGTTGCGGTAAATTGCTAACCAAGATTGTAATTAGAACCTGTGAAAGGACAATAGTCTCACATCGCTAGATTCCGTATAATTAACTTAACAGCCCGTTCGTTTCAAGGAATCCAATTCCTAGAGAATGCGTCAAATTCCTTGAATCGAATGGGGCAAATAAAATCTATGTAATTGGGAATTTTAATTCATAGGAATCCAATTCCCTCAAAAATGACCGATTTCCATTGCATTGGTCCAATGATGCAATGGAATTGGATTCCGGGGTAAAAACAAAGGTAATTGAATTACCTCAACCGAACATAAATTTTTTGGATTGGAATCTAATTCCAAGAATTGGATTACCCCATAATTGAATTTCTAGGATTCTAATTCTCCCAACCGAACGGGATGTAAATATAATATGGACACTCATCATTGCTAATTGGTTTTGAGTTGGATGCCCGCAGACTTTAACATGACATCAGAGCCAAGACCCAGACCTGTTGTACGCCGGGTGTAGGCCGAGTTACTGGCCGAAGTGTACCGATTTTGTCGCTTGTACATCCGGGGTGTAGGCCGAGTGGCCGATGTGTACCGATTCAGTCACATGTACACCTGTTACCGATTGAGTGGTCACTCGTACGTAGGTCCACGTGTTAGATCGAGACTGACCTTACACGTGAGGGGCGTGTGAAAGGACAATAGTCCCACATCACTAGATTCCGCATAATTAACTTAAATATAATATGGAAGGCCCGTTCCACTCATTTCCAATTGATTTTGAGTTGGATGCCCGCATACTTTAAATCAAAATTTGGACTAATATAAAACTATATTTGTTTTTTTCGGCCAATAATATGAAAATTTGGAGAGAACATAAATTCATAACAAAAGTCTTGCAAGAGAAGAAAAATTACAACTGCAGCAGCTGTTAAATCTGGAGTGATTACCTCTGTTTTTTTCTTTTTTTTTTTAAATTTTGACACAATCAGCTGGGTGATTGCCTCTGTTGTGAAAACTAGGACATAGAATTGCCAAAACATGGTCCGACAAACACTTTTCTACATCGTGTGCGTGCATCTGCAAGTTCGGCACAATATGAACGCCTTTATGTGAACTTACTTGTACGCGGAAATGTGATGATGATCATGACCCCACGTGATACAGAGTTTGACATTTCGTCCACGTGTCGCACATGCGAGGGAACATTCAAAAGCTGAACACAGCAAATAAAGCCCACTGATGATGGGGTGTGGGTTTTAGGATTAGCACGACCCATCACCAGAATGAAGAGTCGATATGGTCCCTACCATTCTTTGTCTGTATTTCGTAAGAGAGCGACTCTGAGATTAATCGGAAGGATATATTGATTAATCTCAAGTAATTGGTGAGTATTAAGCCTATCGGGTGTTTTCCCTGAAGCAGCTTATCATAGTTTCACCTGTCGACCTCGGGTTTATAGAGGAGATTCAGTGCATTCTGTATTAAATTTGTCGGGTTTCATCGATTGGTAGAAGCAGAGAAATCGTAAACACAAAAACAGCCGCGCATGGACCGACACAAAAATCCAAATTTAGGGTGATGAGGTGCTGAACCGGAAATGATATGTTGACCGCGTAATTCTCCCGATCTTTTATCCCGCTCTAATACAAATAGGTCCCACAACTGCCCTGTATCCATCCAGATGTTAGAGAGTTTAAATCTCTAACGTTCATTTCCTCATTATTGGGGAGACTTTGCAGTTTTGGGAGAGAAGCGCGAAATTTGAAGTCTAGCACTTTTAAGCCTTTCAATATATTCTTCTTTTTTGCCGAGGAAAAAAAAGAGAACTCGGTTGAAGAGACTTACGTGGTCTGTCTTGGCATCGCATACTTGGACACTAAATTATTTCTTTTTTCTGCATTCGCACACTAAATTAAGAACTTCTACCAAGGATATATATCTAGGGAAATAATTTACCGACCGTGAGTTGGGCACCGAGGATTAGCATGCTTGACATGGTTTGCGTAACAAATATGTTTGCTCTAATGCATGTCTAGAGTAAGCTAATCTATATTTTGTTTAAGTTTAGTTGATTTACTAGTATAAGCTAATCTATATTTTGTGTAACTTTAGTTTATGATTTAATCATGCTTTAATGACTAGCTTAAGGTTAATGCTAGATAATAAGGTCGAGACTTAACATGACTTGTCAATTAGCTTGACATGTCATATGTGTTGTCCATTGTAGCCATGATGTGTCCTCTAACTCACGATGAAAATGTTAGAGTGACATATGGCTAGCATGACAACGACTCACTTCTAGCCTCATGTGGTTTTAAAAAGAAAAATCTATTTTCATCCATCATTAAGAGTGTGAGGAAATAGAAGTTGATCACATGTCATGTATTTCCTTTATGATATGGTTGTTTTTCTATTTCTTATTCTCAGTCTGATTTAACATGAATTGTTTGTTCTATGTGGTGTTGTGTGAGTAGTTTATGAACTGAAATATGTTTATATATATATGCATGATTATTTTGTTGTTGTCGAGCATGTTAAGACTAGGATTATCTATTGTTTCATCTAATGAGTACTTTATGATCATGTTTATGTATAAAGTTTGATGATTATGCAATTGAATTCCCAACATTCAATTTCTATTTCCCCTAGTTTTTTCATGTTCTTTAACTACGTTATATGTAATTTTTTTTGGTTTAGTTACTTATGGAGTTTGTTGCTGATAGCATGAGGAATTCTATTATAGCATATGGTTTAAGGAATCATATTTTGTTTCAGTGTGAGCTATGGTTTGAGAAAAAGGCAGAGACGTCTTTATAGTCCCACATAATTGTTTTCCATGGAGATGACAACAACAAAATGCATATGGTAGTTACTGCTTCTATCTAGTGTGTGCTCTTTTAAGTGAAGGAGGGTATGCCGAAAAGCTAATTGCAAGAGAAACTTTTCTGATTTATGGTGGGTCTAGTGGAATTGGTATATGTTGGTGTTTTTCTTATCTTAAGGAGACTTATGCTTATTCAAGCACAAGAATATTTCTTTAAGAAAGTTATTCTGAAACGTAGAAGTCTTGGCCCTTTTGTGAAAAATTTCAACATAGTGGGAGGCAGTTTAAATGGCGATTCCTTGATTGTTGAAAATAGTGATTTCTGGTACTATCAAGTGTTTCGAATCAGGAACTTCATCATCTTCTAAATTGATTAAAGAAACTGTGAGTGGTTCACATGAGTATATCATGAGGGTATTC
Organism: Papaver armeniacum; assembly: GCA_023531295.1. Lineage (NCBI taxonomy): Eukaryota > Viridiplantae > Streptophyta > Magnoliopsida > Ranunculales > Papaveraceae > Papaver > Papaver armeniacum. The sequence goes on from JAJJWW010001396.1 coordinate 168,841, forward strand.
TCTAACTAAAGGCATGGGTACTATGACAAAAGATATAGATATCATTCCTTCTTAGCTTATATTTAGATCTGATTTCTTGATATGGTAAATCTCGTTGGATTATTGATGTTTAGAAGACGGTCTGTGTCTTGATTGCTAAATTTTATCATAGCTTCCTTGTTGAATTGCTAGATCTAGGGTTATTCGTTTAAGATTATTAATTACTTTTTGGTTTAATAGATTCTTGTTGCTGCTATCTTCATATAATTGTTAACGCAACTCTTTGCTTATGTTGTTTTTTTGATTTGTGTTCATCGAATCTTCTGTTGCGGCTTCTCGATTATATAAATTGAATTTTTATGTTTGGTGAGTGGTGATCAAAGTTAGGGTTTCCAAATGGAACTCTTTAAAGGAAAATTGAAAACTTTCTTATGTGATTTTAATGGGTTTGGGGTTTAAATTGGGGATTTTAAAATGAGTTTTAAAGCAGAATTTCTTAAAATGGGTTCTTATAACCGGGATTTTTAGATTAAAAACGTAAATGAAAACCTTCATAATATTCCATGATCGATTTGTTTATGTGATTGTTATTACTAGTGGTCTTATGACCATTTTTTTCTGGTTCTTATGCTTATGTAGTAGTTACTACTGTCTTTTAATTAGTGTAATAGATCTTCTACTTCATTTGTGTTATTTTTTGACGTAGGGGAATATGCTAGTCGAGTAGTTATGTCATGTGTGATTATCGCCTTGTTTTGATAATCTTTCGCATGTAATATGCTATTATTTTATCTCTTTGTCCCTTCATATAGGTTTTTGCTTAATCGTAATGGACTATTTACCATTCCTCCACTTTTTTCTCCCTATCTAATCTTTTGAAAGTTTCTTTGTTTTAGATAGCTATGATTTTATATCATGAGATGTTGAGTGTTATATGCATGTACTGATTGTGGTTTTATTTTTGTTGGTTCTTAAATTTTCTTTTCTTCTCTTGTAATTGTTTTTTCTTAAACTCTTATTTTAGGATTATTTGAAATAGGGTGAAAACCTTTATTATGGCCCAAGTTCTGATCTTTTCAAAAAAAAAAAAAAGGTAAGGTTTAATTTTGTTCAGTGTATTATTAGTCCTAGTTAGTTAGGGGCCTTTTTTCAGGCCTATTTTCGTCTTGATTTAAATGTTAGAACCTCTTATAAACTTATGTTATGCATATTTGAGTTGTCCTGCTAAATATCTGTGTCAAAATGAAGATTTCATCCCCAGTTTCCAACCCTAAGCTCCTCTAATCAGTCTAAACCCCCAGGTAAGTCCACTTAAACTACTAGTTTTTATATCCTCTTTTCAAATTTTAATATTTTTGCTTTATTACTCGACTAACTCCTATGTTATTTTAGTTTGGAGTTTTTACATGCAATCTGTTCATAATAGTCTTTTCAAGTGTGTAATAATTCTATCGAATCTGTAATAGTCTAGTATAATTTTTCGAGGATGATGTCTTTAGGAGGTGATTGATAATGTACTTTTCTCGAACAAGTAAAAGAGATTTAGTATTAAAGCATTTAGGCAGTAGTTTTGCAGGGCAAAATTAAGCATCATCTACCTTTATGTCTCATGTGGTATTCCTTGTAAGTGTTGTATTATATAGCACACCTTCTAGGTTATAGCTGTACTTCAATTTTGTAAGTGTTGTATTATAAAACACACCTTCTAGGTCATAATTGTAAACCGCTCCTTATAGTTTATAATTGTATACCTCAAAAGATATTTCTTGTAAGTGCTGCCATATTAAGCACACCTTTTAGGTCATTTTTTTTCCTTCACGGTTACTTCAAATTGATAAGGTGAGAGTCAATTGCTTTTGCATTCTAGGAGCTACATACTGGTGCCTCTTCTACTTCTAAAATTCACGTTCTCGCACACCTTTGTCACTTTATAGAGTCTATTCAATTTTGGTAAGTAACAGTGAGTATCTTGGCTGTCAAGGAATCAACCAACCCTATAAAACATATAAGGGGATTGGTTTCCCTTCACATGCTCAACTTCTTATTCCTCTCTGAAACCTTAGCAAATGAACACCACATGAGAGGCTTGGCTCAATCCTTATACTTCCAAAACCACTTCTCTGTTCCTAAAATTGGAATGCGGGGAGGTCTTTGTCTAATGTGGGAGAATAGCCTCAATATTCAAATATTACTTCAATTACAAAATGCAATGGTTACTCCACCAGCCCCTGGTCAACCCTGTTTTTTGATAGGTGTGATAAACACCTAGATTTATATCTATTGTTTATGCTTTCTTTGCTACTTTTCTTGTGAATTATGTATCTTATGTTTGTTTTTGAGTTTTTAGGTGTTTTGGAGTCATTGGAGCGAAAGAGGAGGAAATATGCGCAAAACGGATACCACGGACATTTCACAGACGGGTGTTATCTGGAACCCAGCCAAGGTTAAGGGGCTGCCAATGGGTGGCTGTGTCCAACCACAGAGGGTGCAAATATTCATTCCACTTTTAAAGCCCCTGACTAGGTCGAGACTAGAGGGAGATAATTCCCTTTCTCTCTTCTCCATTGTTCTCTGCAACCAAAGAAGAAGAATCCGTGAAATCCACAGAAGAAACATGAAATTGAGAGATGGAAAAGCTCGGGTTCGGTTAGGGTGAGAGTATTGATAAGATGAAACTCGAAATTGGAGTTATTGTTACTGCCGATTTCAGAAATAGAGGGAGTTGGATTTGTGATGATTGCATCTGTAATGTGTTTTGATGGAACTGGCTAGGGTTTGAGATTCATATTTATAAATCGGTGAGGGGTGAAATGTGCAAATTCGGGTTGTATTAAGACATGGATTAGAACAAGAAGACATGGCAGAGAAAAATTTAGGATATTGATTCATGGGTTCGAGCTGGGTGTTGGTCAAGGAACTGAGCTGTGAAGATAGAATTTGGGTTCTGGAGAATAAGAGCAATTGCGGGTGAAGAATGTTGGCAGTTGATGGAGCTCGAGAGGCAGTATGAATTGTAGCAATTGAGATGAACTGAAATGATGGTTTTGAAGTTATTTGAGTGAGAAGCAGCAGAGGAATTGAAGCTGGTGTTTAGCAGTGGGTTTAGTTATTTGCAGCTGCAGTCTGGTAGAATGGATTAAAAGGAGATGTTCAAGGGTATTGAGTGTTTGATGCTTGAAGGGTTTAATGATGTTGTTATAGGTAAGGCTGAAGTGAAGTAGATGAGCAGTTGGAGCTGAAATCGCACAAGGGTTTGCTGTTGGAGATTAAAGACAAGCTATTGTTAGTTCACGGGAGTGGAGAATGGAGTTGAAGTTATGTAGTCTCAGATGGTGATGGTAGTTGTGCAGAATTGCAGCTGTGGTGGTATTGCTGCTAGAGATAGTCTGAGTTTGAATGGGTTTTTGTTTGAAACTGTGAGATATGGATTCTGGTGGTGTGTGTAACTAAGAAAGTGCCAGGGAAATGTAATGGGAAGAATGAGTGAAGCTCAAGAAAATTACAGGTGCAGTTCAAGAAGGAGAAGGTGATGCAGTTAATGTTGCAGCTGCAATTCAGCCGAACTATAGGTGCTAGCGAAGCATGGAAGAGCTGCTGCAATGGCTGTGACAAAACTGCAGTGCAAATGGAATGTTGATGCTGTTGGATTTAAAGCTGCAGCAAGAACAAGAAGTGAAGCCATGGTGCAAGAAGATGGTGCTGTAGCTGGGAAGAAATCAAGGAGAAAAGAATTGAGCCGAGTAAGGAGTTAAGCTAGACTAAAATGACAAAGGTTCTAGTGGAGTTGATGTTGCCTTGACACTGAAGTTGAGATTGCGAAGCAATAATGTCGGTTGCTGCTGAGTTTACAGGGAAGCTTGGATGGATGCAGTTGCTGTCTTGAACTAAAATTGGTGAACGCAGGTGGAGATAATGACTATGATAGTGCTACTCCTGCTGGAATGGTGTTATTGCATTGGCTTGGTCTGGAGTTGGCAGAGCTGAGATGGACTCGCAGAATGGTCGAGGCACTATGAAGTCTGATGAGTTATGAAGTCAGATGGATTTGGTTGAGTTTGATGGGTATGTAATTCAGACTTGGATGGAGCTATTGGTGTTGAGTGGTTGGTCCTGAGATTGCAGAAGTTGCAGTGAGGCCATGGAAGATTGCAAGTCTGAATTGAGTGGTGCAGTTGAAGAAACTAAGTTTCTAATGGGTTCTGGTGACAACAGTAAGAGGAGCTAATCTGTGCAGCTAGTGCTGAGATGCTGCCATGAATGTGTGGGTTGCGAGAGGACTTTGCATCTAATGAAGAGAAGAATTTACTGTTGCTTGCGAGAGAATGAATGAAGCTTTGTAGGCGAATGGGAAAATGAAATTGAATGACTTAGATGTATGCTAGGACTGTGCAGAGGTGAAGAATGAATTTTGGTCGGGAAACTACACAAAAACAACCATAACTCGGCTGGGTTCCGATTCAAGCGAGTTAACCCGCCGATTCAGGTGAGCTGACTCAAATGGACTTGTTTTGACTGGGCTTCACTTGTGGGCTCAACTTCACGGCCATACTTAGGTAAGTTGTGGCAACAGATTGGAAGGAGATTGTGTGCAAGGGATTTTTACTTGGACACCTATAAAAGAGAAAAGTCTTCTCATTCAAAATCTTATCTCTTCTTCTACTTTGGTTCTAGGGTTTAGAAACATGAAACTTATCTTCCTTCTTGTTATGAACTCCTATGCTATGAGTGCATAATCTTATCATCGGTTATGGATTAGTTTGATTTCACATAACATGTTTCTTGTTCAATAAATTAGTTTTCTCTCATATTATCGTTTATGATTCACCATTAATATTGTTACATGATTTGAATGTTTATTTGGTCGAGTCGCGAATCGATTGAGTTTGCTTTTATCTTTATTGCTAGATTAGAGTTTATTATACGCAAAAGTGATGAATTTCTGATTGCAAGTAGCATAATTGTGAATATTGCTTGTAGTGATACATCCTAGTAGTCACAAGTGGATCATGACCTTTATTAAATCAGATTAGTGCTTTTACACGTTCGATTGCTTTGATTGGCCTGATTTCATAGAACTTAATGCATCTAGGGAATTAAACTTGATTAGTGCTTTTACACGTTAGGTTGTTCTCTTAGATAGAATTCATATTCACATCTTTTAATGTGTTTGTTGATGACAAGAGGAGATTTGCGGGATATTCTTGCGATCAAGCTATCCTAGGGCCTTTGATAAAAGTTGAGATTAAAATATCAATTCTAGTTATTATGTCGAAAACATGTTTGTGATTGAACACGAAATCCTTAAACAATATCTTTATATCTTGATTTGCGTGTTTTCTTTGCTATATTTGTTTTTAGTATAACTTAGTTTATAAAAATCAGAAAACCCCCCTTGTTACCTTTGTTAATATAAGAAATCGAAACAAACGGCAACCTAGACCTCTTTGTGGGAACGAACTCTTTCTTACCACGTACTTCATTTATATTAGTAGGGTGAGAAAGTGAAATTATTTTTGCTCGGCTGACAACCGATCAGTTTTGCACATGCATATATGGCCCACCACACCCAAATTTAAGAAAAAATCTCTAGGAAGACTTTCTGTCAATCTTTCACAACACCAACCCAGCTATTCCTTGAGTTTTGCAAGGTGATTTCAGTGATGTTGTGGATCAATCAGGCAAAAAAAAAAACGGAATACAGGTACTGTATGTACAATCTCAACCTTTCCTCACAATGACAGACCATATGGGTTTTATGGATTTAGGATTTCGAGGTGACCCCTACACTTGGACAAACAATCAACTGGGGAAAGTGATGAGTGCCAAATAGTGCATATTTATACACCCTTTTATTGGCATTTTACTCATCTTTTGCGCTTAGAAATCAGATATTATCCCATATTCTGTATTTTCCTTGTTTTCAAGAATAAATATTTGTATTAATTAATTTTGTGTTTTTAGGTAATAAATAAAGTCCGAAGAAATCGAGGAGCCAAAAGAGCGAAGAATTGGAGTCGAGCATCTATGGAGCAGTAAAGTCGAAGCCGCATACAAGCAATGTTGCAACCCAACAAGTAGCAACTCATCTACAAGACATGGGCCCAAGCTATCCATCTCCGACCCGTGACCCGGATCCGAGTCCATCATTCCTGAGCCGTTAAGATCTTCACTCGCCACATCCTACGCTCGCTCGGCCTTGCACATCAACGTTTGATGCTCTCGCTCAACAGCAGAATCACCAGCTTATATCCCGAGCCGTTCAGATCTCTATCAGCTCCATCCTACGCTCGCTCGGCCCGTCTCATCATCACTCGATGTATCTGCCTCACAGCAAAACTCCCCATACCCTATACCCTAATCGACCTAGCCTCATTTCATTTTCATCTTCTCTTTCTTCTCTTCTCTCTTCCACCCGACCTTTGCAAAACCCTTACCACCTCCATCACCTCCTGACATTAGCCGCTTCCGCCACCTCCATCACCAACTCCATCAGAGCAGCCACCTACTCCCACCCCTTAGGTCTAGATATCTCTTTTGTAGTTTCTACCAACCCTAGAAACTAAATCAGAGATAACTAGAACTAGGGTATTCAACCAACAACCCCACATGGAGTTCTGAGGCGTTTGACAGTAAGAGAGAGCGGAATCGAGTATGGGTGAAGAGTATGTTTGCTTTATTTTCTATTTTATCTCGATTTTTGAAGAATTAGGGTTTGGTAGTTTTGAGCTGTGCATGTATAAATAGCAGTAAAGAGTGTTGTGTAGAATTTATGCCTGGACTAGCCAGTGCTTCAATTAGGGTTAATTTGTAGTTTGTTTATTTTCTTGATGCTTTAATTTAAATTACTAGGGTTTGAGATGAAACCCTAGCTTATTCTTGTGTGTGTTTCTTCATCAACTGTTCTTGAGTGCTTAACTATTTTCTAGATAGAATTAATCTCAAGTGTGATAACACTTTGCTCTCACATGCATGCCAATGCCATGGATGCACCGTAGTTTGATTCCCTCTCTGTGTTGTTTATGCTCCAACCCAAGTTTAATGAATTTATTATGATCCTCGAGATTATTTGTACTCTAATCGAGGCAAGTAATACTTTGGAAATATACTTTAGTTGTGATTAACCTGTCAAGCGGAGAAATACTTTAGGTTTAAGGCAGACTTGACACCTCGCCTTTATCTAGCATAAGAACAAGAGTAATATCATGAGATGAAGACACAGTGTAGGTTAGTGGTGGATTTGCAGCCCTAGTATCACCTTTCTATCACTGTCTATACCCTAGTATCACCTTTCTATCACTGTGTTACGTATTACCGTCATTAGAACTCAGTCTAGAGCAAGCCTTAGATCATACAAGAGCACCACAAGTCTCTGTGGATCGACCCGTACTTGCCGCGTATCCGATAGACGCCGTGCACTTGCGGTTATCACCGTAGGCCATAAATTTATACACATCTAAAGGCCTACCAAGTTTTTGGCGCCGCTGCCGGGGACTTGGCGTGTGCCATGTTGACTGTTGGCTTGTTTTACTGAGTTCCAGTCCTCCCTTGTACATATTTACTTTAAATTGTTCTTTGTAACACCTGTATTAGTAGAGTTTAGTTAAGCTTCACCTTTGATTTCTATTGTTAGTACATGATCTGCATTGTAGTCTACTTCATCTGTCATTTGCATCTGTCATCTGCATAGTAGTCTAACTTCATCTGTCATTTGCATCTTTGCATCTAGTGCATATTTCATTACATTATAGTATTGCTTTATTAGCTATAATTGCATTCCTTTCTTAGTTCTTTAGTGTTAGTCAGTAACTAGCATCATTATTCTAATGCATCTCGGTGCATTTGCTCCTTAGCCTTGACAATCGTTTTCGTTAAGCTTTCTTAACCCCAGTCAGTCCAAGTAACCCCTGTCAAATCCCTGACAGTCCAAATTACTCTCAGGTTTATTCATCTTTGCCTTAAGTTGCACATTTTGGGAACTAAAACTTTCTTTGTTGAGACAGCAGGTGCCTGTGCTGCTGTGCAAGCCAAAGGGAGAAAGACAAGGAAAGCTCAGGATTTGAGGTTAGTCGTGTATTGCCCTGTGATTTTTTGCTGTGCTCATATGAAACCTGAAACTAGCCTGGTGAATGAGCATGTGAATGATCTCGTGATACCCCCGATGTGGTTCTCGTGCCGACAAGCCTTACCTTGCGTAACTTCAATCCGCTCCGAGCCCACCGGGTTGTTGAGCCTCAGCTGCACTGACACTGAAGCCACATAAACTGGTGCACATATCCCAGTGCTGATCACTTTAAACCTGCATATACTGTACTGTGGCTGTGCCATTCACATAAGCCTTGTTTTTGCCAATCTGTGCTGTGATTCCTTGGATTCTTCAAGACCTGCGCTTAACTCCAGCCCCCTGAAGCTGTGAGTTGAGCTGTGAGTTGTGCTCTAACTATCGGTCCCTGAGCTGATTACAAACCCTGAGCTGATTACTAAGCTGTGCTGAATTATGTGATAAAGTGTATGAGTTATGTGAATGACCTGAGCACCTACCCTGAGCTTAACCCTCCAGCCCCCTGTAGCTGTGAGGCTTGAACGTGAATAACCAAGTTGGATGTCAGTTTTAAGTTTGACCTGTTGAGCAAAGTGTGAACAATTGAGCAGTATGCTACCCTGTTGAATCTGGCATTTGTGCATGATTTGAGCAAAAGTTGTATTAGCTGAAAATCTGTGCTTTTGTGTGTGATGTGCATTAGAATTGATTGAATCAGTTGGTTATTTCACTGTGTCTCCTTGGCGTCGGCAAAGCTCCGTGTTTGGTTCCCGTCCCCTATAATCGTTAAAGCTTGTGTGATTACTCATTGTGTAACCTTGCCAAGTCGTGCCCATAGCCGTGGTATGAGCTAAGCTGCTCTCGGACTTGTGTTGAGAAAGCTACTGGCCTCTCGCACGTAACCGAGCCACAATCACCGGGCTCGCTCCCTGTCACACCAAACCGAGCCCATAGTATGTCGGGCTGTTTAAAACCCAACCACACGGGCCTCGCACTCTCGCACAACCGAAGCCCATAATCATAGCCGGGTTGATTGACCCCAAGGTCGGGCTCGCACAAACTAAGTTTTGCATAACCCGGGCTTAACCGTGCAATAGACTAAGCCCCATCACCTGGACTGATCACAACCTACACTTTCAACTGGGCTGAGAACCACTAAGAACTGGGCTGTTCTGTTTTCACAAATCCTGGGCTTCAAACAACAAATCCCAAACAAACCAAAACCCTTTCTAAAACCAAATTGAGCCCACAAAGAACTCCGGGCTTCCCACATAAACCAAAGCTCCCAACAAAACCAAATGAAACCCATTTAAACCAAACAAAACCCACATAAACCAAACTAGACTTTGAGTTCAATTTGAGTTGATAAATCATGTCGATTTTGGTCTCGCATCCTGGGGATGGAAACAAATCCCTTAGAGAGCTTGCTTACGGGCACGCTTCAGGATGAACCCCCCACATACCATAGTGATTTTAGGGAATTTTATGCGCCTTCTCGGGCCCCGACCTCACATTCCCTAATCATTATGAGCACATGTATCATCCACCACAAAGTTGAGAATGAACACTTTCCTCATACCCAGTCATCACTTCTAGATCAATTAGAAGCTCAAGTTTTCGCTTTAGAAAGGCAATTACATGAGCAATCTGTCAAATCTAATCCCCCTAGACACTATGCAATGTATACTTGTACCTTATGTGGTAGCTTAGACCACCCTGCTGAGTACTGTTATATTTTGCATGATTTTAGGCGATCTAGGAAAGCCATGATAATCAAATGTACGAATTGTCTAGAAGTGACTATGACCATGCACACATGCATCATTCACCACAAAGTGGGGAGATGAACAATTTTATACTCCCCAACTCCTAGTTTGCAATCAATAATGGAAACACTCATGGAGCAAAATGCTAGGCTTGAAATGAATGCAATGCATGACCATCCACATAGCAACATGTTTGAACTTCCCTTCTCTAGTGAACCTAATGCACAACCATACAATGAATATCCATATGAGGAATGCATACCCACTAGTGAAGACTCTCCTTCAATAGAACAACTCAAAATGATTCTTCAAAGGAACCTGATTGAGTTACAAATGATATGATTGAAAATAGTGTTTCTAGTCTTACTCATGCAACTAACATTGAATATGAACCTAATCCAGAGGTAGATGAGTACACTAAAAATACTACATTTTTGAATGGAGAGATGAATTCTTGCTATGATGATGATGATGATGAATATGAAGAGCATGTGTATTTTGAAAATGTAGTAGAATCTTTAGGTTCAGAGACATTAAGTGTCTCTTCTGTGAACCCTATGAATAATGCTTCTTCTGATATTCATGCATGTGATGTTAATGTGGAACCTGTGGAATTGTCCTGTGAAAATGAGCCTGCTTTACCACCTGTTTTTGACCTAGGAATAGCTGAATTGTCTGTTGACACAGATGATTCAATGCATGTGCCTAATTCCATGCCTAGGTTACAACATGATATCTCTCCTAGTCATGTTATGCGTGAGACTGATAATGATTATGACATGGAGATTGATGAATTGTTTTATGCAGGTGAACATGATTTACCTTCTTCTGACTTTAGGAAAGTGTGTGATGGTACAAATGATCTTATACATGAAAACAACTTAGATGTACCTAACCTCTCTCCTGAGTCACAAATTGAAACTCCTCCACCAAACCTAGGTGTAGTTTGTAACAAAATTGCAAAACCAACTTTTCTGAAAATGCCTAACTTAGGCCTAGAGCTTTGTGCTTCCCAAGTCCTCTTGGACTATTTTGCATCAAAGTATAACACCTTTAGGGAACCACAGTTGGTATGTGTATGTCTGCCTGTTCTTAGCAATACTCATTTTGAGTTAGACCTTTTGCATGATGTACCTTTAAAATTGCAAGATTTTGTGCTCCCAAACACACCCGTTCATAAGTTTAGGTTTGGGGGAAGCTCATTCACATACACAACCTTACTTGCACTCTCATAATATATTTGTGTAAGGTCGTTAATGTGTGTATATATTTTCTATTGGGTTGATCCTCAACTCTTTAGATTGTTATTTTATGGTGAATTTTCATTGTATATATCCAAGAGGGACTTGTTAAATTTTCTTTTCTTGAATCGGGTTGAGTCTTCTTGCACATATATTATGCTAATCCGATATGATCTCCTTTGAGAATGTTGGATTTTAGCCTTGACTAATGAAGCTCAACCTTGCTTCCGCCGACATCCGAGTAATCTCTTCCCTTTTCTCTTATCAAAGATAGTTCTCTCGGTATGTGACTGTTTAAATTTTTTCCTATCTGTTGACACATTGAGGACAATGTTTGATTTAGGTTTGGGGGTGCATTTGCATTTAGAGTTTTTAGTCTTTTATTTTACCTTTTATTTTCAAAAAAAAAAAATCAAAAAAAAATCAAAAAAATCAAAAACTCTTTTTGTAAAAACCTCCAACTTTTAGAAATTTTAGAGTCACTAGCATGCTTCTAGCTATGTTTACATAGAGAATCTGACCGAAATAACAAAAGTTAGAAGTACCGGAGAACACAATCGGGTTCCTTAGTTGATTAGAGCGTTAAAGTTGGATTTAACCATACCGGAGGGCGAATTAGGTGTTGTTAGATATTCGGTAGTAGAATTGTGATCACCCATAGTGGAGACTACCCAATTTACATCAAGTGAGGCACCAACCTTCAATTTTTTGCAACTTTCTAGAAAAGCTGTTAGAGTGTGTGTCACCGTACGTCAATTAGGGTAGGAATGGTGAGCTACCCAACTTCGCACCAATTTCAAAGACTACTTTTGATCTCTTGAGTGCTAGTTTTTGTCAATCATGAGGGTGACGTCTAAAGATGAAAACTCCTTCTAAATATCGATTTGCAGTTAGCATCACTCTCTCTCTCAATCAGCAAGACCCATAGAAACACATCATCGTCAGCAAACGGAGCATCATCAGAATATGGAAAGAAAAATTGATATAGTCCAAGGTTTATGTGCAACAAAGAAAAGAAAATAGGATGAGAATTAATAAAATTTATAAAATCAAGACAATACAAGTTGTGGAAAAATTGAGTCCTTTGTCCATGGAGTTAGTTGTTTCATTATTTGTATTTTATTTTCACTTTTTGTATGTTAAAAAAAAAAAAAAAAAAAAAAAAAAAAAAAAAAAAAAAAAATCAAAAAAAAAAAAAATCAAAAATCAAAAAAATATTGTAGTTTATTTTTGCTACCACCATGGTAAAGAAGAATTTAAAAAGAAAAATCCAAACAACAAGGAATTTGAGTAGAAAAGTTAAAAAATGTCAAGTTTTGTGAAGTTTAGAAGTTCGTCATCAACATTTGAAGACCGAAGACCGAAGATTGAAGACGTTTCTATGGTTCTTATGAGAGAGTGATATTAATTGACGATCGGGTGAGAAGTGAGTGAGTACTCCCACCCCTTGCTAATGGTTGATTTCCTTTCTTAGAGATCATCAGAAAAAGATTCTTTTTGTCCACACTTTTGTGGAGTCTCCAGATTTTATTTCGGAAGGTTATCCTTCTTACCTACAACGTGTGCAGGATTTCTCTCTTATTTCCTCCCTGCACACATGAGAGACTAAAAAGCGATCTTTTTGAGTGCAATTATCATAAAACCCTAATGGTGAGGCGAAGTCGAGGCTTATGATCACAATCGAATCCGAATTCTTTCATATGGTATGGTTACTTCTCGCTCAAAGACTTAAGGATGAGAATGCGTTCTTCTATAGTTCTAACTTCATGTTACTAGCACGCGTAAACTCTATGTCCTCATAGCTTCTTGGAGGCTTGAGACTCTTTTACACTCGAAGTTGGAGAAGGTTTTGTGGGTACACCTCTCGGTAAACCCTCACGAGACTACAACTCGTCCACTAGGGACACCTAGGGGTTTAAAGGCTTAGTGCATACGCTAAATGCATTCGAGAGACCTACGACGGTGGTATAGTTAGGATTTCTTCATTTCGTTTCACTTGAGGACAAGTAAAATTCAGGTTTGGGGGTATTTGATGAGTGCCAAATAGTGCATATTTATACACCCTTTTATTGGCATTTTACTCATCTTTTGCGCTTAGAAATCAGATATTATCCCATATTCTCGTATTTTCCTTGTTTTCAAGAATAAATATTTGTATTAATTAATTTTGTGTTTTTAGGTAATAAATAAAGTCCGAAGAAATCGAGGAGCCAAAAGAGCGAAGAATTGGAGTCGAGCATCTATGGAGCAGAGAAAGCCGAAGCCCCGCGCAATGCTTGCAACCCAACAAGTAGCAACTCATCTACAAGACATGGGCCCAAGCTATCCATCTCCGACCCGTGACCCGGATCCGAGTCCATCATTCCCGAGCCGTTAAGATCTTCACTCGCCACATCCTACGCTCGCTCGGCCTTGCACATCAACGTTTGATGCTCTCGCTCAACAGCAGAATCACCGCCTTATATCCCGAGCCGTTCAGATCTCTATCGGCTCCATCCTACGCTCGCTCGGAGGCCTCATCATCACTCGATGTATCCGCCTCACAAAGAAACTCCCCATACCCTATACCCTAATCAACCTAGCCTCATTTCATTTTCATCTTCTCTTTCTTCTCTTCTCTCTTCCACCCGACCTCTGCAGAAAACCCTTACCACCTCCATCACCTCCCGACATTAGCCGCTACCGCCACCTCCATCACCAACTCCATCACCAGCAGTATCCCACCTACTCCCACCCCTTAGGTCTAGATATCTCTTTTGTAGTTTCTACCAACCCTAGAAACTAAATGTAAGAGATAACTAGAACTAGGGTATTCAACCAACAACCCTACATGGAGTTCGAGGCGTTTGTGAGAGAGAGCGGAATCAGAGTATGGGTGAAGAGTATGTTTGCTTTATTTTCTATTTTATCTCGATTTTTGAAGAATTAGGGTTTGGTAGTTTTGAGTTGTGCATGTATAAATAGCAGTGAAGAGTGTTGTGTAGAAGTTATGCCTGGACTAGCCAGTGCTTCAATTAGGGTTAATTTGTAGTTTGTTTATTTTCTTGATGCTTTAATTTAAATTACTAGGGTTTGAGATGAAACCCTAGCTTATCACCGTGTGTTTCTTCATGAACTGTTTCTTGAGTGCTTAACTATTTTCTAGATAGAATTAATCTCGGTGTGATAACACTTTGCTCACAAAAGTGCATGCCAATGCCATGGATGCACTCGTAGTTTGATTCCCTCCGTGTTGTTTATGCTCCAACCCAAGTTTAATGAATTTATTATGATCCTCGGATTATTTGTACTCTATCGCATGTAATACTTTGGAAATATACTTTAGTTGTGATTAACCTGTCAAGCGGAGAAACACTTTAGGTTTAAGGCAGACTTGACACCTCGCCTTTATCTAGCATAAGAACAAGAGTAATATCATGAGATGAAGACACAGTGTAGGTTAGTGGTGGATTTGCAGCCCTAGTATCACCTTTCTATCACTGTCTATACCTTAGTTTAGGTTCATTTCACATTATCCAGCCGTATCGGCAACAAAACCATTGTGTTACATTACCGTCACTAGAACTCAGTCTAGAGCAAGCCTTAGATCATACAAGAGCACCACAAGTCTCTGTGGATCGACCCGTACTTGCCGCGTCTCCGATAGACGCCGTGCACTTGCGGTTATCACCGTAGGCCATAAATTTATACACATCTAAAGGCCTACCGGAAAGATAACATTCTACAGAGACGGATAGAACCCTGGAAACCTAGAATTGGCGTACAATCAATCCATATGAAGCAGTTATTTATCTTCGGAGGATATCATCTGATCACGCCCCAATTTTATTGCAACGAAAAGCAATAGACTGGCAAGGAACCAAAAATTACAAATTTAAAATCTCCGGTTCACTCACCCGCAACTCAAACAGGTGGTTGATACGGCTTGGATACAACAACATGATACCGAACCTACCGTGGACCTTCAATTGAAGTTCAAAACAACCAATCACACTCTCTCGAAATGGAATAAAGAAACTTTCGGCCACCTACTGATGCAGTTCGGAAGCGTTTAAGATATGACAATTATTGCTACGGAATATAAATTGATAAGTACCTGATAAAATAGGTAGAAATTGATAAATTGTATAGACCTCAAATTATTCCTACGAATCACGATTATGAACAGAAATAATCTAGACCTCAGGATAAACCCGACTATAAATAAGAATCACAATAAAGTTAAACAAAGTTTAACATCAAAAGCATAAATTAAACAAAATTGAAAACGCGGGGGTACCAAAATACACCACCAACTTTTTCGTAGGTAC
>JAJJWW010001397.1:0-120978 GCA_023531295.1 Papaver armeniacum
GAACACGAAGAGCATGACTACCACCTCCTGATGTAGAAGAGTCCTTTTTCTCAAGTATCTTAGACAAGGAGGTTTTTCATTTTAAATGAGTAATGGGTTTCTTGCAAGGGTACTTTCTTAATTAAATGAAGAATATGTTGTCACATCGGAGATATTGGGTATTAACTGAAATTAGTTTAGGGGTTTCAGTTGGAGTGTTATTTGAATGAAATTGGTATTGTTAAAATTGGCGAGTCTAGTTGATAAGGAATACTAAGATATTAAAGACGTTGATATATAATGATCTGGTGTTTGCCATAGAGAGGATGTTTCATTTTTATTTTTGATTAATTAAACTCATTCTAGCTATGTTGCTCTTGAGGTAATTAATTAGACTTGTCAGTTTTCATTTCGATTTCAAATGTGGAAGCTTTCCTTGGTTTTGAAGAAGCATCAAAACTACCCGTACGATTCATGAAGCAACAGACAGAACTTAGAAGGATAAGTTGCTCATGACCTATGGGAGAAGATGATAGAAGAAGAAGGTTGCCCGTATTGAACTTTAGTCAAATGGCCAGCTGCCCGCAACTAGATGATGGCTGCCTTTATAGTCTTCAAGGAAATCATGGAGGATAAATTTGTAAAAGAATTATTTGTATTAATAAAAATGAAATAAAATAAAAAATAGACTAGTCAAGCGGGATCTTAAACAATCCAACATTGGTCAAGGTACCAACCGATAATATTTCAAATGTTGGGTACCAAAGCTAGGTGTTGGACATTTGTTGGGTACTAAATGTTAAATAACCCTAAAGCCAATGGAGCAAAGAAAATATTCATAATGAAGTTTCCAACGTGAGGAATTAGAGGAAAGAGTTACATCAGAAAAGATTCTACGAAGTTCAAGAGTTATCTTCAAGAGTTGAAGACAGAAGACGAAGATGAAGACAGATTGAAGACTTGAAGACGTTTCTATGGATGTTGTGAGAGTGGTGCTAGCCGCATCAGACGGATAATCTGAGGTAAGTAAGCATATTCCAACCTTCATTAAGTGGATTTGATTTCCTTTCTTAGAGATCATCGAGGAAAAATGGGTTTTCAAAAATGATAAAAGATGTGGTTTTAAAATACTTCGGAGGGTTTTGCCTTCCTACCATTCAACGTGTCGCAGGATTTCTCTTCATTCCTAGGACACATGTGTGACCCATAAAAAGATGTTTATTATTGAGAACAATATCATAAAACCCTTTCTTGTGAGGCGGAGTCGAGACTTTTGATCACTCCGAACCCGATTTCTTTCGAGACGTGGGATGGTTATTTCTCTCTCAACTTTTAAGGATGAGATTGTGTTCATATATATGTCTAACTTATGACTAGTGTGGAGAATATCTATGTCTTCTTAGCGCGTTGGATGCTATCATTACGGAGAACTAGTAAGTTGGTAAAATAGGTTTTGTGGGTATATCTCTAGTAAACCCTCACGAGATTATAACTCGTCCACTAGGGACACCTATGGGTTTAATGGCTTGTTATACGTGCTAAGTGTGACCGTAGCCTCGGCGACACGGAGTTGTATGTATTCCTTAGAATTGTTTTGTTTGATTTGCTCGAGCACTAGAAAAGTCTAAGTGTGGGGGGAATTTGATAGGTGTTGTAAACACCTTGATATTTATCTATTGTTTATGCTTTCTTCGAGTTTTCTTGTAATTATGTATCTTATGTTTGTTTTGAGTTATTTAGGTGTTTTGGAGTCATTATGAGCAAAAGAATGAGAAAACGTCCATTTGGAGCGCAAAGAGCAAAGATGTTAAGTGCATTTGAGTGATGGAGAAGACTAGGTTACCAATAAGGAGGTGAAGAATGGGCGTCGAGTTTCCTAGAATAGCGGTTGAACACGAAAGAGAATAGACATATGGTTTTTGGAACCATCGGGGCATATATGGAATGGTTAGCCCCCTTATCCGGTGGTGCCCGGGTACCAATATCAATTTTAGTCATTCCCAAGAGCCTAAAAGAGAGGAAATCAATCCATCTCGTTTTCTTCCTCTTCATTACATCTTGCATGAACTACGGGGAGAAAAAAATGAGTAATGGATTTGTGCCATTAGTTGTTCTTTGATGAAGAGATTGATGGGGGTTTGATGATTTTGGATCCGAGAAGGACAGGAAGAACGTGGAGACTCAGATTGGTCTAATTTGTGTTGCTAATGGAAGAAAATAGAAGAAGTTGTTGTTGTTGAGAAATCAGATCGAAGATTGAGATGATTCAAAATTAAAGTACGAGATTTGAGTTCGAGAATGATTAAGAGAAGATGGGTTCAACCGATATTTGAGTTTGGCTCGAGTTTTGGGTGAATGCTTGAGAAAAGAAATCAAGACTAGGTTTCGCTATACGGGAATTGGTGTTCTTGATGTACTCGCATCCGTGAGAATGAAAAGAAGCGGAGTTTGAGGTGTTTAATTGATCTCGAAGATGGATTTTAGTACTTAACCGAGATGGTGGTTTAGTTGGTGCCAAGGGTTGTTGTTGATGAATTCGAGACGAGAATAAAAGATGGATTCAGATTGCAGTTTAGGTTCGTGTTTGTGTTTTTGGATTTGAGTGAATTGATAGTGATAAGCAAAGGAATGAATGGTTGAGAAGGGTTTTGGTCAATTCAACTCTCAATTGAGAACTAGGTTGAAGAAAGAATGGAGGTGATGATGAAGAAAGGAAAGAAAACTTAATGTTATTGCTTGGTGGAGTTTGTGGTCGGATGAAGCCGAGAATCAGTGCATTTCAAAGCCGAGATGGGTGATTACAAGATTAGGGTGGATTCTCGACTGGTTAGGAAAGCAACAATGAAGAAGAGCAGAGATTAGATGGCTCGGTTGGTGGAGCTGTGGAATACATGATCTACAGGAAATGGATGTTGCAAAATGGCTCGAGGCAGTGATGTTGATTGCAGGTCTGGTGCTATGCAGTTTCAAATAGGGAAGACAAAGAATTCTTTAGTGGAGCAATAAGCTATAGTGGCTCAATGGTGGATTTTGCGACTGTGAGGAGTTGCGGGTATAATGAGGTGCTTTGCAATACAATGGAGAACAAATGTTATGACTAGGTTGTGGTCTGGCTGTTAGGGAGTTACATGGATAGATGAAGCAATACTAGCTCGAGACGACGCGATTCTGAGTGGATGGAGTTGAACCAATGGCTTGTTATGATATTATTGTGCCGAGTGGTCAGGCGATTCTTGTGTTGCGATCAGGATTGGTTGTGCTAGTGACGATGTTGTTGAATTTGCAGTGGTGAATGTATGGCATTAGGATTGAGTGAAGCTTTGTGGTTAGCTAGCTGTGACTTGTGGCAGGTTGCAGGTGGTGTTGATGTGCAAGCTCTGTAGCTGCGGTTGGAGCTGCTACGGTGACAGATACATGAGATGGTTGGAGTTGAGGTTGTAGATTGGTGATTGGGACTGTTGTTTGTGTGCAAGTGCAATGGATGCGCGGTTTCGAGCTGAGCAAATGGGTTGTGTTTGAGTTGTAAGAACTGATATTATGTGCAATGGTTTTGTTGGTCCGTTATCATAGTATGGAGCCGAAATGTAATTTGCAAGCTGTTAGATAGAAGCTCTGAGAAGGCCGTGATCTTTGTGGTGAAGGCTGCGATGAATAAATGGAGTAGTTGTGTGCAAAGAGTCTGGGAGAGGAGATCTCGAGAAATTGCAGTACCGCGCTAAGGAAGATCTTGCCGCTACTAGAGTTGGCTCACGAGATGGACTTGCGGAATGAATTGCGGTTGAAATTACGACAATCGGGTAGTGGTGGAAACTTTGGTTTGGTTGACACGTTGATGATGTTTCGAGGATGGCCATTTGAGTTGAGAATCGGTGTTGGTGGAGCTGCTAACATGAAGTGATTGCGGAGTTAGGCGATTGGGATGGAGTTGTGAAGGCATGAACTGGTGGTGGTCTTGAAATATGATGTTCATTGATGATAAATCCATAAGTTGAGAAGAACAAAAGGAAGGCTTAAAGTGTGGTCATGAAGAAATGCGGTTGAGCTGCATTCGGTGAGAAATGATGCACAATCATTGTGTGACACGAGTTTGGCAAGGCAATGTACGGCTCGGGCATGTGGCCAAAACCAATCAGATCTTCACTAGAATGATCCAGTGAAAGTTAGACTCGACTCGTGACACCGACCGAGCCGCTCGTTGACCAGGTGGACCGGTGGACTTTGCCTGGCCACCCGAGCCGTTTTCCGATCACTTCTCCGGCCAATTTCGGCCATAATACCAGATTTTCCGACGACAATTTTTGGGGCATATTTTCTACATGGGTTTTCTCACGTATGGGCTTGGTGGACTTTTATCTATTGGACCTTTGAGATTTGACCTAATTTTGAAAAGCAAAGCTATTTAAAGGAAAGATTTCAAGCAACTTTAATCACGATTATTCTTGGAACTTGGAGAGAGCCGCTTTTGTTTACGCTACTAGGGTTTGCTATTGTTCATCTTCTTCTATTCAATTAATATTTTCATGATGAACTCCATAGCTATGAGTAGCTAAACACATATTATTGGTTATGGGATAAAGTTGATTTCTCAACATGTTATTTAAATCTATGAATTAGTTTTGTCTCAATACTTTATTGTTTATGATT
Source organism: Papaver armeniacum (assembly GCA_023531295.1). Taxonomy (NCBI): domain Eukaryota; kingdom Viridiplantae; phylum Streptophyta; class Magnoliopsida; order Ranunculales; family Papaveraceae; genus Papaver; species Papaver armeniacum. Next base: position 4,624 of record JAJJWW010001397.1, read on the forward strand.
CATTATTAATATTGTCATATGATTTGATTGTTTGTTTGGTTGAGTCCGGAATCAATCCGATTTACATTCATCTCTATTGCTAGATTAGGGTTTTCAATACGAAATAGTTGTTTATCCATGATTCTAAGTAGCATAGTGTGGTTATTACTTGTAGTGATACATCTTTATAATTGCATATGAATCATAACCTGGATTAAATTGAATTAGTGCTTTTACACGTTTGATTGCCTTGATTAGTCTTATTCCATAGAACTTAGTGCTTTGAGGGAGTTAAACTTAATTGTGCTTTTACACTTTAGGTTGCTTTCTAGGAAGAATTCACATATGCATCTTTTAATGTGGTTGTGATGAAATCAGGGAATTAGTGGGATATTCTTGCGATCAAGGTATCCTAGACTTTTACTAAATGAGAGATTAACTTATCAATTCTAATCATTGATGAAAATACATGTTTGTGAATGATACTATCCCGTGACCAATATCTTATCCTTATTGATTATTCAAATTATTTTATTGCTTTCTATTATTTTTATTGCTTAGATAAAACTAAAATCCCCCCTTGGTTACTAAGAAACCGAAATTGCATAACAACAATTGCCTCTCCGTGGATACGAACTCTTTCTTACCACGTACTTCATTTATATTTAGTATAGTGAGAAATTGAAATTATTTTTCTGGCCGACAAGGTCAAAACCCTAATTAGGGTTTGCGGCATATTACATGTGTGTCGCTAATCGATCACGAGCGTCCATCCTTGCAAGTATAGATGGAAGGTGTAGATGTGGACTTAACAGGTCCTGAGCATGTCAACACGATCACCGTGGGCCCGTCTACACGCCTGACCAATCGTCCAAGACCGACCATGGCTAGACACCTCGATTCGTGCGCCCAAACTAGGCATGGACGCGCGGTCCCCGATTCCTTTGCGGCAACGAATTTCTGCCGCAAACCGATCTCAAACACTCAACTTTGCCAGACAAATTGATTGGCCTAGATTATATCTTCATGGGGTAATGAGGTATGGACGTGTACACCGGCAAGATGTCTACACGCATGCCCGGTCGGTCCTGCCTAATACACCTCCCATGCATGGTTTCGACCAAGCTGAAGAGTGACGCTTGCGCACCTCTTCAAGACCCTAAACTCTATCAACGGTCCCAGATGAGTGTCATAAAATTATCTCGTCCATCCAACTCCACCACCTTGGTTGAACAGCCTTGGCTAGAAGTCAAGCGACCAATGAAGCATTCCCATGATCACCGTCCACCACTCTTCCACATAGAGTGATCGGTCAAAGCATGGCTCTCCCATGCGACCTCAAGCGATCACTTGAAGATGGTTGGATGTGATGCTATTTTAAGACGCATGATCGTGATTTACTCTATTAAGCCTTAAAATAAGCGATGCTTCATACGTGCTGAATATATTCAATGCATTACATGCATAGAATACACACGATATTTTATAAGTATGGACTTCCAAAATAACTTAGTTATTTAACCTAGCATTACATGCTACTTCCTGTGGGTCCCACGATCTACACGATCGAGACATCAATCATGTCATAAACTGGGGGATACTTACTGGGGTATTGGTCTGGCGGTTTACAGCGTGCAGCGCACAACGCGCCATCACAAGAACGTGTCGGGGAAGTCATGGACGGTTAGTGATGACGGAGAAGTGGGCAAGACTGGTCGTGTGACACTAACACACAACTCGACTAATCCATCACTCCACTTCCTCCACTTCCCATGAGAGACGTGGGTTAGGCTTAATGACTTGTATAAATAGGTTCTCCTCCCTATTTCCACATGACAGGACAAGACAGAAAACCATGTGTTGATACAATCGTATTCAAACACCAGAACTGATAGCTTACATCCTGCAAGCCAGTTCGACTTTCTCGATACAAGTCATAAAACAACCAACACCTCCACAATCTCAACACCTTCTTCGCTTCCCTCCCTAAGATCAACCCCATCTCATTCACTTTGTGACCAAAGCAAGTCTGGAACGACCATTTCTTGGTTTAGGCCAGAGTTGTACAGATTGATTTCTCGAATCACAAGCACTCCCGTGCAATGCATTTGTTTAGGGTTTAGATTCATTTCTCATCCACACACCCAAATTACCAAAACCGGCAGAAATAGTTTTCACCCATAAACAATGCAAAAAAAAAAAATATTTACATTATGTATGCATCGGCAATCTACGTGATGAAGAAGACAAATGGAGAACTATGAGAGGAGACACGAGACGGTACCTGTGAGGAGGATGGATGCAATTCTATGAGGATATATATAAAAGAAAGGATAATTGGCTCACCTGGACTACTGATAGAAAGACGCTTGCCGCTATAGAGATAAACCCAATGATACGAAAATAAAAGGGTTGACAACGCCTTTTATATACATTGTATATTTGGAGTTTTAGTAGAAGAATGTTTCCTCTTTCGGGTCATGCACAGAAGAAGGCAACCTTGCTCGCAAAGCCAGCCAGGCGCTCTCCCTGCCATTCCGTGACCTAGCCAAAGGAACGCCATCTTCACCACTCAAAGCAGCGCAATCTCCGCGCGCTCCATCAGACAAGCAGCGCTATGAGTCCAGCACTCCGTGATCAAAGCCGCGCTATCTCTTCCCATTCTGCGACCTAGCCGGCTCCATACTCATTATTTGACTGAAGCCAATTTCCACCATTCCCTTGCATGCCCAAGCCGATTTCCACCATTCGCGGATGAAGCCAATTTCCACCATTCCGCTGGATGAAGCAGTTTCCACCATTCCACGAACTCAAGCAGTTTCCACCATTCCGCGGAATGAAGCCGATTTCCACCATTCCACGGAATGGCTTGATTTCCATCATTCCACGGATCGAAGCCAAGCGCCATCCCCATGTGTTACGCTGACCTAGCCGGCCAGCGTCATCCACCGATTCGCGGACCAAGTCTTGAGTGCCATCTCTGCCGATCGCAGCTTGAGAATTCTAGCACCAACACCAGCACCCTATGGCCAAGCCGGAATTACGCAGAGTCGCCAATGCAAGGATCACGGATTCCCATGCCTTCCGCCAAAGGTTAGTCAATTTCCGGCAATCTGTTCACGTCTTCTCCTTTCGGTTTTACTCTTCTGTCACCATCTCATGCTTACCCCGCAACAATGTCAATGTTACGTTCTAAGCAGGGGACTTAATGTTGATTGTGGCTTTTAGTTCGAGGGCTAAAATTATAAAACCCCGCATTTAATAGGCCATCACTCGCAAAGAGACAGATCCATGTAAAAGTAATGAGTGTTCAACCTCTTCTTTGGCACACTTATTGAGCAACTCAATATTTTCTCATGGAATTTACCGAGAATAGTGCATGTAGCGACAATCCCGGATATTACGTAAATTTTGGCACCTTGCCTATATTCAATTAATATAAGTTTCTTTGAATGCTTTATGTGCTATGTTCCACAATTTGAACCCTTAATGTTGATATGGCATAACAATTTGTGTTCACTCGGATGTTGAGTAGCACAATTTCCAAATATCAAGGATAAGGTCTTTGCATAAGGTATTCAATCAAAAGCATGATGCTCTCTGGCAATGAACTTAAAAGAACTCTGTGTCAACAAATAGAATTCAATCGATTAACCTGACTAATTTGCAAAAGTTAGGATTTTGCGCCTTGCGCAGTATATCAGACCTTGCTTGTCAAATTTAAGCGTAGGAAAACTAGGTAATTAATCCGCCATGGATTAGTAGGTGGAAAATCTTGCCCAGAATCAGAAAACAAGGAGCCGCAGGATAGCATCAGCAGCAAAGGGAGGCATGGCCATGCCTTAAGCCAGTCGGCGCCATTTGCCATTGCCCATGCCCCATCCTAAATCGGCCCTATTTCCCTCGACCAATCAGGTCGCCTTAAACTCGCCACACGCACATAAGTTGTGGCTGGGCCCATACTTGCCGGCCCCATTTCCCATCGACCAATCAGGTCTCTCTAAAGCCGCCACACTCACACCAGAAGTGTAGCCACGCCCATGCTTGTCCGGCCCTCTTTTTTTGACCAATCAGGGTGCTCTAAACTTGTCACCGTGTTAAAAAGGGGAAACTGCGCCAGATGGTCACGAAGCCAATTGGCTTTCCAAAAACCGCGCCAACATGCCAAAGCGTGCCATGTTGCGCCAATGAGATGAGCGGCATGCCAACATGCCACTTTGTGGCGACATGCCAAAACATGCCATAAATAGCGCCCGCGTGCTAACCTACCTCATGTTCGTGGCCAACGCCATGATAAGCTTAAATTAGGGTTTTCTAGTCAGAAGCACGACTCTGCATTAACCAAAGCCCTAATTTCCAGTCGTGGCACAAATTATGCCACTTCGACCCCACAACATGCCACGAGCTGTGTGAGACCCAGGAAGCCCTAGGAATGGCGCCATATCATAGCCACCCACGACAATCCTTACTCATGTGGCTGTTTCCCCACCATGGCCTTCTTATAGTTCCTTTGGCACATCTATGGCACCGTTTGCACAAGAAGTGTTGCCGTGCCGCGTCCGCATGCCACACACACTAATTAGGGTTTTGGCATGCCAAACCCTAATTTAGGCAAAGTTGCTACGCCAACCAAGCCAAGTAACGTTCCCCAGAGCATTGGGATTGATGTGGCAACAAGGCCAATGTTGCCACGCCACATTTCGGGTCTAACACCAATGTGCCAAAATCTAGTGGCCATGGCTACACCAGGCGCTACTTGCATCATCGTGCCACTAGCATGCGCCAGTTATGTCAGCCACGCCACCGTGCCGCAGCGCATGTGCTAATTAAGGTTTCGATACGCCAAACCCTAGTTTAGCTAAAGTCGCCATGCCAACTAGGTTAAGTGATTCTCATAAGGCCTTAAGTTTAACTTAGCAACAGGGCCAATGTTGTCAGAGCCATATTTGAGTCTAACACCAATATGCCAATTAGTTGCCACGGCTACGCCACTAGCATGCCGTTATGCCATGGCTACGCCAGACGCCACTATGTCAATGGCGCCACTTTGCTACACATTAAGATATGGCCATAATCAATGGTCATCCTTTCTCATGAGATTCAATCTCAGCTATCCAAATTCGCCACCGAACTGACAGACTTGTGGCAAGTTTTAGGCGACCAGCCGCTTAAATCTCGTGGCCATGGCTACGCCAGGTGCCACTTGCACCACCGTGCCACTGGCATGCACGAACTATGCCAGCCAAGCTGCAGTACCACTGCATGCGTCGAAGGCGCCACTGTACCATTATCAGGCACCAACAGAAGGTAGCCATAATCAACGGCTACCCTTCCTCACGAGATGTAATCTCGGCCGTCCAAGTTCGCTACCGAACTGACAGGCCTGTGGCAAGTTTTAGGCGACCAGCCAAAACGAGCCTAATAGCATCACATGTTATTTTCCTGCAGTAAGTCCCTTGACTTTGACTTTCCATGTGTAGCAAAGTGCTACATGTTTTCTGAAAACACTCGAGACATCAAACATGTCACAAGGGGGGGATGCTCATCAGGGTGTTGGTCTGGCGGTTTACAGCGTGCGGCGTGCAATGCGCCCGTTATAAGAAAGTGTCATGAAGCGGGACAATTAGTGATGGTGAAAAGCAACGGTGTAAACGGATCCACTTCCTTCATCATGGAAGCATAATTTCTGACGGTTACACGTTACTCTATTCTTCCATCACTCAATCGTTTCCACTTCCTACGAGACCAGGGTATGTTTCAATATGACTTGTATAAATAGGCTTCACCTATTTCCACCAAACAACAAGTTTTTGGTCGGCAACAACATAGTATTATAGAAATCACCAAGAGCGATAGCTTTTCACTCTGCAAGCGGTTCCACTTTACGATACAAGTCATAAAACAAGCCACATCTTGAGAATTAACCATTATGGTCTCAACACTCTCTTCGCTTCCTCCCTAAGACCAACCCTTTTCCTTCACTTTGTGACCGAAGCAAGCCTGGAACGGACATTTCTTGGTTTAGGCCAGGATTGTACAGATTGATCTCTCGAATCAAAATTACTCCCGTGGAGTGCATTGTTTAGGTTTTAGATTCGTTTCTCATCCACACACCCAAAATTACCAAAATCAGTAGAAACAGTTTTCACCCACAAACAGTTATTTTTATCATTTTTTGTTCTTTGATCTGATTTTTGATGATTTAGGTTTTGTTGTGTGTTCATTTTTACGAATGAACTCTATTTTTTTCCATAATAATGAACTTTGATTAGATGTTCATTTGAAAGAATGAACTCTTATTTTTGTTATTTATAATGAACTTTGATTAGGTGTTCATTTGAAAGAATGAACTCTGTTTTTTGTTCATAATAGTGGAATTTTTGTTTTGTGTTCATTTGAAAAAATGAACTCTGTTTTCTTATAGTTTTTATTAGGTGTTCATTTGAAAAAATGAACTCTGTATTATTATAGGTTTTATTAGGTATTCATTTGAAAGAATGAACTCTTGTTTTTGTTCATAATAGTGGAATTTTTGTTGTATGTTCATTTGAAAAAAATGAACTCTGTTTTCTTATAGATATGTATTCATTTGTAAGAATGAACTCTGTTTTCTTATAGGTTTAACTAGATGTTCATTTGAAATATTGAACTCTTGCTTTTATTCATAATAGTGGAGGTTTTGTTGTGTGTTCATTTGAAAGAATGAACTCTTATCTTTCGTTCTTAATAACGAAGTTTTTGTAGAATATAATGAAGTGTACATAGAATATAATAAAGTGTAAAATTTTCATGAAACAGAATGAACTCAAATCTCAAAGGTGTAACTGACATTCGGATATCTAAACCAATATGTTTTAGTACTCACCATGTGAATCCTTCCAGGAAAGTCAGTTCAATCTGCTTGTCTAACGTTCGAACTTGTAATAGTAGCGTTAACACAAATCGGTCAAGGATATTTCAGAAAGCTCTTCTACAAACTAAGGTAGGTGATGATGTTCAAAATGTGAGAAAGGTACCATAAGGTGAAAACAAAAATAGAGATATGAAGGACAACCTAAATCTGATAATTGAAGGATGCAAGGATCTTATCAACATGCTGTCAAAATCCTCCAAACAAACTTCTTCTGGTAAGGATTCAAACTTAGTCTCATACTTTGATGATATTAAGTTTTATGATACTTTCTCACATCAAAAGGGTTTCCTCCAAAATTAGAAGGAAAAGAGGATTAACCATGAACAATCTTCATTTGATGAGCATAAAGCTCATACTTGTGTTAATTAATCACAAGGTTTGAATCTTACTCATGAAAAATCATGTTGAGTAAAACATGCTAATAATCATGTATACTTATTGGTAAAGTGTTCTTTGATTAGTTGAGCTATTTTCTTATCGTTCATAGCTAGACTATTGTCTACAGACAACTTTTTTAAAGCATAGCTCGGTTGAACTCACCAAGCGTTGGTATGTCAAGTTTGGTTGTCATATTTTAGTGTGTCAAAACTCATCTAAAGTTGCTTGATTATATACTAGAGTCAACTTCGTTTAGGTTAGACTAAAAAGTCTAGGAATGTTGAGACATACAAGTATTATCTTGAATACCTGAAAAATGTGAAGAAGTAACGAACTACAACGACGACATCATCCTTCCTCTTGAGGTTAGTAATATTGACTTGAACTGTTTTATTCCTCACTATCTTTCAAGTCGTATTATATTGAATACATAACTGCGAAGCTGTATATACTGTACATATTGTATAATGCTCTAGTGATGTGACATGGTCATATTTATATGATCATAGTATTAGGGAATTAAACTACGAAGTATAACGCTTATCTTTTGAACTTCGTAGATATGACATCGACATAATCTTGTATATACTGTTATAATTATGTGAGTGGGTTATGGTGAAGATTTCATCCTAGGAAACAATATTTTACATTTGTTTAAAGGAAGTACACTCATGAACTTTGTAGGATCCAAATATCGCAACAACAACACACTTGCGGAATCTTCATTAACAACGTCGTGAAACCGTCGCAAAGTGATTTCAGAAATAACATAACAAATGACGATAACGTAAACATGAAGAAAGTGCGAAGATCTTGCGAAAACTATAATGTCTGCGAGATTTAACATTTATACTCTCGCGAGGATGTCGCAAGGTAAATCCGAAATTAAGGGAAATATTAGTTGTACATGAGCTGTCATCCACTATGTAAATACTATATAAAGAGGAGAGCGGGAGAGAGAAAAGGAGGATAATTTTGGGAGGAGAGAGAGAGAGATATTTTTAGGGAGAGATTTATTTTCTTTATCATCTTCTTCCCCAAATAATTAGATCTAGAGCTCTACAAAATATCCATTAATGGAGATTGTAAATGTAATTCTTATGTAACCTCAAAAATCATAGTGAAGAACCATGGATGTAGATCATATTGATCGAACCATGTAAAAAATCCTTGTGTCAATTTATATTTCTAGCACTTATATTTGAAATTTAGGTGATTAATAAGATTTAGATCTACAAAATATTATGAGGGGTGTAGTGTAGGATTTCCTGCAACTACATATGCGCTAGAAACAGGGACCTAATCTTGTTGGTTCAAGAAAGTTTAGAAAAATTGACTACTGTTGGTGACGAATTCAATTGGATCTATAAACTTTAAGGAGAAAACACCGTCAACAATTCAAAGACATGAAAAAAAAAAAAAATATAGGTTGCTGTGATGAAATTCAAGGAAGAAAGCTAATTTTTTAATGGAAGATTTCATATTCAGGAGAAAAAGAAAAAGTCAAATTGTTGAAGAAAATAAAGGAAGAATGAAGAAAAGGATAAGAACAAAACGCTGTGATTTTTATCACAAAAGAAACTTCGCACAGATGGTTTGAGTTGGAGCGAAGAAGCTTGATGTCGCAAGATCAAATCTCGCCACAATCATATTTTTTCACATTTTTCTACAGCCTAGAGAGGAGAAAAGAATAAGAGGTGGTTACATGCGAATCTTCGCAAACGAAAACTGGCACAGATGGTCGGGAATTAGGAGTATGGGTTAGAGCTCGCGTGATCAATTCTCATAAAGCACAATATTTTTCACACTTTTTGGAACTGCTGAAAAGAAAGGAAGAATAATAGAGTGGCAATATGGTCTTCTATCGCAAAAAAAGCATCCGGCCACAGATGGTTGTGCGCGAGGTATACTAGGTGGATGTCGCGAGTTCAACCTCACATCACTCATATTTTCAATATATTTTCCCTTGTCGGTAAAGGTGGATGAACTCAAGTACGACATTATGTGTTTCTTTCACAAAAATTAAGTCTAGCACAATTGGTCACCTGCTCGAAGAGTATAAACATAAGGTCGCGGGTTCGAGTCTTCCCCTTCGCATAGAATTTTTGTCAATTTTTTCCTTGAGTATCAAAGGGTGAATATAAGTCATGTATTAGCATTCTCGATCCTTTCGCACAAGAGGATAGCACAATTGGTCACGAGCGAACATGAGGGGCTTAAGGTCGCGAGTTGAATCCCACCTTCGCATATTTTTGAACTTATAAGAGCGAAGAAATGGAGTAAAGTTATAGTATTGTATGTTTCTTTCGCAAGCAGCAAATAGCCCAGATGGTCAGCAGTGAAGAGAAGGAGTTTGATGTCTAGAGTTCAAACACAATTATGTTGAGGAGTATTGATCTTTCCCTGATCTACTTCTATGTGAAAGTACTGTATAGCTCCGTAAGTTTTTTTATGTTGAGCATTTCTGACTAAATTAATCTATAAGGTCTTCTTGTGATTAATTTATTCGAGTTTTCTGGATACAAATTCATGTTTCATGTAATTTGTTAATGTCCAAAGAAATCCTTCTTTTCTTGTAAAAGTAAGGTCGCTCTTGTTGTTCTTTCGGGAATGACATATTATGAAGGAGAGTTCTTAATTGAACTTGTTCTTAATTGCCAAATCTTTGTGGGGAGTGCGGCTGTGGAATATTGTAGGAGTTATCTTATATCTTTATAAACTCCTTGATGAATACACTAAGTTTCAACTATGTGAAATCATCGAAACAAAGTTGATATATTCTCTTTTAGTCATAAATTATCTCTTTGAGAATTTTATTATGATCCCGTAGTTTTCGTACCTTTGCCAATTTATATTGACAAAAAGGGGGAGAATTATTTGGTAGTTCACACTACATACATATGGTTTACGGATCATTATGTAAGGGGGAGTGGTTTTCATTGTGAGATGAAGTATTGACTAAGGGGGAGTGATACATATCATCGTAGTATTATTGTTAAAGTTGTGATGCAATTGGACTTTGATGTTATGTAATAATATTATGACACTGTATAACAATGATTGAGAACGGATGTTTTTCATATGTTTTCTTATTGTTATGGCTACGGATCTTCAACAACAATGATGCTGAGTTGAACACGTTTAGAATCATTTGGAGTACTTGGGTAGCGAAGAATTCAAGGAATGTTGAAGATCCAAGGAAATCAAACATGATGGATGAGAAGCTACAAAGTTTATTTGTGTTGTAATCCATATATATTGATACTTTTGTCACTAAAATTGACAAAGTGGGTGATTGTTAGAGGATTGCTCAGTCGAACTCGCAAGCATTGCTATCTCAAGCTTGTTTGTCAAGTTTAGTTGTCTTGATTTCTAGTCTACCTATAGCTATGTCTCGGATTAGGATAGAATGCGTAGTTGAGTTGTAGACTTCACGGCGTTCATCGATTGAAGACGAAGATCTACTGATGAGAGCTTGGAGGAACTTCAAAAACTTATCTATCACTCAGAAGTCTATTCTATTATATCTCCTAATGAGACTAAGTCGTATAGCTATATAGACTTTTATATTACACATTTGATATTTCGAGCTGAGTTTATCTCGCTTATCTATTTCTCGAAATATGTGTCGGAAGTTTTTTTGCTTTAGCAACGTTCATCATATTCTTGACGAGTTTATTTGGAAACAATTTATTTGTTGGAAACTAAATAATAAGTCAAAAGATGATCATGTGAAAATCGTCTGGTAAAATCTTACATGATTTGTGTGAGACAGTCATTTGATGTAGAATCGGAATGTTTCGTATTGATCATTCGATAACTTGAAAATTGCTTTGAAGCTAATAGTTTGTGTGAGACAGCTATTCCCGTCTTCTAAGAATGTTTCAATGATTGAACTGATAGTTTACAACAAATAACCATGATTGGATATAGCACAGTATGCGTACTTATATGCTAATTGTTGCAAGTTATTCCAAGTCCGGGAACCAAAGTATGCATACTCGTATACGTACGGGTTGGTTTAATGGAAGTCCGGGAACTTAGTATGCATACCCCCGTGCATCGTCTTTGGCGTAAGCTCAAAGTTCCGGGATTTAACTTAGTTTGGAAGGTATGTGTACCCGTTCGCATACTAGCGAACCTAAACTTAGTCCAGCCACTTATGTATGCGTACACGTTCGCATACTTGAGTAGGTTATGTTCTAAAATCGGTTTGTTCTTGAACTAATACATTTATATAATAAGGAATTCAATATTTTGCAAACCGTGGTTATAATGTTCATGAATTGATTCGAGTGAATCAAAATCGATTTTGCTTCAATTGTGTCTTGTATACTTCTATGAGAATATAAACAATTGAACAACTCTATAACTAGTTTTATTTGAGTCATTTGAACTAGTTGTGTTAAGATGAACAACATTGATATGAAAGTGTTCATATAGCTAACTTCGGTTAACTATTGTTGAGCCAACAAGGTGTACACTTTTAGGTATGGTTACCTATATATAAATGAAGTCACTTTTCATTTGTGTGTAACAAGCTAAGTTCGATCTAACGGTTGAAAGATATTAGCTTGAGTCTAATCAGTTTTCATCTAACGGTGAATATTGAATGCTTTGTTACCAAGGTAGCATTGATTGCAAACCACGATTTGAAGACTATGTAAGGGAGATCTCTAGCAATTGGTAAACCTAATCCCCACACCTCATGTGTGATACTAGTTGCGACTAGAGTCGATTCTCCTTTAACCTAGGTTTTTCTAAAACCATTATAGGTTAACGACTTAAAGACTTCATTGGGATTCTGAAGCCAGACCCAACTATTTTTCCGTAGTTACGTGTTACTCGATCTTCTTTGTTTTCTATTGTATTGAGTACTATCTTCTCTAAGATTTGCTCGAGATTTATTCTCTCGATAGGCAAGATATAAATTTGTCACAAATATCTTCATCTCATCATTTTTGATTCCACAATATCTTGTTTCGCTACCATACGATTAAGATTATTGTGAGGTGATTGATATTACTAGGCTGTTCTTCGGGAATATAAGTCTGGTGTATCAATTGGTTCATGTTCACCTTGATTTATCAAAAGATTTTAACAAAACTCATTGGTATTTCTGTGGGAGACAGATTTATCTATTCAATAGACTTTTACGTGTGAGACATATTGGTTTATCAAGTCTTCAACTTTGGGTCGTAGTAACTCTTAGTTGTGGGTGATATCACTAAGGAAATCAAGTGCGTAGAGTCTGCTGGGATTCGAAACGTAAGGAAGGAAGCGTACCTTGATCGGTGTGAGATTGGTTAGGGCTCAACTACATTCCAATACGAAGTTAACTTGTAGTAGGCTAGAGGCTGTAGCGGCTTAATACAGTGTGGTGTTCAAATATGGACTAGGTCCGGGGTTTTTCGCATTTGCGGTTTCCTCGTTAACAAAATTTTTGGTGTACGTGTTATTTCTTTTCCGCGTTATATTTTCTATATAATTGAAATATCACAGGTTGTGCGTATTTCAATTAATTAGATAATCCAACCTTTGGTTGTTGATATAAATCGATTGACACTTGATCATTGATCTTTGGTACCGTCTAAGTTGTTTCACATAATAATCAGGCTCGCGGAATTCTATCTGTTTGATTTGCTGGTTACATTGTGAAAAAGAGATACAACTGTTGGATATATTTCCATTGACTGAGTCTGACTATCTAGTTAATTATCTTGGAATTATATTAGAGTTTGTCCATACAAATTGCCTAAACAAAATATTGGGTGAGGTTGTTAGATCCCCGCTTTTATACCATCTAACGGCGGAGAGATATTACTTTGGTTTTAAGCAAACTTAGCTTGAATCTTAAATCGAGATTTCGTCAAACGGTGAATATTGAATGCTTTATTACTAAGTTATCTTTGTTTTGATTGAAAGCAAACCCTGATTTGAAAGACTGTATAAGGGAGAACTCTAGAACTGGAAAACCTAATCCCTGCACTTTCTTGTGTCCTAGTTGCGACTATAGTCGATTCTCCTTTAACCTAGGTTTTTCCAAAACCATTATAGGTTAATGACTTGGAGACTTCATTTGGGATTTGTGAAGCCAGATCCAACTATTTTCTCTGTAGTTGCGTATTCTGATCGTACTTGTTCTTTCGTTTTGAGTACTATCTTCTCTAAGATTTGCTCGAGATTTATCTACGATACGTAAGATATAAAAAGTAATCACACAGCTCTTTGTCTCATTCTTTGTGATTCCGCAATAACTTCTTCTACTACCATATAGTTAAGTTATTGTGAGGTGATTGATATTTCTAGGATTCTCTTCGGGAATATAAGACCGGATTATCAATTGGTTCTGTTCACCTTGATTTATCAAAAGACGGAACAAAAACTTCGTAGGTATACGTGATAGACAGTTTATCTATCGAGAATAGACTTATCTGTGGGTGACAGATTTGTATATAAGTCTTCGACTTTGGGTCGTAGCAACTCTTAGTTGTGGGTGAGATCATCTAAGGGAATCAAGTGCGTAGAATCCGGCGTGGTTCTAGAGGCGTAAGGAACGTGATTGTACCTTAATTGGTGTGAGACTTGGTTAGGGCTCAACTATATTCCAGTCTGAAGTTAACTTGTAGTAGCCTAGTGTCTGTAGAGGCTTAATACAGTGTGATGTTCAAATTTGGACTAGGACCCGGGGTTTTTCTGCATTTGCGGTTTCCTCGTTAACAAAACTTCTGGTATCTGTGTTATTTCTTTTTCGTATTATATTTTTTTATATAATTGAACTATCACAGATTGTGCATAGTTATATCAATTGGTAAATCCGACCTTTGTTTGTTGGGTATAAATTGATTGGCACTTGGGCATTGGGATTTGGTACCATCCGAGTATTTTTCACATCAATCAGGCTCATATATTTCTATTTGTTTGATTTGTTGATTAATTTGAGAAAAAGAGATATAGCTCTTTGATATCTTTCTTGGTTGAGCTCGCTTTATAAGCTGGTGCTCTCGGAATAATATTGGAGTTAGTCCATACAAATTGCTGAACGAATTATTGGGTGTGGTTGTTATACCCCCATTTTTTCATAGTAGAAGCATCATACTCGCTCTGAATGTTTATTCTATATAGTCAGTGAACATTGCGACATCCTGAAGACGTTATAGATCTATACAAGCAGAAAATCTGTCTAGAAGCCGTCCAATCATTTTTCGATTATAGACAGAAGTAAATACTGAAATTGCCCAGTTGATGAAATATGCTGAAATCTCAGTTGAGAGACTTTAATAACTGCATATTCATGTGTGCTCTGAGAGGTTTGTACGCTCAATCATAGATCATGACATGAGGTTTCTACGCTCAGTCTGAATCTTAAAATATGAATTTCACATACGCGTCTGAAGCTACGTCAGAAATATACAAAACTATGATTTTACGATTTTAGCCTTCATCAAAAATCCACCATCAACATTAAGTACCACCTTAGTGAGGGGCGAGTCTTGTTAAGTAGTAAGCACTAGATGGTGATTTTTCTAATTATAAACTAAATAAGTAATTGAACTTAGTGGTAAAACATGTTACCAGAATTCTCACTTCAATGATGTCACGTACGAGCAATAGCTTGAATGACTATCCTGGCAGTATGATAGAGCATCGTCCGGCGAGCGTAAATTGGTGAGGCACCGCTGATTAGGGTGGTGGAACATCTAATTTGATGGGTTTAGCACTAGCCGGCCTGCAACCCAAGAAAAGGGAATCCTTGTCTCTTCATCCTTCCTTGTACGAGCAGCATGAGACTTTGCCGGAGTTTCACCCTCCTCAGACCGGCGCCGTTGTCGTCCGGACGAATTTCGACCAACTCCGGTAGGTAATTTATTTTTTTATTTTTAAAGATGCACGTGCGTCCAGTAAATTTTTTCTTTGTTCTACATGTGAGCTTTCACAAAAATTTCTTTAATAATGGATGTTTGTCCGATTTTGAGAAACGAACGATTGTCCGTAGCATAAGAGTTTTTTTTTTTTTGAAAAAATTAAGTTTTGATTTTGAATAATGAACTTTGCTCGTTTTTGCAAGTGTTTCGAAGAAACGAGCAACTCCTTGAAGTGTCAACTCTCGTGCATTTCATTGCATATCTTGAGAATATTTTCGGTTTTGGAAATTCTTTGATGTCCAAACATCCTTGGTCTATAAATACCTAAGTTTGCATTTCTAGCAAACTATACTAAGAGCCAGGAAAACTTCATTTCTTGTTGGTTCTAGTGGAGCCGTCTATTCGGAGAGGAAAGTATCCTAATTAGGTGAAATCTCTTACGACCCCTCGTTTAAAGACTTATGTGGGATCAAGAAGCTCTACGAGTACCATTGGTGGGAAACTAGATAATTGCAGTGTTATTAGTTTTCAATTGATTTGATTGACTAACGGTTGTTGAAACTTTGATTGCACCTAGTTTGTTTATTATTGAGAATCTTCTCTTCTGATATAAGATTCACTCAAACTAGATCAAAGTATCGACGGGATCTTTAGAAATGTTGTTAGATCTAAAGACATCTTGTGATAATCCAATTTTAACATACTCCGTTCTATGTGTGATTGATCACAAGAGATTCAAGTGGTGTTGAAAATCAAAGAAGATTTGAAGACGAAAAAGATTTCTTATTGGTTTTCGTATCTTTGGTTGTGCACAAACCTTGATCGGCTGGGATCCAAATAGAATCGGATTTATTCGATTGATTAGTTGCAGGAGATCGGCATCACTTTATAGTTTCTTGCTGGAATCTATATCGATTGATTGTGAATCTAAACTTAACTGCTTTTGTAGTTATTAGATAGATTGATCTAACTAGGCAAATTAGTTTATTAGATTAAACGGAAGAGCCTTTGCATATGACTTGAGATATCTTTATCTTGAAAGAATCAATAGAGTTGTTACCAAACAGATTTGTCGTTCCTAAACTGTTTGGAATACGATCCAAAGGAATTGTACCAGTACGTGTACTCATCGAAGTCGGAAGCGCAGGGATACTTAGGAAACTGAGTGAACTAGGGGTAGTTGTTTGGTCTCAACTATACGAAGTTGGTGTAGATATTGTATATCGGCTTAATTCTGAGAGTATTCAATTCTGGACTAGGTCCCGGAGCTTTTCTGCATTTGCAGTTTCCTCGTTAATAAAATCTTGTTGTGCCATTTACTTTATCTTTCCGCATTATAATTATTTTATTATAATTAAAGTCAATTGCACTTTACGTTAACTCCGATATACTTGATAGTGATCCTATAGAGTTTGGTTAAGTCCGAACCTATTATCAAGTATCACACTTTGGTTGTCGTATTGTCTCGATTTCGTATCCATAGACAATCACACAAAGTGTGAATACCGAAGTTGTTGCATTGTCTCGACTTTGTCCATAGACGATCACACTTGGTAAGAGGACTTATAGGTTGAAACAAAAATATTATGGTGTATTTGAGTACCCTTGTCTTTTCAAGCTTTGCATAAGTATTTCTTTTGTGTCGAGAATCTCTTCTAGTGTATTCCTTTTAAAATTTTCAAAAATTAAGTCTTCTTTATGCTTAGTTTGCTTCTCGTGTGCTCTAAATTTTCCTCATGTGAGATTATAAAATTTATTGAGCTAAGAATTGTGAAAGAAAATTTTCACATAGCAAAATTTTTCTGTGTTTTTTTTTTACCTTATGAAAAGAACTTTACAGTTTTTGTTTATAAGTTTCCTCTTATGGGTTAAGTTTGTGTCCGTACGGGTACATTTGTGACGTGTCGCGAACCGACTCCAAAAACCCTAAAAATATACTCCCTGAGAAACCGTTTATATACCTAACCTATTGAAGTTGAGTTATCTCACTCTAGGTTATTTTTCTCATATCAAGAAGGTCATCTCATTCTCGCACTTGTAATTTTACGAAAGGGATATTTTAGGATATGTGTGTTTACGTCCGTGAACTATGATTATCTCATATATGCTCAAAACTTAAGTCTATCATGTATTTATGCAAATATTGATAAAAGATAGAATGAAATTTTGAATATTCCGCAGTATTGATCTTTCCCTGATCTACTTCTATGTGAAAGTACTGTATAGCTCCGTAAGTTTTCTTATGTTGAGCATTTCTGACTAAATTAATCTATAAGGTCTTCTTGTGATTAATTTATTCGAGTTTTCTGGATACAAATTCATGTTTCATGTAATTTGTTAATGTCCAAAGAAATCCTTCTTTTCTTGTAAAAGTAAGGTCGTTCTTGTTGTTCTTTCGGGAATGACATATTATGAAGGAGAGTTCTTAATTGAACTTGTTCTTAATTGCCAAATCTTTGTGGGGAGTGCGGCTGTGGAATATTGTAGGAGTTATCTTATATCTTTATAAACTCCTTGATGAATACACTAAGTTTCAACTATGTGAAATCATCGAAACAAAGTTGATATATTCTCTTTTAGTCATAAATTATCTCTTTGAGAATTTTATTATGATCCCGTAGTTTTCGTACCTTTGCCAATTTATATTGACAAAAAGGGGGAGAATTATTTGGTAGTTCACACTACATACATATGGTTTACGGATCATTATGTAAGGGGGAGTGGTTTTCATTGTGAGATGAAGTATTGACTAAGGGGGAGTGATACATATCATCGTAGTATTATTGTCAAAGTTGTGATGCAATTGGACTTTGATGTTATGTAATAATATTATGACACTGTATAACAATGATTGAGAACGGATGTTTTTCATATGTTTTCTTATTGTTATGGCTACGGATCTTCAACAACAATGATGCTGAGTTGAACACGTTTAGAATCGCTGGAGTACTTGGAGTAGCGAAGAATTCAAGGAATGTTGAAGATCCAAGGAAATCAAACATGATGGATGAGAAGCTACAAAGTTTATTTGTGTTGTAATCCATATATATTGATACTTTTGTCACTAAAATTGACAAAGTGGGTGATTGTTAGAGGATTGCTCAGTCAAACTCGCAAGCATTGCTATCTCAAGCTTGTTTGTCAAGTTTAGTTGTCTTGATTTCTAGTCTACCTATAGCTATGTCTCGGATTAGGATAGAATGCGTAGTTGAGTTGTAGACTTCACGGCGTTCATCGATTGAAGACGAAGATCTACTGATGAGAGCTTGGAGGAACTTCAAAAACTTATCTATCACTCAGAAGTCTATTCTATTATATCTCCTAATGAGACTAAGTCGTATAGCTATATAGACTTTTATATTACACATTTGATATTTCGAGCTGAGTTTATCTCGCTTATCTATTTCTCGAAATATGTGTCGGAAGATTTTTTGCTTTAGCAACGTTCATCATATTCTTGACGAGTTTATTTGGAAACAATTTATTTGTTGGAAACTAAATAAAAAGTCAAAAGATGATCATGTGAAAATCGTCTGGTAAAATCTTACATGATTTGTGTGAGACAGTCATTTGATGTAGAATCGGAATGTTTCGTATTGATCATTCGATAACTTGAAAATTGCTTTGAAGCTAATAGTTTGTGTGAGACAGCTATTCCCGTCTTCTAAGAATGTTTCAATGATTGAACTGATAGTTTACAACAAATAACCATGATTGGATATAGCACAGTATGCGTACTTATATGCTAATTGTTGCAAGTTATTCCAAGTCCGGGAACCAAAGTATGCATACTCGTATACGTACGGGTTGGTTTAATGGAAGTCCGGGAACTTAGTATGCATACCCGTACGCGTACTGGCGTAAGCTCAAAGTTCCGGGATTTAACTTAGTTTGGAAGGTATGTGTACCCGTTCGCATACTAGCGAACCTAAACTTAGTCCAGCCACTTATGTATGCGTACACGTTCGCATACTTGAGTAGGTTATGTTCTAAAATCGGTTTGTTCTTGAACTAATACATTTATATAATAAGGAATTCAATATTTTGCAAACCGTGGTTATAATGTTCATGAATTGATTCGAGTGAATCAAAATCGATTTTGCTTCAATTGTGACTTGTATACTTCTATGAGAATATAAACAATTGAACAACTCTATAACTAGTTTTATTTGAGTCATTTGAACTAGTTGTGTTAAGATGAACAACATTGATATGAAAGTGTTCATATAGCTAACTTCGGTTAACTATTGTTGAGCCAACAAGGTGTACACGTTTAGGTATGGTTACCTATATATAAATGAAGTCACTTTTCATTTGTGTGTAACAAGCTAAGTTCGATCTAACGGTTGAAAGATATTAGCTTGAGTCTAATCAGGTTTTCATCTAACGGTGAATATTGAATGCTTTGTTACCAAGGTAGCATTGATTGCAAACCCTGATTTGAAGACTATGTAAGGGAGATCTCTAGCAATTGGTAAACCTAATCCCCACACCTCATGTGTGATACTAGTTGCGACTAGAGTCGATTCTCCTTTAACCTAGGTTTTTCTAAAACCATTATAGGTTAACGACTTAAAGACTTCATTGGGATTGTGAAGCCAGACCCAACTATTTTCTCTGTAGTTACGTGTTCTGATCTTGCTGTTTTCTATTGTATTGAGTACTATCTTCTCTAAGATTTGCTCGAGATTTATTCTCTGATAGGCAAGATATAAATTAGTCACAAATATCTTCATCTCATCATTTTTGATTCCACAATATCTTGTTTCGCTACCATACGATTAAGATTATTGTGAGGTGATTGATATTACTAGGCTGTTCTTCGGGAATATAAGTCTGGTGTATCAATTGGTTCATGTTCACCTTGATTTATCAAAAGACGGAACAAAACTCATTGGTATTTCTGTGGGAGACAGATTTATCTATTCAATAGACTTTTCTGTGTGAGACATATTGGTTTATCAAGTCTTCAACTTTGGGTCGTAGCAACTCTTAGTTGTGGGTGATATCAGCTAAGGAAATCAAGTGCGTAGAGTCCTGCTGGGATTCAGAAACGTAAGGAAGGAAACTGTACCTTGATCAGTGTGAGATTGGTTAGGGCTCAACTACATTCCAATACGAAGTTAACTTGTAGTAGGCTAGAGGCTGTAGCGGCTTAATACAATGTGGTGTTCAAATATGGACTAGGTCCCGGGGTTTTTCTGCATTTGCGGTTTCCTCGTTAACAAAATTTTTGGTGTCTGTGTTATTTCTTTTCCGCGTTATATTTTCTATATAATTGAAATATCACAGGTTGTGCGTATTTCAATTAATTAGATAATCCAACCTTTGGTTGTTGATATAAATCGATTGACACTTGATCATTGATCTTTGGTACCGTCTAAGTTGTTTCACATAATAATCAGGCTCGCGGAATTCTATCTGTTTGATTTGCTGGTTACATTGTGAAAAAGAGATACAACTGTTGGATATATTTCCATTGACTGAGTCTGACTATCTAGTTAATTATCTTGGAATTATATTAGAGTTTGTCCATACAAATTGCCTAAACAAAATATTGGGTGAGGTTGTTAGATCCCCCGCTTTTATACCATCTAACGGCGGAGAGATATTACTTTGGTTTTAAGCAAACTTAGCTTGAATCTTAAATCGAGATTTCGTCAAACGGTGAATATTGAATGCTTTATTACTAAGTTATCTTTGTTTTGATTGAAAGCAAACCCTGATTTGAAAGACTGTATAAGGGAGAACTCTAGCAACTGGAAAACCTAATCCCTGCACTTTCTTGTGTCCTAGTTGCGACTATAGTCGATTCTCCTTTAACCTAGGTTTTTCCAAAACCATTATAGGTTAATGACTTGGAGACTTCATTTGGGATTTGTGAAGCCAGATCCAACTATTTTCTCTGTAGTTGCGTATTCTGATCGTACTTGTTCTTTCGTTTTGAGTACTATCTTCTCTAAGATTTGCTCGAGATTTATCTCTGATACGTAAGATATAAAAAGTAATCACAAAGCTCTTTGTCTCATTCTTTGTGATTCCGCAATAACTTCTTCTACAACCATATAGTTAAGTTATTGTGAGGTGATTGATATTTCTAGGATTCTCTTCGGGAATATAAGACCGGATTATCAATTGGTTCCTGTTCACCTTGATTTATCAAAAGACGGAACAAAAACTTCGTAGGTACTTCTGTGATAGACAGATTTATCTATCAGAATAGACTTATCTGTGGGTGACAGATTTGTATATAAGTCTTCGACTTTGGGTCGTAGCAACTCTTAGTTGTGGGTGAGATCATCTAAGGGAATCAAGTGCGTAGAATCCGGCGTGGTTCTAGAGGCGTAAGGAACGTGATTGTACCTTAATTGGTGTGAGACTTGGTTAGGGCTCAACTATATTCCAGTCTGAAGTTAACTTGTAGTAGGCTAGTGTCTGTAGAGGCTTAATACAGTGTGATGTTCAAATTTGGACTAGGACCCGGGGTTTTTCTGCATTTGCGGTTTCCTCGTTAACAAAACTTCTGGTATCTGTGTTATTTCTTTTTCGTATTATATTTTTTTTATATAATTGAACTATCACAGATTGTGCATAGTTATATCAATTGGTAAATCCGACCTTTGTTTGTTGGGTATAAATTGATTGGCACTTGGGCATTGGGATTTGGTACCATCCGAGTATTTTTCACATCAATCAGGCTCATATATTTCTATTTGTTTGATTTGTTGATTGATTTGAGAAAAAGAGATATAGCTCTTTGATATCTTTCTTGGTTGAGCTCGCTTTATAAGCTGGTGCTCTCGGAATAATATTGGAGTTAGTCCATACAAATTGCTGAACGAATTATTGGGTGTGGTTGTTATACCCCCATTTTTTCATAGTAGAAGCATCATACTCGCTCTGAATGTTTATTCTATATAGTCAGTGAACATTGCGACATCCTGAAGACGTTATAGATCTATACAAGCAGAAAATCTGTCTAGAAGCCGTCCAATCATTTTTCGATTATAGGCAGTAAATCTTTTGAAATTGCCCGATTGATGAAATATGCTGAAATCTCAGTTGAGAGACTTTAATAACTGCATATTCATGTGTGCTCTGAGAGGTTTGTACGCTCAATCATAGATCATGACATGAGGTTTCTACGCTCAGTCTGAATCCTAAAATATGAATTTCACATACGCGTCTGAAGCTACGTCAGAAATATACAAAACTATGATTTTACGATTTTAGCCTTCATCAAAAATCCACCATCAACATTAAGTACCCTGCTTAGTGAGGGGCAGTCTTGTTCCGTAGTAAGCACTAGATGGTGATTTTTCTAATTATAAACTAAATAAGTAATTGAACTTAGTGGTAAAACATGTTACCAGAATTCTCACTTCAATGATGTCACGTACGAGCAATAGCTTGAATGACTATCCTGGCAGTATGATAGAGCATCGTCCGCGAGCGTAAATTGGTGAGGCACCGTGATTAGGGTGGTGGAACATCTAATTTGATGGGTTTAGCACTAGCCGGCCTGCAACCCAAGAAAAGGGAATCCTTGTCTCTTCATCCTTCCTTGTACGAGCAAAGCATGAGACTTTAGGAGTTTCACCCTCCTCGAGGGCGCCGTTGTCGTGGGACCAATTTCGACCAACTCCGGTAGGTAATTTATTTTTTTATTTTTAAAGATGCACGTGCGTCCAGTAAATTTTTTCTTTGTTCTACATGTGAGCTTTCACAAAAATTTCTTTAATAATGGATGTTTGTCCGATTTTGAGAAACGAACGATTGTCCGTAGCATAAGAGTTTTTTTTTTTTTTGAAAAAATTAAGTTTTGATTTTGAATAATGAACTTTGCTCGTTTTTGCAAGTGTTTCGAAGAAACGAGCAACTCCTTGAAGTGTCAACTCTCGTGCTATAATCACTAACTTTTAGTGAAATTGTAAACATGTAAGAGTTGGATTGTTACCGTTTTAGCGCGTATTGTTTCCAACGTGTTTTGACTCCACACTTTTCGTAACATATAATGGCGGATCATGATTATAACCATGTCCCTGCTTCTTCTGAGAAACAATTTGGAAACACCAAACCAAATATGAGGACCTTTGTAGATGTTCATGCTAAGGTGGGTCGTCCCTTCAGCAAGGCGAGAGAATTGATTCGTGGTATGCCTCTCGATCATCTGAGAATAGTCCGTGATAGAACTTATGCTTTCTTGACTTTAGTGGATGCGGAAGAAAAGCAGCGATGCGTTGAAGTATCCCAGAAGAAGATGGCTGAAAATGAAAAGCTCAATGCTTATCAACAGAAACGCCGCCGACTTCAGCAAGTGAGACTAGCAGCTGAAGATGAAGTTGAATCTACAAAAACCCTGATAGTTCATTAAACAAAATGAACTGCCACAAGAAATAAGTAGGAATTAACACAAAGGGGTATTTTTGTCTATTTAATATTTTCAAATAATTATGGACCAAACAAGAAACGCCTTTTCCCGCTGGACCAAATAGTCTTGGAACCACCTAAAAAAGGACCAAACGATTATTTCCCCTTCTTTTAATTAGGGGTCTAGTATTATGAGTAACCCGTGGGTGGGGCCTTAGCCTAGTTTCCCCGGTTAGAATCTTAGATCAGTATCAACAAATACATACGCTTACCGGCTGCTACGACAGCCTATCGGCATGCCGTGCACATACCTTGCTCAAGCCTCAACCCTTATTATATGGAGTAATTTAAAACTTCTACACTTAAATGAAAGTTAAAAGAGTACGGACAAAATTAAGCAGTTAAGCTAACCTTCGATTGCTATTTTGTATTTATGTTAACGAGTAAGATTGAAACTCCAAACTATATAGAAAAATGGAAAAGTATTGTTCTTTCTTGTTAGTTTGTAGTTGGAATCATACATATAGCATCAAGTTCATGTTGTGACACAGTGATAGGACCAATGGAAATGGTATTGCTACAGAGGCCGGCTGTCGGCTAGATATTATCATATAAATAATCATTGTACCGGATTGACATTACCACGCACTCATCGTTTTCCAAATAATCATATAAAATTGAATGATATTGTTAGTACTAGATTCTTGCTTTGCGGCGGTGAAGGTAAACGATGAAAGGGGCGCTTTTTAATAAAATGATATTGAAATTAATCGATTTCAATCAATCGATGGTTATTTTAAAGAAATTTAAGCGTGAATCTGTTTGTTTAATGGTGTTTGACTGAAATATGTAATCAATTTGATTGATGATCCCAAGTTTGAGCTTAATTTCATGAAATTGTGATTTCCAGAAAACCAATTTTAGTTTCTCTGCACAAACATTGTGACGGACAAACTCACCATTTTTTCATCACTAAGGGACTCCTCCCTTTGGTCGTCGTCCAATAATCAATCAAAATGGTGTCACGGCTAAAAAATAATTGAAAAATTAGGCCGAAAACCGAATA
This sequence comes from Papaver armeniacum, assembly GCA_023531295.1. NCBI lineage: Eukaryota > Viridiplantae > Streptophyta > Magnoliopsida > Ranunculales > Papaveraceae > Papaver > Papaver armeniacum. The sequence continues at coordinate 29,195 of JAJJWW010001397.1, forward strand.
AACAGTGAAGTATTCTGTTTTATGATAGTACAATTGTAAAATCTCTTCGATTTTTAACTTATGGTTGTGTCTTAGGCAGAAGCATTCAAGAGTTGAGAGGTGAGCTTGGGTTTTAGTTGCGTTGTGTTTATACTGCTCGTCGTAAACATTAATGGCTCTTAAGGAAAAAAACTTATCGATCTTGCAGCTGTTTAGATATGCAGACGGAGTCGACAAATTGTTGATTCTGTTGGGAACTATTGGTAGCATAGGAGATGGAATGATGACACCTCTCACCATGGTAGTCCTCAGTAGTATAATTAACGAATATGGACCTTCTGATAATGCTTTCTCCAGTAGTATCGTGGACAAGGTAATTTATTCTTTTACGACTAAGATGAGGACCTTATTGCGGTTAGTCGTTATTTATAGTGTACTGTGAAAAGACAGATGGTTGGATCCAATAATCTAATCCCGGTTGCAGAATTGAATAGTATGTGATATCAATATGAATTTCTGTTTCAAATTTTGCAGTACTCGCTCAGGCTACTATATGTTGCTGTCGGGGTTGGAGGTGCAGCTTTCATGGGTACATTAAGTTGCCTATTTTTTGCATTTTCGCCTTATTTCTGTTAAAGCCGTCATAGTTCCCCTCATTTCTGTTCTGTGTTTTTGCAGAAGGAGTTTGTTGGGCAACAACTGCAGAAAGACAGACAACACTTATGAGAAAAAAACTATCTCAAATCTGTTCTAAGGCAAGACGTCGGTTATTTTGATACCCAAACAGGGACTTCTGCGACGTACCAAGTTGTCTCCACCATATCATCAGATGTCAATTCTATCCAAGATGTTCTTAGTGAGAAGGTTTTCCAGCGTCACCAACTTTGTTGTTTTTGATGTCACTTCGATTCAAGGGGTTCCTCCTGAACTGAAGGCTTACCAACTAAGATATTTACAACATTGCCGATTTGAAGTTAAATACTAAGTCGTTTCTCTCTTCATGCAGATACCGAACTTCCTTGCCCACTTAACAAGCTTCTCTGCGTGCCTGATTCTTGCGTTTGTACTGTCATGGAGGCTGGCAGTGGCTTTCTTACCATTCACACTCATGTTTATTATCCCTGGTATTGCATTTGGTTCACTCTTGATGAAGCGTGGAGCAAAGATGAAGAGTGCTTATGGAGTTGCAGGCGGAATCGCAGAGCAAGCGGTCTCATCGATTCGAACCGTGTTTTCATATGTTGCAGAGCTTGAAACATTAGAAAGGTTCAGCCATGAACTACAGGAAAGTATGGAACTTGGAATAAAGCAAGGAGTTACCAAGGGATTAATGATCGGCAGCATGGGTATGATATTCGCAACTTGGGCTTTCCTATCCTGGGTGGGAAGCGTTCTGGTAATCAGAAGGGGTGATATTTTTTTTTTTTTTTTTTTGCAAGCCAAAAAAGAAAAAAAAAAAAAAAACAAAGAGAAAAAACTAAACTAGAGTGCTCTCTCTGTCACAGAGAGCACACCGATCAAAAACCTGGTTTTTAAAAGCATAACTTGCCGGAGAATGGGCTGCACCATTAGCTCCTTTCTGGTAAACTTGAAATCAACTCTTGTTAGAGCCTTGGCTCTATTTCTAATTTGCATGATCATAGGTCTTAGTTTCCAAGGGAATGCCTCCCTCTCATTGTTCAACACCTTGATCACAATTTCTGCATCACTTTCAATTATTATGTCAGTCCATTCCATCTTTTCTGCCAGGTCAAATGCAAAAATAATCGCCTTTGTTTCCGCCTCCAGGGGAGTATGACAATTGTGGCTGCAAGAACCACCACCTGCGAATTTGGCTGCACTGTTTCTGGCCACCACAGCACAAGCACCACTGTTGGAGCAAAAGGCAGCATCTGTGTTCAGCTTTATTCTGGGGTGTTCAGGTGATTTCCATTTGTTGGTGATACTTGCATCTCTGGAAGAATGTGCTCTATGTAGATTAGCTACCTCACTGTGCTCCTCTATACAAGTTGGCTCTAGATAATTAAACCAATAGTTGGCCTCATGAATAATTCTTTGAATAGCAGGAGTGGTATTGTCGAACACAGTCTCATTTCTCGCCTTCCAAATGGCCCATAGTATGCAACTTGCCATTCTGAATTTGAAGTAATCTCCTTTTTCCTGAATCCAAGTTGATAGTAACTCCTTGATCGAAGCATTCCCATTAGTTCTGAATCCCAGGTTTGATCCAAATAAAACAGCTTTGGCTACAGGGCAATTGAGGAATAAATGGTCCATCGTCTCCGTGCTCCCATTACATAGTCTGCAGTTTTGGTCCAAGCCCACCAGATGTTTTCCTATTATATTGTATATGGCAATTCCATCATGTATGATCCTCCAGATGAACATATGCACTTTGGGTGCTAAATTCTTAATTTTCCAAAACAATTTCCATGGAAATGTATCACTGCTACTAGATGAGCTGGATGGTCTTCTATCTTGCATCGTCTTTAGAAAAGATTTGGATGAAAACTCCCCATAAGGGTGAGGAGTCCATATGAGTTTGTCCTTCGTTATCTCTTCAACAGGGATATAGATATTCAGAATCTTAGATGCAATATGTGGCTCAAACAGCTGGTTGACAAGAGAGGTGTTCCATTCAGCTTGATCAGTTGACTTTAGTTCTTTTACCTTGGTGACATTTATCAGCGTATTCTTCTTTTCTGGGATAGGAGTGTTAGAATCCGGTATCCAAGGGTCCTTATAAATATTGATATCTTCTCCATCGCCAACAACCCATAAACACTTGTGCTCCATGTCTTACCTGCAGTTAATGATTGCTTTCCAAGTGGAACTGCTTCTTCCTGAATATTTAGCTTCCCAAAAACTGGTGTTTCTGCAGTACTTGGCTTTCATAATTTGGGCCCATAAGCAATCTGAGTGAGTGAGGAACTTCCAGATTAATTTACCAATTTGAGCTTTGTTAATATCAGCCAACTCTCTAATGCCCAATCCTCCTTTGTCTTTGCCTTCAAGAAATATTCTCCAATGTATAAAATGCATCTTCCCTGAGTTGTAGTTGTGGCCCCACCAGAAATTCCGGATTATTCTCGACAGTTTTTTGAGGATACCCCTAGGAAGCAGAGATGTCGACATGTAGTATGGAGGTATTAGACCCAACACTACTTTAATAAGTATAGTTCTTCCTGAGTGAGTAAGCGAGCTTCTCTTCCACCCTGCTAACTTAATATCAAACTTTTCTTCAAGGAAATCAAAGGAATTGATTCTTTGGTCAGATTTGAGGAGGTAGAAGCCCAAGTACTTGTCATTTATATGCATTTGTTTCACTCCTAAATTCATTTTGCAACTTCCACTCTTCTATTTTCCTTGACACCTTTCTTTCAAGAGAATGGCATTTATCATTTGCTTGTTGACCGGACCATATTGCATATGTATGAAGAATTTGCTGCAGAGACTCAATAGTTTGATCGTCATTTGTCCCGAAAAGAAGTAAGTCATCTGCGAACATAAGGTGAGAGACTGAGGGAGCCCATCTATTAACTCTGTACCCATTGTAAAGATTTTCTTCTTCCATTCTTCGTATCATCCATGACAAACCTTGGGAGCACAAGATAAATAGATATGGCGAAAGGGGACAGCCTTGTCGAAGACCTCTCTCGCTTTTGAAGAACCCCTCGGGTGTGCCATTGACCATTATAGAAAAAGTTGGGGTGCAGATGCAATTCATAATAAGAGCATGAGTATTGCCAGTAATTCCATAGGCTCTAAGACATTGACTTAAAAATCTCCAGGACACTCTATCATAAGCTTTACTGATGTCAATTTTTAAAGCGAAAGATCCAATGATGGACTCTGACATATTCATGGAATGAATTAGCTCTTTCGTTGTAATTATATTATCTATTATACTCCTACCAGGAAGAAAAGCAGATTGTGATGTGTCAACAAAGGTGTTAAGGTATGGCTTAAGTCTCTCAGCTAATATTTTCACCACTACTTTGTATGTGATATTACATAAAGCAATTGGCCTAAATTCTGTAGGGGTGGAGGGGTGTTTTACCTTGGGTATTAGGGAAAGATAAGTGTGGTTCATACCTGGAGCAAGTGCCGAAGAAGCGAAGCATTGTTGAATTAAGGACGTCACTTCTGCACCAACTTTAGGCCAACACTTTTTGTAGAAAATTGCAGGCATGCCACCTGGACCTGGAGAGCTTAAAGCACCCATGTGACTTATAGTGTGCCAGATATCCTCTGCCGAAGGAATTCCTCCAATCTTAGAGTTTTGCTCTTCCGTGAGTTGAGTTGAGGCATAGAAAGGTACATTGACTGGCTGGTCCGGTTGATCGTCTTTGAATATAGAGGAAAAATGCTGAATGAGACAGGCTGAGATATTCTTGTGGTCAGATACCCAAATATTATTGTTAGTCTTCAGAGCCTCAATATTGTTCTTCCTTCTTCTGTGCTTGACTGCCATATGAAACACTCTGGTGTTTCTGTCTACATTGGGAACCCAATGAGATTTGTTTCTCTGTTGAAAGTATTTGTGTTCTGCAATAGATAACTCCTCGATTTTGTCTATGAGCATCTGTTCATCATGTCTGGAGTTATACTGGATGTGCGTTTTTACGCACTTCCAATAGCTCGGCCTTGGCCATTTCCACCTGCCTTGTAATGTTTCCAAAAGTTTTTCGTCCCCACACAGTTAGACTCTCACCCAACTCCTTGGTCTTTTGAATAGCATTGCCATTTGCTTTATCCCAGGCTTTTTCGACTTCCTTGTTAAAATCTGGATGATCAATCCAGTGGTATTCAAATCTATATCCCGGTTTCTTTTTCCTCATTCTTCTATCCGTGTTGAGATAAATTGGTGCATGATCGCTCCCAATTCTTGGAAGATGGAACACTGCAGCCTCTTTGAAGTATAGCCACCATTCTGTATTACAAAGAACTCTATCCAACCTCTCATAAATAGGATTATTGTCTCTAACACCATTAGACCAAGTGAACGCCGGTACGCTATAACCAAGATCGACCAAAGTTCTATCTGTGATCATATTTTTGAACTCTCTATTATGATAATCCTTCTTCCTACTCCCACCTATCTTCTCATGGTTGGCAGAAATGGAATTTAAATCCCCAATCATACACCACATACCATTTAACTGAGATGTGAAATTAGACATATCAGACCAAAACTTATTTCTTTTATCATGATTGGGCGGACCATAAACACAAAGCAGATCCCATTTGGGACCAAAAACTTGGGTGATTCTACAATGTATCAGATTGGTATTTGATGATATAATTTCAAGCTCAATATGGTCTTGCCAGAGAATAGCAAGACCCCCACTTTTACCTCTACAAGAGACATAACTGAAATTTCTATAACCCAAACTAGGAAGAAGTCTTTCAGCTTTAACAGGATTAAGGATGGTTTCAGACAGAAAAGCGATACTAGGATTACACGCCTTGAGGAATGATTTGGTGTGACGTCGAGGTATTCCCCAAACCTTGACAGTTCCATGACTATACTAACATTGATCTTGTGGCTGATTATGGGCAGCCACCACACCCTTTTTTGCATTAAGGTTCTTACTTGATTTTGATTTGTGTTTCTGAGCAACTCTGTCGATGTCCATAGGCGATGGACTTCTTTTCTTCCCCACGGAGACTTCATTGATAACTCCTTCTTCATTGAATCTTGATCTTTCACGCGCATCCCTTCTCCATTTTCTTAATCTGTTTTTGTTAGAGCTTTGAGATTCTGAGGAATAAGCTGAATCATCATTGCTAGAGTTTCCAATTGGGATAACATTTGGGTTTGTGAGAATGGTTTCTGTTTGATTTCTCTGATTAGGTGACTCCGTCTGGATCCCTTCTTCGGATATAAGTTTTGGGTTTGGGTTTTCTTTTGGACTCGGGTCACAACTTCTTTCCAGTTGAGTATTCACTGCCTCTTATGATGTGGTAGAAATATTCTTCTGGTTTGTTGTCACCTTCTCCGTCGTGTTAGTTGCACGTGATAGGGACTTGTGAATTCGGTGGATTGTCATTATTGATAGGGTTGTATTCTTTGACTCATGGGTGCCGGTTTAAATCGCCATTCATCCCGTTGTTTGTAACAAAATTTCTTGTCGTTTGAATCTGCTCACCTGCTCATCGTCATTACTTTTGTCATCAGGTTTTCCACCCTATTATTTTTGTCTGCATCGAACTCTCCAATGTACACTTGGTGTTGTTTATCCTTTATATGATCGTTACCGTTTGTTATTTCCCCACCGTCCGGTTTCTGGTTCTGATAGGAATTAGTTACAGAGGCAGATGCCTGAATGTTTGCCGGAATCGCCCTCTGAGAGAACTTTGTTTTGAAGCTGGCTCTTATTTCCTCAGAATACCTTGTTAGTTTTGAATCACCCATTTTCAATATAAATTCCTCCGGAGAAAGAACATGATTCCTTTCTAACTCCTTTGACAGAGAAGGACATTTGTTCATCCGGTGGTAGAAAAAACCACGAAGTAACATAAGCATGGCAATTTTCATACCGAATTGTATTGTTCGTTTGATCTTAGAAGTTGTTGTGACTACCATCTCTTTTGGAAGCGGTTTTGTAATATCAATAGCCACTCGAACTCTAGCAAATTTCCCCCATTTAGCTACGTCTTCTTCAGTTATGGGTTGAGGAGCACCAAATTTGCTGGCCATGGCACTGACTTTCTTAGCATTCATCATGCTTAGGGGCATTCTGTGAAACTGAATCCAGAATGAAACAAATCTAAATTCATACTCCTCTGGTAATAGTTCATTGTTGCATCTTTCGATCAACATTAGCTCATTGTTTAGAGACCAAGGGGTGTGCAGTAGGACAAACTCCAAATCACAGAGGACTTCGAATCTGACCATGTAGATGTTTTCCCCGAGATCTGATATAAAAAACGCACCTGATGGTCTCCAGGATTTTGTTAACATATCTTTGAGAAGCGCAAAAGCATAACCTCTTCCTGAAATCATTTTGAAGACTAAGCATCTTTTCCAATCAGGCTGGGCTTCAGTTATCACTTCATCATCTTCAAACTCTAGAGAGTCTGGGTTGTCTAGTAGGTTGCTCATTTTATTAATGATTTCCTCAAATTCTTGGGGATTACCTGAACTTGAAGCCATTAAACCCGAACAGAACAGGCAGAACAAAGAATCTGAAAAACAGAATCCTCACAAAGGAGGAAGGCTAGAACAAAGAAGAGAGAAAAGTTAAAGAATCATCATGGAGATGAAGTTAAGAGAGAGAAACTCTCGGCGTCATTGGAGATGAGAAGGGGTGATAATGGTGGTCCTATTTTTATCGCCGGAATATGCATTATTCTTGGAGGACTGTAAGCTTCAATTGTGATTTCTTTGATTTTCCAGGCTTTTGCTTCAAACACTTTCCCTTAAACTCACATATTTAACTTTTCAGGTCTATTATGTTTGCGTTGCCAAATATTACATTCTTCGCAACCGCAATGGCTGCTGCTTCTCGAATATTTGAGATGATGAATCATCTTCCTAATATAGACTCCGAAGAAGAAAGTGGCAAGAAATTAACAAGTGTCAGAGGAGAATTAATATTCAAGGACGTAACTTTCAGCTACCCTTCGAGGCCTGACACGTTTATATTACAAGGATTCAATCTTAACGTTCCGGCTGGTAGGTCAGTAGGACTTGTTGGAAGCAGCGGTTCTGGAAAATCAACAACTATCTCATTGCTTCAAAGATTCTACGACCCACTCAGAGGAGACATTCTCTTGGATGGGAATAGAATTAAGAAACTCCATCTAAAATGGCTGAGATCCCAGATGGGTCTGGTAAATCAAGAGCCAGTTCTCTTTGCGACTTCGATAAAAGAGAATATTTTATTTGGAAAAGAAGGAGCTCCAATGGAGCTTGTCATTGATGCTGCAAAGGATGCTAATGCACATGACTTCATTTGTAAATTACCAGATGGATACGATACTCAAGTAGGCTGATACTCTCTCTTTTAACTATAATGTCACTATCTAGCTACTGTTGATTTTTCTGATATAAGTTCGATTGTCCAGGTTGGCCAATTCGGAGTTCAATTATCTGGTGGTCAGAAACAAAGGATTGCCAATTTGCCATAGCCAGAGCTTTAATCAGAGATCCAAAAATATTGTTGTTGGATGAGGCTACTAGTGCACTAGATGCGGAATCAGAAAGAAGCGTACAAGACGCACTGGATAAAGCTTCAACAGGGAGAACAACAATCATAATTGCTCATCGACTCTCAACAGGGTTTTTATATGTAGAGAAAACCTATCTCTTGTATCCACCTAGGTGTTGAGTACTTCTTCTTCGTTTTCTTTGTTTGATACGATGGTTTTAAGTGCTAGCAATGCATGAGTTTTTCCGCCGCCAAGTTCTAAAAGGACAAGTTTGAATGTGCTATTGAAACTTGTTAAGATTGTTGTATCTTGGGCAGATACCCATAGGGCTATAGGCATTCTTGTCTTAAGGATGATGTTGAACATGCGCCTCAATCTACCATTACAAGATTCTTCTCTCTATGTTGTTTAACAGGGATGTTCAATACATCAACAATTGCAGGAGATGACACAAAAATCAGATAAGTGCCTCTTATATAAATTAGTTGTTTAATTTGTTGAATTTTAATTGTTATTCTCCAACAGCTACGTAGATAAAGCTTCAACAGGGAGAACAACAATCATAATTGCTCATCGATCAATACGTAGATCCGACTTGATACTGGTTCTTCAGTCTGGGAAAGTAATTGAATCAGGCACTCATGATGAACTAACTCAAATGAACAACAGACAAGGTGGAGGAACTTACTCAAAGATGGTGGAGTTGCAGCACAAGGCACTGCAAAATGATTCTTTGAATCCCAATATACAAACAGAAAGAAAGCACCAAACAAAGACAAGAAGTTTCCCGAGCCCAATAAGTATGAGATCGAGCGGTCAAAACTGCCCATCTCCGTATTTCTCTCCCAGTCCAGCCTATTCGTTCATCCAAACTACTTACAATGATGATCCATGTGAGAAAGATGGAAACCTGGTCTCTTCTTATCCTCCAACACCTTCTCAGTGGCGTTTGTTGGTGATGAATGCACCCGAGTGGAAGAGAGCCGTGCTTGGGTGTTTGGGAGCTATTGGCTTCGGAGCAGTTCAGACAACAGAAAGAACAGATGCCTTCTCTTTGGGATCAGTTGTATCAGTGTACTACTTGACAGACGACAATCTTATACGATCAAAGACCAACCTCTACTGCTTCATCTTCTTAGGCTTAACAGTTCTCAGCTTCGTCACAAATCTTCTGCAACATTACAACTTTGCTGTCATGGGAGAGAGATTAACCAAACGGGTACGTGAGAAAATGCTTGAGAAGGTGCTGACTTTTGAGATTGGATGGTTTGATCAAGATGAGAATACTAGTGCAGCAATCTGTGCAAGGTTAGCAACAGAAGCTAACATGGTTCGGTCCCTTGTAGGAGATCGGGTAGCATTGCTACTTCAGGTCTTTACTGGAGCTTCGCTTGCTTGTGTGTTGGCTTTGGCTGTCGCATGGAGGTTAGCCGCTGTGATGATAGCTATGCAACCTTTTCTCATTTGCTGTTTCTATTCAAGGAGCGTGTTGATGAAGCGAATGTCAGAAAAAGCCCGAATAGCACAAAATGAAGGGAGTCAATTAGCGAGTGAAGCAGTTGTAAATCACAGAACCATTACTGCCTTTTCCTCTCAAAATAGGATATTGAGTCTCTTTGAAACTACCCAGACAAGTCCTCACAAGGAGAGTGTCAAACAGTCATGGTTTGAAGGAATAGGATTATTCAGCTCTCAGTTTCTTACAACAGCCTCTATAGCTTTAAGTTTCTGGTACGGAGGGAGACTAATACATCAAAATGTAATAACATCACAGCACATGTTTCAAGCCTTCTTTGTCCTGATGAGCACAGGTAAGAACATTGCTGATGCAGGTAGCATGACTTCAGATTTAGCAAAGGGTGCCGATGCAATAAGATCAGTGTTTGGCATCCTAGATAGGAAACCTGAGATTGACCCTGATGATCCTCAAGGAATCAAACCTAAAATGGAACTTGAGGGGAATATTGTGCTGAAAAATGTTTTCTTTGCTTACCCAGCAAGGCCTGACCAGATGATCTTCAAGGGTTTGACTCTCAAAATAGAAGCTGGAACGACCGTGGCACTGGTTGGGGAAAGTGGGTCTGGCAAATCCACTATTATTTCGCTGATTGAGAGGTTCTACGATCCGCTGAACGGATCAGTAGAGATAGACAAGAAAGACATTAAGCTCTACAACTTGAGAGCCTTAAGATCACATATCGCCTTGGTTAGTCAGGAACCTACTCTATTTGCAGGAACCATCCGTGAGAACATAGTTTATGGGAAACAACTCAATGTTGCCGAAGCTGAACTAAGACAGGCAGCACTTCTTGCCAATGCTCATGGTTTCATAAGGTATGGGAAAATAAACATTAGGCCTGTCAAAAAAAAAAAAAAAAAAAAAAAAAAAAGTGTCTTCTGTTAGCTTTAACCAAGTATTATGTATTACAGTTCCATGGAAAACGGGTATGAAACTTACTGCGGAGAGAGAGGGGTTCAGCTATCGGGAGGTCAAAAGCAAAGAATAGCACTCGCTCGTGCAATTTTGAAGAATCCAGCGATTCTATTATTGGACGAGGCAACTAGCGCACTGGATAGTGTATCAGAAAACTTGGTTCAACAAGCACTGGAGAAAATGATGATTGGTAGAACCTGTGTAGTTGTGGCACACAGACTATCCACGATACAGAAAGCAGACACCATAGCAGTTATAAAAAATGGGAAAGTTGCTGAACAAGGATCACATTCCAGAATACTTGAAATCAGACATGGGGGATCATACTACTCTCTAATAAGATTACAAGGTAGTAACTCTCCTTACAGGTAAACCCTCTATGCAAGTAACAGAGAAGAAATGGAGGAAATCTGTAAGCTGGAAGGAAATTGGAACTGATATGAAATGAAATGCAACTCACTATGATGAGATTTTGTTTGCCTTTTTTGACATTTAGAACTACAGTTGTACCTAGATATCATGACAAAGTTTACATGCTTTAAAAAAAAAAAAAAAAATTGGAGCTCAACTTGTTGCGAGACTCCAAAAAAAAAAAAAAAAAAAAAAAAAAAAGCTATGGATAATGCGGTGGCGAAAAAGAGGGCCAAGTATCTGGAGAAATATAAGTGTCAAAAACTGGGGTTTGGGGTTCTTGCTTTCAAGACATTAGGTGGTCTAGGGAGTGACACTGAGGAGTTCCTGAAAAGGCTGCGAAACTATATGTCTAGTCATGATGAAAATGTTTCTATTGGAGATTTTCTTTTTCATAGGATAGGTGTGGTTCTTAATAAAGGGATTGGAGCACAGCTTGTTGCTAGGCTTCCTTCCAATAGTTGTAAACCCCTTGTTGGTGTTGATGATTAATAAACTTATTATTATTAGAAAAAAAAAAAAAAAAAAAACTAGAGGAGAGTAATCCCTTTTCTCATTTCGTGCAACATAGTTATTAATGGAACTTCGACAACCAAACTACACAGATCAGAAACATAAATTAAAATGATAAATAACATTTTATTTCTTTTTTCATAATCATTATACATCAAGTGAGAAGAATTTTACCCGGCCCATACTCTATCCAATCGGTCTACGCTCTTCCGCCCTCTCTCAACCTGGTGATCTATACTTTTTCGAGATTTTTCAAGACAATCTACACTTCTTCTAGACCTCTCCATTTGATCAAAAGGCATTCTCAGCCTTTCTAATTTGTCTATATTAGGCTTGAAGTCGAGACCTTTCAGTTTCTCAGGCCTGTCAGTGCTCTGCCTTATGTTACTCTCTCTTCGATCAGTGCTCTTCCTAGAAGCCTCAAAACAGTCAGTGCTCCGCCTAGTATGTTCTAGTCGGTCAACACTCCGTCTACAAGTGCTTCTACGGGAAGCTGATTTCTCAACACTATGAACAAACTTCTTGAGGTGCGCAATGTACTCAGGATAGAGCTCCAAATTACAGTGATTCCCTCCTTTAAGCCATAGAGGTTCATACTTCTCTTTACACAATTCCCAAAGTTGCTTCCCATGTGAACAGTCAACAACTTCATCAGCTGTTCCCTGCATAATGACATGGAAGAGATGCATGTTATGATAGTCTCCACAAATTGCATTGAAGAGCTAAGTAATTTGGAAGGTAAGAATGAAAAGACTCACATGAATGATCAGCACAGGACAGCTAACTAATGGGATTTTGTCAATGTTCTGCACATAAACAAGTTAAGGAAAAAAGCTCAGACATACAACGGGAATAATTACGCAAGTCACTAGAAACAAAGAACAATTAAATAGTTTTGAATATAGAAATGCAACCTTGTAGATGTCAAACCAGTATGTCCGCTTTACAGGATACATGACTCTTAAGCCTGATAGTATAGGACTGTGGAGAACAGCGGCTCTTAATCGAGGCAAACGAGCTGCTAGATCCAGTGTGGGACCACTTCCAACTGATTGACCGTAAAGAATGATATTTTCCTGTTTTGCGCCATAGCTTTCTTCTAAGCACTTATATACAGCTTCTACATCTGCGTACGTGTTATGCTCACTTGGCTACAAGACAGGACATGTGAAATTAGAAGTTTTCAGATTACTGTCGCTCTGTAATTAACAATGTTTAGGATAGGAAAATTCTGATACAAACAAATTCAGATGGAGACAAACCTTCCCAGATGACTGTCCATATCCTGCATAATCGTACCTGCATGAAATTGGGATCTCATGGTAAGTCAATACATTAGTGATCACATTACTTTGATAATACACTCTACACCAAGCACATTTTCGTTTCAAAATAGAAAACAAACAGAAAATTCATGGAAAGTATGAGTTGGCTGGAAATGTATCCAAACACCAGTATCCATGATCAGCGAGAAAAATGATAAATCGATCAGGATTCAGGTATAACTCTAGCAGTAAACTGGTAACTAAAAGACCACACAGACAAAAGATTCAATTGCAAACATTGAACAAACATAGCATCCAAACTTATTCACTGAAGATGAAATTCAAACTGAGCTAAACAATATTTTTGTACAAAAAGAGACAGTTAGACTAGTTAAGTTCAGATCCAAATATAGCCGATGGCAATGAAACATACATGGTAGATCTGTCTCAGTTTTCCAAATTGGAGAGATCAAGTGACGCACATAGAAAAAATGCACTGTCTGAACCAAATAATTTTCATCAAACCTATTTCATTACCTCCTCAATAAACGAAACACAAATTCTAGCAAAACTCAGATTTTGAACCAACACTCAGAGTACCATTAAAAGGATAAAAGCAGTCAAAATCAATTCTATCCAACGAATTATCGAACACTACGTGCGCACCTACACATTTCACATAAAAACACAAAACTGTGTACTGAATTCAGATGAATATACCTCAAATCACTTCAAATTATCACCACATATCACTACCCCCACAGACCCATGACTTTACATAATGAAAAACACCAAACCGACTCACAAAAATCAAAGGAAAGATAAGTAGAAAGAGATAGAGAGGTGAAGACGAGTACCCCATGAGATTAACCTTTAAGTGAATACTCAATTCAATGAAAAGCTCATACATCTGACCAAGATCCGCAGCATTTCCATGAGAATATAGAAGAGTAGAAGTAGCCATGGGATGTCTAATATACATAGCAACAATTTCATTTCCTTTACGTGTTGGTAATTTAAGTATCTCAACATTTTCTCGATGTGGATATGTGTTTAGTGTTATAATACCAGTTATTTCATCTGTTACTAGCTTATATGATGCTGGGTTTGGTGGAAAGAATGCTAACTTTGCTGCCATTGATGATGTAACTCCTCCCATTATATCTTCTTCTCTAGTACTTGAGAATCAAAACTAACAAAAACCCAGTATTCAGAACTTGGTTATCCTCATCTCTTTAGAAGAGTAAAGGTAGTATCATCATCTTGTTCCGGAGATTATTGCACAGAGAAAGTGAAGAAGAAGAAGAAATGAGAAGGAAAAAAACTTTACTTTATTTTTCTTTTTCTTCTCTATCTTTAATGTCGTTTTAATTTCTTTAATTATTGAGGAGGGATCCCTCACACTTTTATTATCACATTATCTCACACGTTGGTGTCATTTTTACGAACTAAAACCAAACTGTAACGGATTTGAAGCTAATATTTTGAGGATATGTTCCTCTTACCAAGTTCTACATGCCTACCAAAAATGAGTGTATTCCGAGACGTATAACATCATCATCTACTACTTTGAAAATGAGTCGTTGAAAATCAGCGGGTTTCTGGCCGTCGAAATTGAGACCGGTAGATCGTGAGGTTTTATATTTCGGAATGTGCTCATTTTTGGTAGGCATGTATAACTTGGTAAGAGGAACATATCCTCAAAATATTAGCTTCAAATCCGTTACGGTTTGGTTTTAATTCGCAAAAATGACGTCCAATGTGTGAGATAGTGTGATAATAAAAGTGTGAATGGATCCTTCCTCTTAATTATTATTCTATTTTTCGTTTTGCATTTTAATGGAGATTTTTGCTAACATACGCTACGTGCTTAGGTTACGTTGTTTCGAACTTTATTGACGGCAAAGTTTACTGCTCTGCTACTAATTTCGTCACTTTGTTTGAAACCTAAACTGAAGTGGATAGCTGAAAATGTTCGATTTGACGCATGCAAAAATAAGAAAAAAAAATTATCCAGAGTGTTATAAACGTGTAATTTTGTTAAGAATATCTAGGGAAATCTCGTTTATTACTGGAATATCCTTGTGTCTAACCTTATAAATAGAGGCTCTATGTTTGTCTATTATACACACATAATAATAAGATTTCTCTCTCTTTTCTTCCCCTCTATTTTGTGTCTCCTCCTCTTTTTCCATTTCACAAGATATTATCATGCACGTTGCTCAACCAACCGATCCATGAAAAAAGAGAAGATTTTCTACATCTTTATCTAATCTTCCCTCTTAGTTTGATTTTTTTTTCTTCTTTAATTTATTAAAGGACTCTAATAAGGTTTCTATTGATTTTATTATAGGTTTCCTTATTCTAAGGTTCCCGTCCATTCAAAAACTGTTACGAGTTTTTGACCTTAATGAATCACATGGAACAGAAGCACCCACTTAGCTTGGGCTTGGTCGGCTACTAAGATCTCCTCGTACCCATTTGACGATATTTGGTCAGCTCCATTATCACGTGCAACTCCCTAATCACTACTTGTAAGTCGGGTTCAATACCAGACTTAACTGCCGCTGCATAATTCCACCATAACCCATGACCTACAACTGCAACCAACACCACAGTGCCATATCCTTCTCATTGCAGCTTCAGACTCCACTGCATCAACCATTCAAGCTAGCTCACCATCAGTTGCAGCATAACCACCAGCAACTACACATTCTTCCATTACAGCCAACAACTCTAACAGAAACCACCAAGAATACAACACCACCATGTTCTGGCACAATCTCTTTCATTATCAACCACCACAGCGCCACAACTTCATCTAAAATTCCACAAACTCCATTGAACAATATCAAACAACGTCACCTTGATTTCTTGTACCATTCAGCTTTACAAACCTATATAGCCACAAACCCATTCTTGTTCTCAATTGATGGCAAGAGTGAACACCACCAGAACCACAGCCACACACTGCAACATAACCAACACAATCTCCTTCATCTTGAATTCACACAAAATCATCTTAACCTACAGGTCCAGCTCAACCCTTCGGCTCTGCCACAATAACCCTTCTCTGCATCTCATTCTTCACTGTTATCGAGAACTCCATGGCAGCAACAGCCTCGTCTTTCTATATTTGCAATTTCACTACAAGAACCACCTCAATCAACCCCTTTAAATCACCGACACCTCAACAGAAATCATGTCTTCTAATCACAGTAGTCCCAATAGTGAACTTATTCCTTGATCGACAGTGCAATAACCAGAACCACCCTAATTGCTTTTGTTCTTTCATTTGATTCTACAGTTGAGAACCCAAAATCGATCCAAACTGAAATCTAACCAGAACCCATCATTAATCGACAAGCATCATCAACATAAACTCCTTCAATCGCACTCTCCCTTAGCACTTCATGGCCACCATCTCTCAATCTCAGTTTTTTCTTCTCAAATTTATGCTTTAATCCTCAACTGCAATCGAACCTGAAAAAGTGGGGGTACAACAACCACACCCAATATTTCGTTCGACAATCTATATGAACTAACTCCAATATAATTCCAATGATTCAACTAGACAGTCAGACTCAATCAAGGAAATATATCCAAGAGTTATATCTCTTTCTCAAATCAATCAGCAAATCAACAGGAATGAATCCGTGAACTGATTGGCATGAGAAAAACTTGAACAGTACCAAAGACCAATGTTCAAGTGTCAATCAATTTCAATCAACAACCAAAGGTCGGATTTACCAAATTGATTGACCTACGCACAACCTATGATATTTCAATTATATAAACAAATATAATACGGAAAAGAAATACTACAGACACCAGAAGTTTTGTTAACGAGGAAACCGAAAATGTAGAAAAACCTCGGGACCTAGTCCAGATTTGAATGCCATATTGTATTAAGCCGCTACAGACACTAGCCTACTACAAGTTCAATTCGTACTGGGATGTAGTTGAGCCCTAACCAAGTCTCACAACGATTAAGGTACAGTCGCATTCCTTACGCCTCTGAATCCCAGCAGAGATCTACGCACTTGATTCCCTTAGCTAATCTCACCCACAACTAAGAGTTGCTACGACCCAAAGTCGAAGACTTTATAAACAAATCTATCTCCCACAGAAAAGTCTATTTTGATAAATAAATCTATCTCCCACAGAAATACCTACGAAGTTTTTGTTCCGTCTTTTGATAAATCAAGGTGAACATGAACCAATTGATAATCCGGTCTTATATTCCCGAAGAACATCCGAGAAATATCAATCACCTCACAATAACTTAAATATATGGTAGTAGAAGAAGTTATTGTGGAATCACAAAGAATAAGACGAAGAGCTTTGTGATTACTTTTTATATCTTACCTATCGCAGATAAATCTTGAGCAGATAGTACTCAATACGATAGAACAAGTAAGATAATAACTCACAACTACAGAGAAAATAGTTGGGTTTGGCTTCACGAATCCCAAATGAAGTCTTCAAGTCGTTAACCTATAATGGTTTTGGAAAAACCTAGGTTAAAGGAGAATCGACTCTAGTCGCAACTAGTATAACATAAAAGTGTGGGGATTAGGTTTTCCAGTTGTAGAGTTCTCCCCTATATAGTCTTTCAAATCAGGGTTTGCATTCTTAGTTAGCTTAGTAACAAAGCAATCAATATACATTGTTAGATGAAAACCTGATTTAACATTCAAGCTAAGTTTTCTTAAAACCAAAGCAATATCTAGTTTCATTTGAGTCATTTGAACTAGTTGTGATTAAGGAATGCAATCTTTTGCAAACCGAGGCTAAAATGTTCATGAATTGATTCGAGTGAATCAAAATCGATTTTGCTTCAACCGTGTCTTGTATACTTCTATGAGAATATAAACAATTGAACAACTCTATAACTAGTTTCATTTGAGTCATTTGAACTAGTTGTGATTAAGATGAACAAGGTTGATATGAAAGTGTTCATATGGATAACTTCGGTTAACTATTGTTGAGCCAACTAAGTGTACACGTTTAGGTACGGTTACCCATATCTAAATGAAGTCACATTTCATTTGTGTGTAACAAGCTAAGTTCAATCTAACGGTTGAAAGATATTAGCTTGAATCTAATCAGGTTTTCATCTAACGGTGAATATTGAATGCTTTGTTACCAAGGTAACATTGATCGCAAACCCTGATTTGAAGATTATATAAGGGAGAATTCTAGCAACTAGGAAACCTAATCCCCCCACCTCCTGTGTGATACTAGTTGCGACTAGAGTCGATTCTCCTTTAACCTAAGTTTTTCTAAAACCATTATAGGTTAACGACTTAAAGACTTCATTGGATTCTGAAGCCAGACCCAATTATTTTCTCTGTAGTTGTGTGTTCTGATCTTACTTTGTTCTATCGTATTGAGTATTGTCTTCTATAAGATTTTCTCGAGATTATTCCGATAGGTAAGATATAAAAAGTAATCACAAAGCTCTTCGTCTCATTCTTTGTGATTCAACAATATCTTATTCCGCTTCCATACGGTTAAGATCATTATGAGGTGATTGATATTACTAGGATGTTCTTCGGGAATATAAGTCCTATGGGTGATTTATCGTAGGTGCAATCAAAAATTAATTCAATATTTCCACTCAATTAAAAAATAATATAATGGAAGTCAAGTTCGTTCCCACGAGGAGAGCAAGAGATCTTAGTTGTAAAAGTTGTCCGAGGGGGGTGTAAAAAGTTGGTTCCTGTTCACCTTGATTTATCAAAAGACGTAACTCAAACTCGTAGGTATTTCTATGGGAGACAGATTTATCTATTCGACTTTGGGTCGTAGCAACTCTTAGTTGTGGGTGAGTCATTGTAATGTAAGTCTTCAACATATATGTAAATCCGCTCATTGTATGTTGCTTTACTTATATTTGACTCTTTTTCTCGTTCCGTTGCTTGTAAACCTTAAACTTTTTCCAACTTTCCTTGTAGATTTTGATGTGCTCTTGTTGATGATGAATGTGTTTCTATGGATCCGTTGAGGAAGAATGATTGAACTAGCTTTCATCCATGGACGTCACCCTCATGATTGACAAAATTAGCACTCGAATTGTGCGGTGACACACACTCAAAGAAGCTCTTTAGTAGATGGAAGATTTCTGGTCGGTGCCTCTCATGATATGAATCGGGTAGTCTCCACTAATGATTGATCAGCAACTCAAAAGCATCATCCCGGCATGATTAAATCCATCATTTTAACACTCAAACAAACAAAGAAATCCGAATCTAGTTCTCTAACATTTCCAAGTTCAATTAGGTCAAAATCTCTATGTAAACATACCTAGAAGTATGCTAGTGACTCTAAAATCTTTAAAAGTTGGAATTTTTATATAAAACTCTTTTTTTTTAAATTTTTAATTTTTTGTAATTTTTGTTTAAAAACATGTAACCACTCCCCCACACACTTAAACCTTACATTGTCCTCAATGTAATTGGAGGTGGGAAATTTTAGCATGATAAGAAACAAGAAAAGAAATAACAAAAACAAAAGATAAAATACAAAACCGATGGGTTGCCTCCCATTAAGCGCTTGTTTTAAAGTCGACTGGCCCGACTTAGCTCTTGCAAGATTCATTAGCCCGGATCAATCTCTTTCACGGGAAAACATGATTTCACATCACTAGGGTATCGCGTTGTCTCAAAGATATTGAAGTGGATGAGTGTACCATCAAACTCGTGCCATTTTGGACATCAATCTTTGTTCCGAGCGGTGCTTAAGAATGGTCTACCCAAAAGCAAAGGTGTAGACTTGGAAGAAATTCTCATCATTCATGTCTGAAATCAGCCGGAAATACAAGCTCATTAACCTGCACCAAAACATTCTCAACAATCCCTTTCGGGTAAACATTAGATCGGTTAGCAAGTTCAAGAACTACCCAGGTCTCCTTAAAGGCCAAGATTCAAAGAATCATAAATCGGAAGGGCTCCCAAATCTGTAAGCTCGAGTAAACCTTGTTTTACCAATTGTGCAAGGTATATTAAAACTACAAGGGGTCCTTTAATTTTGGTGGGAGTTTCTTGAGAATAAACGCCGAAGCATTCTCCCCCACACTCATGACTTCATTCCCTTTCAACCTTTTCTTCTTCATGAGGTGATTGCTTCTATGAGTATGTACTTTCTTTAGCCATGTATTCCAAGTCTTTCTTTGATTTAGCAAATCGGCTAGGGAACGGGGTGGAGTTGTGAAAGTAGGAACCAGTTCCTTATTGATCGGTTGGTGTTGACTTCTCCTTTGGTGTGGTTTAGTTGTGCACCACCACCCGCGGCGTCAAGAAAGAGACCTATCACTTGGTGGAGAGCTTCATAGAAGTAGTAACGTCTGGACAGCTTCACCTCTTGTATCGCTCCCAACATTCATACAATGATTCTCCCACTTGTTGTTTCAATCCCCAAATCTCCTTGCGAATTTGAGTAGCTTTGGATGCGGGAAAATATCTCTCGAGGAAAAGTTTCTTCATCCCATTCCATGTTGTGTAGAAGGCAAATAATACAACCATTCCTTATGGAAAGCTTTCAGCAATGCTCCATCGGCATTAGTCTCGGTGGAAGCATGGCCATAACTATGGCATAAGCGTCCATAAGATGTTTGTTTGGGTCCTCATTCACCATGCCATGGAATTTTGGTAACTCTCTAATCAGCAGAAGCGATTTGAAGCTTGAGTTAGTTTGGATACACCATTGTTGTGTATCAAGCTTGTCTTAGGTCCTTTAGTGTGGGCCATTGAGATCACAACTACCGAAGGTAGTTGAGTCTTAGGATCGAAGGCGTATTGGACTCGGTCTTTGAAACAAGATTCTCACAAACTAAGTTAGATACGGTAAAAGAATCTAACAAAGCAGAATAAAGCAAAAAAGAAAAAAAAATAAAAACGACTGCAAAAATTGATGCGTGTCGTAGGTGCAATCAAATTAATTCAATATTTCCACTCAATTAAAAATAATATAATGGAAGTCAAGTTAGGTTCCAAAGGCAAGAGATCTTAGTTGTAAAAGTTGTAAGGGTGTAAAAAGCAAAATAAAAATAAACAAAGCAATTGAAATCGAAAGTTGAAAGATGAAAGCAATAAAGAGAGAGAAGATCAAGGAATCCTTCTTAGCCGTTCTGAAACAATGATTAAAGTTATGTTCTTTTCTACTTGTTATTTCAGTTATCACCAACCGTAGGATAAGCGAGTCCGCTTAGCTAGCCCCAAAATCCCTAATTTCATAGTAGGATTCTATTCAAAAGAACCACCTTGAGGTCGCTTACAAAGATGGGTGAGAAATTTCTCCGTCGAGAGAATATTGACGGAGATATTCCCGTCAGGTCCTCGTTAGGACTAACGGTCAAAGTGGTCGGCCGTCGGTCAGCGTTAATCGGCGGGTCAGCGATCCCAGTCGGTGAATCAACTCAGTCGGGGCAGTCGGTGATTATCTTGCAAAGGCCATCTTGTGTTGCACCATGATTGTGCTTGGCCATGTCGCTGAAGCATGTGCACCATCATCACCAATGCCTTGCTGTGGGTGAAGTACATCTTGACCTTACTCAAGGGACATATAACACATTCCGCACCTCCACCAGGCTTAGGCCATCCATGCACGCCATCTCCTACATGTTAAGATCATTATGAGGTGATTACAACCCGGCACCATCATTGTCTTACTAGGATGTTCTTCACGGCTCACGCAGACTCACACTTCACCACTGCCTCAAACCAATCAACCCATAAGTCCGTAATGCCACATCTGTCTAGCTTAGTTTCGAGCCATTCCATTGGCCATTTATTCCATCAAATCCTTTCACCTTGATTTATCAAAAGACGTAATCTGAACCAAACAATTCGTGAGGTACCAGATCAACTAAGGGAATCAAGTGCGTAGAGTCCTCATTGGGATTCATCGTACAACATTCCTAAACCTTAATCAGTGTGAGATTGGTTAGGGCACAACTACATTCCAGTCCGAAGTTAACTTATAGTAGGCTAGAGTCTGTAGCGGCTTAATACAATGTAGTGTTCAAATTTGGACTAGGTCTCGGGGTTTTTTCTGCGGTTTCCTCGTTAACAAATTATATGGTGTCTGTGTTCTTTCTTTTCTGCATTATATTCTCTATATAATTGAAATATCACAGGTTGTGCGTAGTTCAATCAATTAGATCGTCCAACCTTTGGTTGTTGATATAAATTGATTGACACTTGAACATTGGTCTTTGGTACCGTTCAAGTTGTTTCACTTATTAATCAGGCTAGCGGATTTCTATCTATTTGATTTGCTGATTACTTTGAGAAACAGAGATACAACTCCTAGATGTATTTCCATTGATTGAGTTTGACTGTCTAGTTGATTCTCTTGGAATTATATTGGAGTTCGTCCATACAGATTGCCGAAACGAAATATTGGGTGTGGTTGTTAGACCCCCCGCTTTTTCAATTGGTATCAGAGCAGGAAAACACGTTTAAGTCTTCATAAGTCTATGTTTGTAGCAATCTGACTTTATGGACAGTAGTGTTATCTCAATAAATGCACCACCAGATCCAGGGATTTCAGAATTCTCTTCCATGACTGGTTTAATAAATTCTGTAGAAGAAATTCTATCTAAACCTCCACCAGGTTTAAAATCCCTTGAAGTGTTTTCAGGGCTTGAAAAGAAGCTTGAGAGCTTATCTCTTGATGTTGAGTCTTACCTCCAGAAAGAGCAAGAATCTCTTGATAAGCTAAATCAAGTTATGATGAATAATTTTCATGTTGAGGTTGATATTGATCTTCTTATCAGTAAGGATAATCTTTATCCTTCATGTATCCTAGAAAACAAACTGTATATAATACAAGAAGTATCTAAACTTCATCTATCAGTCAGTTTCACCTCTGAATTTGACTCATTTCATCAGTCAAACCTTGATACACCCTCTCAAGATAATGGTATTGCCCTCCTTTGTGAGAAAGTCAGGATGTCTCTTCTTATCAAAAGAGTTTCCCTGTGCAGTACTAAATATTATCTACAGAGACTGTGTGTAATAAGTGGTAAACGAAGAAATCAGGAACACAAATTATCATGTGCTCTTTTTAGGTTATTTGGAAACTTGTAAAAACAGTCCCTTGGGTTTCTCTCAATAACGTAAGATGTAAGAGTTGTTGGAAAGAAACTTTCTCTTGATGTCATGGTGTGCAAGCCTGGTTCTCTCTTGTGTTCACAATGAGTTTCTCGTTAAAGGGTTGTTGAGATTTGCTCCAATTTTCCTTTTTATAGTTGGTTTAATAAAAATATGATGTTTCATAAAAAAACGAGTCCTTGTCGCACACGTACGGTTCATGTACCTTGATCTCGTAACCTTTACGTGTTTGAACCGCGTTCCAGAACGTTTTTAGGCGGTTAATATACCACCATTTTTTTTTTGAAGGAAAGACGGGTTTTAACAACCCGAAATTTATTAAATTACCTCATTAAAATTGAGGTTTGAAGGATACATAATGGTGGAGAATAACCATTCCACCCATTGGAATCAGTAACATCAATATCAATTACATCATTAGAAAACAGAAAGAATAACCTAGTACTAAATTTACATATTTCGAAACTTAAAGAAACGAAAAACCGAAATTGTATGATTTACATTCCGTCGACGAAATTGACATATAAAAGAGGAAGAGCTCACTTAGTTCTTTTCACCTCTTCTTCCCTACAGTTCGAGTATGAAAAAGAAAACCCAAGAGTTCGTAAACTCTCAATTACTATAACCTCAATTATCAATCTTTTTGGGTGTTCTTGGTACCTTTGTGTTGGCAACAGGAAATCATTCGACGGGCATGTCTTTAATTCTTCATATTCTCTGGTTCCAGAGCTTCACCATTAACGACAGCACGTACTTGGTAAGTGTTTCATCATTTTTTGGATTCTCTTTGGATTCTATGGCACCTAGGAAAAGATTGAATCGTGGTGAGAGTTCGGGTACTAATGCTACTTCAAATATGAGGTTGGTTGATAGTGATGATGAATTTGATGATGATGATTTTTATGTAGACGTTCAGCAACCATATTTTGATGCTAGCCGTCAAATTATTATCAACATTTCTGCCAGGGACAAATATAATAAACTTTATAGTGATCACTTTGTCTTGGAAAGGGCATATGATCGGTCGGTTCAGGAACCAGATTTTTACATGTTCATGAACTAGTTTTTGTGGGGTGATATTCATAAGGGTTTGGGGGAATCATATCCTGAAATGACCAGTGAATTTTATGCTAACTTACGTGCACCCAACAAGACCAACTGTTATTTTATGACTATGGTCAAAGGAACAATGTTTGAGGTAAACCGTAGTGTTATAGATGAGTTATTAAACTTTCCTCTCCATCATTCATTTGTTATTCCTCAACCAGAAGGTCAAAGACCAAATAAGAATCAGTTATCTGAACTTCTTTTAGGAAAGACTGTGTCATGGACAGAAAGCAAACTTCCTGTGGACAATATAAGCTTTCATTTGAATATTTTTGGTAAGCTGGCTATGGCAAATCTAATTCCCAGTACGCTCGACAAAAATCTCTGGAGCAGAACTCTGGCTGAGTTGGTTTACCATCTTGTTTCTGGTAAATAGATTGATTTCTGTGGATTAATTGTTCGTCAAATGATACACTTGGTTTTCCATGCCTCATCAGCCGAATTTGTAGTCAATTTAATATTGCTCAGTTTGGAACTTGTGTTGGTACTCCATCTCCCTTGAGACAAACAGACATTAACAAGATGAAGAAACCTGCCAATCCTAAAGTTGCTCCTCTTCTTCAAAGGAATGAGTGCTTGGAGAGACAGTTGGCTTATGCTGTGACGGTTCATCCAGACTTAGATGAACCAATATCTAAGATTGCTGAGGATTATTATCGCGATCTGGATTAGTGTCATTTTCTTCATATTGTTATGTCAATTTCAAACTTTTTCTTATGTTATTTTTGTTGAACTTCTTATGTTGGACTTATTAAAACTGTTATTTTTAATGGTTGTAATAATTTTAATGGTATTTTGGCCTTGAATGATTTTATCTTTCAATTGAACTGTTAAATGTGTTAAATCCATAAGAAGTTTAGTTGAATATATTCAAAAGTTAAGTCTTATTATTTCATTATGCAAATATTGATGGAAAATAGAATAAACTTTTGATGCCAAAGATTAAGTCTATTGTGTCACTATGCAAATATTGATGAAAAATAGAATGAATCTTTGAATATTCCGCATTATTGATCTTTCCCTGATCCACTTCTATGTGAAAGTACTATATGGCTCCGTAAGTTTTCTTATGTTGAGAATTTCCGATTAAATTAATCATTGAGGTTCCTTTGTGATTAATATAATTGAGTTTTCTGGATATAAATTCATGTTTCATGTGATTTGTTAATGTCCAAAAAATTCCTTCTTTTCTTGTGAAAGTAAGGTCGCTCTTGTTGTTCTTTCGGGAATAACATTTTATGGGGGAGAGTTCTTAATTGAACTTGTGCTTAATTGCCAAATCTTTGTGGGGAGTGCGGCTATGGAATATTGTAGGAGTTATCTTGTATCTTTATAAACTCCTTGATGAATACACTAAGTTTCAACTATGTGAAATTATCGAAACAAAGTTGATATGTTCTCTTTTAGTCATGAAGTATCTCTATGAGAATTTCATTATGATCCCGCTAGTTTTTGTAACTTTGCCAATTTATATTGACAAAAAGGGGGAGAATCACACTACAAATACATATGGTTTACGGATCATTATGTAAGGGAGAGTGGTTTTCATTGTGAGACGAAGTATTGACTAATGGGAAGTGATACGCACATATCACCGTAGTATTATTGTCAAAGTTGTGATACAATTGAACTTTGATGCCGTGTAATAATACTATGACATTGTATAACAACGATTGAGAACAACTGTTTTCTTACTGTTATGGTAACGGATCTTCAACAACGATGATGCTGAGTTGAACACGTTCAGAATCACTAGAGTACTTGGAAGTGATGAATATTTCAAGTAATGTTGAAGAACCAAGGAAATCAAGCATTTGGATGAGAAGCTACAAAGTTTATTTATTTTGTAATCCAAATGTGTTGATAATTTTGTCATTAAAATTGACAAAGTGGGTGATTGTTAGAGCACTGTTCGGTGGAACTCGCAAGCATTGCTATCTCAAGCTTGTTTGTCAAGTTTAGTTGTCAAAACTATAAGTCTTGATTTCTAGTTTACTTATAGCTATGTCTCGGATTAGGATAGAATGTGTAGTTGAGCTTTAGACTTCACGGCGTTCATCGATTGAAGACGAAGAACTACTAAGGGGAGCTTGTAGAACTTCATCAACAAAAGGTATGTGGAAACTTGAACTCATCTATCACTCAGAAGTCTATTTCTATTCTATCTCCTATTGAGACAAAAGTCGTATAGCTATATAGACTTTACTTATACACATTTGATATTTCGAGCTGAGTTTAACTCGCTTACATATTTCTCGAAATATGTGTTGGTAAGCTTTCTCTTTAACCAAGTTCATCTTTTATTCTTAACGAAAGTCAAAAGATGATCATGTGAAAAATCGCCTGGTAACATCTTATATGATTTGTGTGAGACACTCATTTGATGTATACTCGGAATGTTTCGTATTGATCGTTTGATCACTGGAAAGAACAAAGAATCAACGTGCAGAGATGTTTCGTAATTAATAAAATAGCTCGACGTACACGACTCCCTTTCAAAGTCTTAATCAATCAAAAGAATAATGTTACATTTATGACGACATGACTCAATCTATCAGGGCCCTGCCGACACAGGAGCATCTTTCCAATGTGATTTCTCTCAAGATTTAGCCCATGCAAGATTGTGCGTCATCCCACCACAATTTCAGACAAAAGTGCTCAAAAAGGGGACGCACTTTCGAAGCAAGACGTGATTAGAAAGGGAAGATAGACTTTACAATTAGCAGGAGAGATACACCCGGTCTCTCGCCCAATGGAATGCTGACCTAACATCGGTATGTTAGTAGATTGTTCTCCTCCATGGATGGATGATGTACGAGCGTGACGCAAGGGCATATATCTCACCAACGCATACAACCTTCACGTAGGGGGCCAAGCAAGAAGGGGAAAACCACCGAGTTGTCCGCCGACTCCCAATGAAGAGGAAGTCAACTCCCTCAATGCAGAAGCCGCCCAATGGTCTATTTGTCCGAGACCCACGCTCGCCTTGAGAATCCTTCTTCAACACTCTCTCCGGGTCTTGTAAACCACTTTAACATCCTCTCAGACGCTTCAACACTCAACTGTCACCTCTAACTGCGACTTCAACCTCGTCTCATCCATCCTTCATCTCGCATGAAAAAACCTAAAAGTCGATAGGAGAAGAGTTATCTTGTGGAATGTATATTTTCCTATAAAGTGGGATTCTTTTCTTCCACAATGAAATAAAAGACGAGGAGTTAGAACTTGTATGAAAATACAGGAGAGATGTAGTCACACGGCTTAAGACACAACTTGAGCACACAATCGGATTGCAATTTTCAAGACCGTACAAGTTTCAAGTCTCAGCTGGGTGAGACTCACGTTCAATCAAGCGGATATAACAAGCCCACATTCGATCTTAGTCCGTCGATTAGGCACAACCCCACGATCGAGTGAAGCATGTAGCCCCTCGACCGAAGCAGGCATTTACTAGTGAAACAAAGTATGCCTTTAACGTGATTCCAAGGATAGGATGACCCAGTCCCTCCTGGGTAACATCTAACTTGCCTCATAAGTTTTATCTTTTGCCTACCACACAATAGTGTAACCATTATGTGCTGATTTTCGTTTAAGGTTATAGACATCTTAACAAAAAAGATAAAGCCATTTATAAGTGTTGACTTGATTCACCAAGAATGAACTTGTAGCAGTTGAATTTCATATCAGCCTTTGTATTTGCATCAGCTATTGGCATGATCTCAGGTTATAAGGTGTGTTATACTAGCCCGATTGAGCCCTCTCATTGTGTTATACTACCTCGATTGAGAACCGACTTGAATTCATGATCTCGCAGTCATCCAACTCCACAAGCATGATTGGATGACCACGTATCAATTCCATCACCCCCAAGCGGTAGAATCACGGCCTTAAGATATGATCCGATGCTCATCTCAAGCTCGATGTTTGGAATCAAGTTTAGTTGTCAAACTCCACAAATGATCTTGATTTCATAGTGGAATTACTGGGCCTAATTATGCCAAGAAAGCATACCAAGTCTAAATTAGGGTTTGCGGTATATTAGGATAGAATGTAGTGCAGACTAAGGGAGCAATCACCATGTTTGAAATAGCATCTTTGAAAGCCAAAATTAGGGTTCAAGCCATCACGAACGAACTCTGATTAGATTAAGGGAGACCTTGGCCCATCTACTCTTCAGAACTTCATCAACAAAAGGTATGAATTTGGTGGAAACTGGGACGGTGAGAACGTGAACATCGCCTCTTACCATCTTCATCACTCGTCTTGGAAAGCGTCTATTTCTATTCTATCTCCTATTGAGACAAAAGTCGATAGCTATCCCATAGACTTTACTTATACACATTTGATATTTCGAGCCGAGTTTAACTCGCATAAAATACACACGGTTACATATTTCTCGAAATATGTGTTGGTAAGCATATGGGGTATTTTCTTTAACCAAGTTCATCTTTTATTCTTAACGAAAGTCAAAAAGATGATCATGTGAAAAATGTAATCTTCTGTTACATAATCATACTCAAGGTTTAGAATGTTTCAGATTGGATCGTTTGATCACTTGAAAATTGATTTGAAGCTAATAGTTTGTGTGATACAACTATTCTCGTCTTCTAAGAATGTTTCAATGATTAAAATGGAGTTTTAAACAATTAACCATTGATTGGATTTAGCACAGTATGCGTACTTGTATGCTAACTGTTGTAGATATATTCCAAGTTCGAGAACTGAGTATGTATACCCGTATGCGTACTGGTTTAACAGTTGAAGTCTGGGAACTTAGTACGCATACCCGTATGCATACCGTCTTAACATTCAAGTCGTGGAATTCAACTGAGTTTGGTCGTGAACGACAGTATGCGTACTTGTTGGCATACTGGCGGACAGATCAAGTCCAGAACTCTAAGTATGCGTACCGTTTGCATAGTTGAGTGGGTTAAGTTCTAAAATCGGTTGTTCATGAACAAATATATTTATTTAATAAGAAATGTAATCTTTTGCAAACCGTGGCTAAAATGTTCATGAATTGATTCGAGTGAATCAAAATCGATTTTGCTTCAATTGTGTCTTGTATACTTCTATGAGAATATAAACAATTGAACAACTCTATAACTAGTTTCATTTGAGTCATTTGAACTAGTTGTGATTAAGATGAACAAGGTTGATATGAAAGTGTTCATATGGCTAACTTAGGTTAACTATTGTTGAGCCAATTAAGTGTACACGTTTAGGTACGGTTACCCATATCTAAATGAAGTCACATTTCATTTTTGTGTAACAAGCTAAGTTCAATCTAACGGTTGAGTACTCCCATCCTTGCTAATGATTGATTTCCTTTCTTAGAGATCATCATAAAAAGATTCCTTTTGTCCACAATTCTGTGGAGTCTCCAGAAATTATTTCGAAAGGTTATCATTCCCACCATTCAACGTGTGCATAATTTCACTCTTTATTCTTGTATGAACACATGAGAGACTAAAAAAGCGGTCTTTTTGAGTGCAATTATCATAAAACCCTATTGGTGAGGCAGAAGTCGAAGCTTGTGATCACTCTCGAACCCGAATTCTTTCATATGGTATGGTTATTTCTCGCTCAACTCTTAAGGATGAGAATGCGTTCTTTGGTAGTTCTAACTTCTTATTACTAGCATGCAGAAACTTTATGTCCTCATAGCTCCTTGGATGCTTGGGACTCTATTACGCTCTGAAGTTGGAGAAGGTTTTATGGGTACACCTCTGGTAGGCCCTCACGAGACTATAACTCGTCCACTAGGGACACCTAAGGGTTTAAAGGCTTAGTGCATACGCTAAATGCATTCGAGAGAGCAGCGACAGTGGTATAGTTAGGATTTCTTAATTTCAGTTTCACTTGAGGATAAGTAAAATTCAGGTTTGGGGGTATTTGATGAGTGCCAAATATTGCATATTTCTACACCTTTTTATTGGCAATTAACTCATCTTTTGCGCTTTAAAATCATTTATTATCCCAAATTCTGTGTTTTCATTGTTTTCAAGAATAAATACTTTTACTAATTAATTTTGTGTTTTTAGGTGGTAAATAAAGCTTGGATGAATCAAGAATCCAAAAGAGCAAAGAAATGGTGACTAGTGGCTATGCTAGAGAGACAACACAAATCTCCTACTAGAAGGCAGTGAAGCAAGAAGGAACATCACGCAAAGAGCAACCACAATCTTTTAACTAAGGTTTTTAATTTTATTTTTGGAAAATGAAAATTGGTAATGTTCATTTACTAATGGGAGATTTCTAAGAGATTTTCGGTCAATGTTTGGACAAAGCATTTCCAGGAATTATGGAAACCGAATCTGGAATATATTGCATATCTTGAGAATATTTTCGCTTTTGGAAATTCCTTGGTGTCCAAACTTCCTTGGTCTATAAATACCAAAGTTTGAATTTCTAGCAAACTAATCCTCAGAGCCAGCAAAACTACCTAGTTGTGTTGTTACTGGTGGAACCGCCTATTTGGAGAGGAAAGTAACCTAATTAGGCGAAATCTCTTACGGTCGTTCAGTTTAAAGACTTCTTTGGGATTGAGAATCCTTATTAGTACCGTTGGTGGGAAACTAGATAATTGCGGTTTATTATTAGTTTTCGATTGATTTGATTGACTAACGGTTGTTGAACTTTGATTGCACCTAGTTTGTTTATGCTTGAGAATCTTCTCTTCTGATATAAGATTCACTCAAACTAGATCGAAGTTTCGAAGGGGATCTTTAGACTGTTTGTAGATCTAAAGACGTCTTCTGATAATCCATTGTTAACAGACTCTGTTCTGTGCGTGATTGATCACAAGAGATTCAAGTTGATTGTGTGCATGTGTTTATTGAAGATCTAAGAAGATTTGAAGACAAAGAAGAATTTGAAGATTTCTGATTTGGGTTCATAATCTTTGGTGTGCACAATACTGATTTCGGTTAAAGAGGATCCAACTATAATCAGTTTATCCTTGTGGTAGATTGGATTGATTAGTTGAGTAGATCGGCATCAATACGATTCTTTGTGATTCAAGGTATTGATTGCAAAATCTAGGTGATTAATTTGGTAGTCGTTAGTGGATAGATCTAAGGACCTGGCAAAGGAGTTTATTGAGATAAACGGAAGAGCCTTTTGTCGAACTCACATCACTTGGTTGAAAAGAGTTGATACCAAACAGATTTGTTGTTCCTTTACTTTTTGGAATACGAACCAAAGGAATTGTTCCAAGTACGTGACTTATTTATAAGTTGGAGGCATGGGAATACAGACGGAACTAGGTGAACCATAGGTTTAGTTGCTTGGTCTCAACTATACGAAGTTGGTTTTATTTTGTATAGCGGCTTAATCCTGACTCCTGAGAGTATTTAATTCTGGACAAGGTCCCGGGGTTTTTCTGCATTTGCGGTTTCCTCGTTAACAAAATCTTGCTATGTCTTTTTCTTTTTTATTTCCACAATTATAATTGTTTTTATTATAATTAGAAGTAAAATACACAAACGTTAATTCCTATTTACTTGATAGCAATCCTATTGTGTTTGGTTAAGTCTGAACCTATTATCAAGTAAACATACGTCGTTGTTATATTGTCTCGATCTTGTATCCATAGTCAATCACACAAGTTATCTTGTTGTCGTATTGTCTCGATCTTGTATCCATAGACGATCACACAAAGTGTGAACCGATTAGTTGTATTGTCTCGACTAAGTCCATAGACAATCACTTTCGGAGAAAGGACTTATAGGTGGAAAAGTTTTAGATTGAGGTATATTTGGATACCCTCGTCTTTTCACACACCCAACAATTCGTTTGGCAATTTGAGAGGAGTTACTCCAATATACTTTCTAGATAATCAACTAGACAGTCAGACTCAATCTAAAGAAAAGTATATCAAAGAGTTTATATCTATAACTCTTAATTCAATTTACAATCAGCAAATAGAAATCTGCGAGCCCGATTGAATATAAGAGGAGTAACTTGAACGATACCAAAGACCAATGTTCAAGGATCAATCAATTTCAATCAACAACCACTGGTTGGATTTTCCAATTGATCGATTCAATGCACAACCTATGATATTTCAATTATATAACAAAATATAATGCGGGAAAGAAATTAATAACACAAACACCAGAATTTTGTTAACGAGGAAAACCGCAACTGCAGAAAAACCCCGGGACCTAGTCCAGTTTGAACACCACACTGTATTAAGCCGCTACATACACTAGCCTACTACCAATGAACTTCGGACTGGACTGTAGTTGAACCCTAATCAATATCACACTGATTCAAGGTACAGTTGCGTTCCTTACGTCTCTGATCCCAGCAGGATACTACGCACTTGATTCCCTTCCTTATCTCACCCACAACCAAGAGTTGTTATAACCCAAAGTCTAAGACTTGATAAACAAATATGTATCACACAGAAAAGTCTATAGAATGAATAAATCTGTCTCCACAGAAATACCCAAGAGTTTTTGTTCCGTCTTTTGATAAATCAAGGTGAACAGGAACTAATTGATAACCCGGTCTTATATTCCCGAAGAACATCCTAGTATTATCAACCACCTCAAAATAATCTAAATCGTATGATGGCGAAACTAGATATTGTGGAATCACAAACGATGAGACGAAGGTGTTTGTGATTACTTTTTATCTTGCCAATCGGAGATTAAATCTCGAGAAAATCTTAGAGAAGATAGTACTCAAACGATAGAATCGGGCAAGATCAGAACACGCAACTACAAAGAAAATAGTTGGGTATGGCTTCACAATCCCAATGAAGTCTTTGAATTCGTTAACCTACAGGGTCTCGATAGAAACCTAAGGTTAAAGGAGAATCGACTCTAGTTGATGCAACTAGTAACACACATGAGGTGTGGGGATTAGGTTTCCCAGTTGCAATCCAAGTTACCTTGGTAACAAAGCATTCACTATTCACCGTTAGATGAAAAACCTGATTCATTCAAGCTAATATCTTTCAACCGTTAGATCGAACTTAGCTTGTTACACACAAATGAAATGTACCCTCATTTAGGTTTATGTAGCCGTACCCAAATGTGTACATCATGTTGGCTCAACAATAGTTAACCGAAGTTATCCATATGATTACTCTCATATCAACCTTATTCATCTTAACCATAACTAGTTCAAATGAAACTAGTTAAAGAGTCGTTCAATTGCTATATTCTCATAGAAGTATACAAGAACACAATTGAAGCAAAATCGGTTTGATTCACTCAAACCAGTTCATGAACATTATAGCCACGGTTTGCAAAGATTGCATTCTTTATTTTATAAATGTTTAAGTTCATGTACAATCGATTTTAGAAAGTAACCATCTCAAGTATGTAACCGTGTACGCATACTTAAGTAGCCGGATCGAGTTTGGTTACGCCAGTACGCGTACGGGTGCGCATACCAATTCACACTTCCAAACTCCAGCAGAAATTCACGGACGTGAGACTTCCGCCAGTATACGTACGGGTACGCATACTTTCCCAGACATCCAACAACCGCCAGTACGCGTACGGGTACGCATACTTCAAGTTCCCAGTTTTGGACTATACACAAATGTGAGAACACACTATGTTTATATCCAAACATGGTTAGTTGATTCTAAACTATTTATTTTAATGATTGAAACTTTCTTAGAGGATGACAATAGTCGTTTTCAATCACTATTAGCATCAAAGCAATTTTCAAGATATTGAAATAATCATAACGAAACATTCCAAGTCTACACCAAATGATTGTATCACACAAACCATGTAAGATGTTACTCGGTAATTTCACATGATCATATTCTGATATTCGTCAAGAATATAAGATGAACTTGGTCGAAGCGAAAGCTTGCCAATACATATTTCGAGAATTATGTAAGCGAGATAAACTCAGCTCGAAATCTCAAATGTGTATAATAGAAAACTATATCCTAACACGACTTATGTCTCAACATAGGAGGTAGAGTAGAAATAGACTTTCCAAGTGATAGATGAGTTTCAGTCTTCACATAACTTTTGTTGATGAAGTTCAACAAGCTTCCCTTAGTAGTTCTTCGTCTTCTAATGATGAACGCCGTGAAGTATAATGCTCAACTACACAATCTATGTCCTAGTCCGAGACATCTATAAATAGGCTAGAAAAGAAGACTTAAAGTTTTGATCACTAACATTGACAAACATGCTTGAGACAACAACGCATGCGAGTTCGACCGAGCAGTGCTCTAACAACTCTTATTGATATCTTCAATTTTCTAGTCATAGTTTCTGTACATAGTGTATATTCGCTTTTATTTTCTTTTTAGTTCTTTTTCATATTATTTTTTTTAGAATTTTCTTTTCAGGTACTCTTGTTGCGGCGATGACGTTTTATCGAGAGGATGAGTCCAGGCCTCTCGGAGAATATAGGTATGGACAACAATATCAGGAGATTCGGGAACAAAATCGTCTAAGGTATGGAAATCCTTATCAGCATTACTTCGAAACTGATGATTATTCATATGAGTATTAAAGTTACCATCAGGATGATTTGTCACATGCTGAGATTTTCAACCAGAATATATCTAGTTTGGAAAGACGGATAGAGATGCTAGAAAACCAGAGGTCATATGAAAATAATAATCTGGTTTATGGTAACTCGTGTTCCACAAAATATTTTGATTATTCACACATGTACCAAACCCAATGTAATGGGGATAATTATTTGCATGAGGTAGGTGAACGATCTTTGAATTGGCAGAACAATGAGGTTTTAGACTATAGAAATTTGAGCTTGGAAGATAGCTTAAGGTTATTAACTCATAATACATTAATAATTAGTCGAGAAACTTCTCAACTTCAGCAGACCACTCAAAAAGCCTTAGAAAACATTGAATATCAAGTATGTCAAATGACTAAACAGTTAGAGGAGGAACATAGTTGGTTCCCAAACCAGTCTCAATCCCTATCTAATTGTACTACAGAGTATAATGATTATTCGTCCGAGGAAGAAACTGATGATGATCAACTTGTAGAAGTTTTGAGTGGAGGTGAGGATACCCAAGATTCTCAAAGTTCAGATAATTATGATGTAGAAGAACCTGCGTATGTAGAGGATGCTACTGTTGAGTTTAACGACTCAAAGGAAATAAATGTTTATAATGAGAAATCTTCTAATCATTTGAATTGTGAGATTTATACAGGTTACTAAGTTGAAGATGATAACGATATGGTTATTCATGATACTGTTTCTGCACTATGCACAACTTTCGCTGATCCATCTTGTGGTTCTCTGAATATTTCTGCGAATGTTGAACAGATTGATGTTGGTCAGGTAATTTGTTCTGGTGAACATGAATATTTATCTATTGGCTTATCCCATTTTGCTGACTCTAAATATTTCATTATGCATGATATTATTGATGTATTAAGTCCCTCTTCCATTGATGCATCTAATAGTTCTCGAGATGCATGTTTGAATATGAAACCTATTGATACAGGTTAGTTAAACTGGACTGCTGATTTGGAACCAATATCCACTTGTTTAGACCATTTTGAAGATTCTGATGACCCCCTGCTAATTGACATTGTCAATGCATTGCGTAATCCAATTGTTAATAAAGAAAACTCAAATGTAGAAGTCATTTTAGGGGACTTAGAACCAGATTTAGGGTGTACAATAGGTGTTGACATATCTCTGCTTGTTATCCATGAGTCTGACTTATTTCATATAAACATACATGAGTGAGCAGGTTGGGATTGTGTTCCTCATAACTACAGGGTTGAATTGAGTTTGGTTAGTTCTCACCAAGCCACCTAGGCTACAATTATCATTGTTCTGAGTTCATAGTTGCATCCGAACTTGTATGTTGGTCAAAGAACGATCCCCAACTTTTCGGGCTTTACATATGTCTTTGATCACTCCTATTAGTAAAAACAATCGATAATTATGTGAAAAATTGTTGTTATGCATCATTCTTGAGTTTTGTTTGAGGTTACTTGTCCGGTCCTCCGTTAGGACTAACGGTCAAACTAGTCTGCGGCAGTCGGGGGAGCAAGCGAGGGAACAAATATCATTCGCATTCAATCTACGATTACTTGAACCCATTTCGAGAGAGGGAGAGCAACCCAAATTTCTCAATCAACAACAGCATCACCTTGTTCTATCGGTTTGCAGAGGAGTCAACCCATCAGTTTTGTTCCCTTCATCTTATATTTTCGTTTGCCTATTGCATATCGCATTTTAGAATTTCCCACCTTAACTCTACGTTGGATGACTCAATTACATTGAGGACAATGTAAAGTTCAAGTGTGGGGGAGTGGTTATTAAGTATATATAGATTTGTGGTAGGCATTCACTTTCGTTATGAAATTTCTTTAAAAAAAAAAAAAAAAAAAAGTTGCATGATATGACCAGCTGTTGAGCGGGTCTTAAAATTTTTCTTTTCCATGACATGACCAGCTGTTGAGCGGATCTTTTTGGTTATTCGTCTTGCTGTTTAGCAGACATTTCTCTTCCACTGTTTAGTGGATTCGTCTAGCTGTTTAGCAGACATTTCTCAATCACTGTTTAGTGGTTCCGTCTAGCTGTTTAGAAGACGTCTCTCCATATCCAGCTGTGTAACGGTTATAATTTTTCTTGTTTTGCTCGGGACTAGCAAAATGTAAATGTGGGGGAATTTGATAAGCACGAAAGTGCGACACTTTTATACCTGCATTTACACTAGCTAGGTCTCGTCAGCTAGCTAATAATATTGTTTTAAGTAATTTTCAGGAATTACAAGTGAAACCCGTTCATCTAGAGAATAAATGGCTAAATGAGTAGTTAAATCGCGTTTGCGAGAAAGATGAGCACCACCTGCTTGGCTACATTTCTTCATGACCAGGGAGTTACAAATTTGCCCATGTAGGCGAGCCCGGCCCACCAGCGACTAGAGAGCAAAGGGGAGACGTGGCCAGTTCTTTACCACATTTCTCCGTGGGCATCAAAACCGTATCGTTTGTTCTTTGTCAAAGCATAAAATTTTGATTTCTCATTTCTAATAACTTCTGTTACAATCATTTTCAATAACGAGATGGAGACATTAGATCTGGAAGCAGCAGTGGATTGTTAGTGGCTAAAATCAGTGGAAGCAACAACAATATCAACGAATTTGAGGAGGTTTGGTGTCGGATTGAGACTCAAGTACAGTTGATGAGAGAAGCGAATAGATGGGTACTGACTGTTCAAGATGGATTGAATCAAGTGCTGGCAATGGTGGATTGTTTGTACAGAATATTGAATTTGTTAGTTGGGATCTGCAATCGAGTCCAATTTGGGGATAATGGAACTGTTTTCTGCCGGTGAAAGAAAGTGCTTAAGAGATGGAACCGATTTGGTTTCAAATTAATGAATATTTGAGTTGTACTCGGTCTTAGTTGGATACCAGAAATGTTGGCTAAAGTGGAGAAAGTGTATGAGATGGATAGATCTGTATTGCAATGGGTGATTGAGCGACATAATTTGGGGGTTATGTGATTCAAGTTAGGATCTTAATGGATGTTCAAAGAGAGGACGAATTGCAGTCAGTTGTGATGCTTATGGTAGTCGTGTATGTATGGAAGAAGTATGGAATTTCAGTTGCGTTGTTGGTGCTGTAAAGAAGTGGAGCTTGTTGTCTGGAATGTGTCTGAAATTAGGTCAAATTGATTTCAGTTCTTTAAGCTTCGAATTCTCGAACTAATGATGGTGGAGTTTGTGTTGCTGTCTGGAGCTCAGTTCTTGAGATGTGGGTATTTGACTGAATGAAGAAAAGTGTTGCTGCAATGAATGTTGTAATTATGAAAGACAAGTTATGTGCTCAAGATCAACAAGATATGAACAACAAGAGTTATAAGCCGAATGAGTTTTGTTTGGCTCAATTTAGTAAAGTGCAGGAACTGGTGTTGTATCCATTGAGTTGGATTAATTTGTTGGGGTTCGTTTATATGGAGTGAAACTCAATGAAGAATGGTGTCCTTCGAATTGATAAGGAAGATGAAGATTTTACATAAGCAGGCAGCTCTCTGCTAGGTGATGTTGTACATGGTTGAATCGGCTGTGAGAAACATTAGTTGTCTGTAGCATGCTTACTGATGGTGGATTAGTGCTGGTGTTGGTGGCCATCTTAGTTGGTCTAGAGAGCAGTATGTGCGTTCGTGGTCGCAAGTTGGAATTCGCCTGCGAGCATAGTTTATTTTGACCTAGCAAAAAAAAAAAAAAAAGTGGCCATCTGGGCAGTTGTAGCCGATGGTTAGGAGTTTGCCATGGTGCTGTTTATAACTGGTGGAGTTGGTGACAGGAAGGACATGAGAGACTGGTGTTGTGGCCGGTGTTGGAAGGGCCTGAATATGGAAGTCAGGTGGTGCCTGGATTGGGCCTAGCAATTACAGCTCGGTCCTAGATGAAGTGAGCAGCAGAACCTACAAATAGTCAGCGAGATGGATTGGAAGGGGACGCCATTTACAGGGAAGAAAACTAGGTTTAAGTTTTCTTTCTTTCGCTATGCTTAGCATGTTATTTCCTTTATCAATTTTTATGGCTTTTGAGAAAACCATGAGTTGCTAAACCATTGTTAGGGTGAAAGGATGAAATTGTAGGTTAGATTATTTATGTTTATGAACAAGAGGTTCTTTAATCAAAATCTTAAATTTATGTTTGAGTATCTCATATTGGTTGTTGTTTTATAAATCTTTTCATGTTTTATGGCAAGTATACTACATAGGGAAGTTATAGACAATCCCATTGTGACCTGATTGATGTTAGATTTATGAATACTCTTATACTTTGTATGCCATGTATACATAGTGATTAGGGGTTCTACTTTTAGGTCGAGATGAAACAATCCTTAGTCGATTATCAAAAATTCTTAGCGACATATCTTCCATGTTTAAGTAGCTGGGTGTTGCAACTTTACATGAGTAAAATAGATACTCTTGCGAAAGAACATAAGTAAAACCTAGCCTATGACGGACTTTAATAGCTTAGTTTGCATTCTGTTTTCTTAGTGCAATATCTGAAATTTTCCTCTTGAATTGATTTTGATTAGGAAGTTAATTGTATTAGTAAGAAGTAGTTTAAAACACTCCTCGTAGGAACGAACCACATTTGCTACTGTGTACAATTTCGACACCGTAAGCTTGCGTTAAAATAAAGTCGGTTTTCCCGATGCATCAATGCACTTACAACACAATCAAGTTGTGTTGAGGTGAACAAAGTCTTGCTCACCACAAGTGACTGAAACAGACTTTTCGTAACTATGCATTTTTCACTATCTATAGTTTTTGGCTTATTCTATTTCACATTTGGATTATCATGAAAGACATCACTTTTAGAACCTTTCACATCCAAATCCATTTTTCCAAAGAACCTTTTAAGTTCCAATATCATGGATACTGCCTTCTCCATAGTCATGGAATTTTCTGGGAGAACATTCCTTTTCACACTCAAAGCATCATTGGCTTTCTTTGATACCCACTTCTGAGTGTGTTTAGGAACAATATTAACCTTCTTCCCATTACTCTCTTCTAGATTTCTCGGAAGATAATTGGATTCACTATTCTTTTGCAATTTAGTCTCCAATTGGGAGCATCGAATCTTGTCTTCGTATTACGAAGTTATCCTTTTGATAACCTTTACGATTGTGAAAATGATTCGTATGACATTTATAGGCAAATCTAGGTTTATCACATCACTGATTCCTTTGCCTAAAGGTTGGACACTTACAACCTGTAACGTTAAGGGGATTAGTCTTAACATATGATCTTGGTTTCACAACTTCTTGTGATGCCCAAACAAGAACATCATGAAGTTTCTCATTCTTTATACGGAAACGACATATCCTTTCCAGGTGACCTTTATTTCCTCAATAGTGGCAAACATAAAGAATGTTGTTACCTCGATCCGTGTGTGCTGACTTTAGAGGTTGATATACTTTGCTCTTTCAAACCTTAAATGTCGGTGAAGGTATTTCACTTTTTCCATCAGTGGAAACCTTTTGTTGAGAAGAATAACTAGCCTTGACAAATTTTACCTCTTTGCTAATACTTGGAGCATCTATTCCCTTATAGCCCAATCCTCGTGTATCACGATAATTTTTACTTGCTCCTAGCATAGTGGTTAATTTGCTTGAACTAGTGTTGAACTTTTTCAAGTCATCTTCCAACATCTTGATTTTATCAAGACCAGCAGCTAAATCAGCCTCAAGGCATTTTTCTCGAGCGAGATAAGTGCTTTCACTGTCATCAAAACTTGCTTACTGAGAGTTAATCCTTGCTTCAGTTTCTGCAAGTTTCTCTTCCAACAAGAAGTATTTTTGATAAACATTATCACATTCAAGTGACTTTCTACTCAAGTTTTCCTCAGAGTCTTTGAGGATCGATACACAAGAGCGATTCGAAGCATAAACACCTGCGTAACATCTTCTCAATTTCTTCTTTGTACATGACGAGAGATTAGTCAGAAAAGGTGTGACATGATAAGTTGTCATTTTTTTCTTTCCTAACGAATTTAAAAGATTAACATACTCCGAGACTTCCTCATCAACATCTCTATCAATATCTGAATCACCTTCATCATAAAGTTAATCCAACTGTTCTTCTAGGCGTGTTTCCCAGACTTCAACAGGTTCTACATTAAGATAATGTTTAGATACTGACCTAGATGTGACAGTTCTCTCAGGTGAATCCAATCTTTGAAATCATCTGGTAATTTATGAGCTGGTACGTTATTAGAGATAGACTCGTCCATAAAAACCAGATTGCTTCAAACACAAACTTATGAGGTCTTAGCGTGTTTGCCTGTTCTGATACCAATTGAAAAAGCGGGGGTCTAACAACCACACCCAATATTTCACTTGGCAATCTGTATGGACTAACTCCAATATACTTTCAAGAGAATCAACTAGACAGTCAGACTCAATCTTAAGGAAAATATATCCAAGAGTTATATCTTTATTTCTTAATTCAATCTGCAATCAAACAAATAGGAATTTGCGAGCCCGATTGAATAGAAGAAATAACTTGAACGATATCAAAAACCAATATCCAAGTGTCAATCAATTTAATCAACAACCCAAAGGTCGGATTCATAAACTGATTGAACTTACGCACAACCTGTGATATTTCAATTATATAAACAAATATAATGCGGAAAAGAAATAACACAGACACCAGAAATTTTGTTAACGAGGAAACCGCAAATGCAGAAAAACCCCGGGACCTAGTCCATATTTAAACACCACAATGTATTAAGCCGCTACAGACACTAGCCTACTCCAAGTTAACTTCGGACTGGAATGTAGTTGAGACCTAACCAATCTCACACTGATCAAGGTACAGTCGCGTTCCTAACGCCTCTAGAACCACGTCGAATTCTGCGCACTTAATTCTTTTAGCAGATCTCACCCACAACTAAGAGTTGCTACGACCCAAAGTCGAACATAAACCAATTTGTCTCACACAGAATGTTTATTGAATAGATAAATCTATCTCCCACAGATATACCTATGAGTTTTGTTCCGTCTTTTGATAAATCAAGGCGAACAGGAACCAATTGATACACCGGACTTATATTCTCGAAGAACAGCCTAGTAATATCAATCACCTCACAATAATCTTAATCATACGGTAGCGAAACAAGATATTGTGGAATCACAAACGATGAGACGAAGATGTTTGTGACTACTTTTTATCTTGCATATCGGAGATTAAATCTCGAGCAAATCTTAGAGAAGATAGTACTTAATACAATAGAAAACAGCAAGATCAGAACACGCAACTATAGAGAAAATAGTTGGGTCTGGCTTCACAATCCCAATGAAGTTTTTAAGTCGTTAACCTACTGGATTTTGGAAAAACCTAAGGTTAAAGGAGAATCGACTCTAGTCGCAACTAGTATCACACAGGAGGTGTGGGGATTAGGTTTCCCAGTTGCTAGAGTTCTCCCTTATATAGTCTTCAAATTAGGGTTTGCAATCAATGTTACCTTGGTAGCAAAGCATTCAATATTCACCGTTAGATGAAAACCTGATTAGACTCAAGATATTATCTTTCAACCGTTAGATCGAACTTAGCTTGTTACACACAAATGAAAAGTGACTTCATTTAGATATGAGTAATCGTACCTAAACGTGTATACCTTTGTTGGCTCAACAATAGTTAACCGAAGTTAGCCATATGAACACTTTCATATCAACCTTGTTCATCTTAACCATAACTAGTTCAAATGACTCAAATGAAATTAGTTCTAGAGTTGTTCAATTGTTTATATTCTCATAGAAGTATACAAGAGACAATTGAAGGAAAATCGATTTTGATTCACTCGAATCAATTCATGAACATTATAGCCACGATTTGCAAAAGATTGCATTCCTTAATATATAAATGTATTAGTTCATGAAAAAACCAATTTTAGAACATAACCTACTCAAGTATGCATACGGGTACGCATACCTATGTGGCCGGACTAAGTTTGGGTTCGCCAGTATGCGAACATGTACGCATACCTTCCAAACTCAGTTAAATACCGGAACTTGAAACTCACGCCAGTGCGCATACCGGTATGCATACTAAGTTCCCGGACTTTTATTAACCAACCCGTACGCATACAGGTATGCATATTATGGTTCCCGGACTTGGAATAACTTGCAACAGTTAGCATACAAGTACGCATATTGTGTTATATCTAATCATGGTTATTTGTTTTAAACTCCCATTTCAATCATTGAAACATTCTTAGAAGACGACAATAGCTGTTTCACACAAACTATTAGCTTCAAATCAATTTTCAAGTGATTGAATGATCAATACGAAACATTCGAGTCTAAATCAAATGACTGTCTCACACAAATCATGTAAGATGTTACAAGGCGATTTTCATATGATCATCTTTTGACTTTCGTCAAGAATATAAGATGAACTTGGTTAAAGCGAAAGCTTACCAACATATATTTCGAGAAATATGTAAACGAGTTAAACTCAGATCGAAATATCAAATGTGTATAATCGAAGTCTATATAGCTATGCGACTTTTGTCTCAAATAGGAGATAGAGTAGATATACTTTTGAGTGATAGATGAGTTCAAGTCTCCACATACCTTTTGTTGATGAAGTTCCACAAGCTCCCCTTAGTAGTTATTCGTCTTCAATCGATGAACGACGTGAAGTCTAATGCTCAACTACACTTTCTATCCTAATCCGTGACTTAGCTATAAGTAGACTAGAAATCAAAGTTTTGGCAACTAAACTTGACAACAAGCTGAGATGATGACCAAGTGGGACCATCTACCCCTCCTCGGTCGGCCCAACATATATTTCTCCCCAAATCCTAAAGAAATATGATTTAAACGAGTTGAAAACTCGTATGATCGACCAAGACCGACCAAGAATATCAAATGTTTCGACTCCTTTATAATCAACCACTCCTCTTTGGTCAAAAGTCTATATAGCTAAGACATGGACGTGTACACCATCACGACTTTTGTCTCAAAGTGAGCGAGATATGAGTAGATATACTTTTGAGTGATAGATGAGTTCAAGTCTCCACATACCTTTTGTTGATGAAGTTCCACAAGCTCCCCTTAGTAGTTATTCATTCCACTACCTCCACTTCTTCAATCGATGAACGACGTGAAGTCTAATGCTCAACTACACTTTCTATCCTAATCCGTGACTTAGCTATAAGTAGACTAGAAATCAAAGTTTTGGCAACTAAACTTGACAACAAGCTTGAGATAGCAACGCTTGCGAGTTCGACCGAGCAGTGCTCTAACAATTAGATTTCGTTTCATTTATGATATAAGTGATCCAGAGATAAGGTCAGTAAAGATAGATTGATTACATCATCCATCGATATATGAGGCGCCACAAGGAATATAATACATGGCGATCAATGCAGAAGGAGAAGAAGAGGCGAGTGACTAGCGAGTTCCAATTCAAGAATACCTGGGAAAGGGAAAGATACCAAGGGACATGTTAATATCTAGGAATATCATGATTAAGTCTACCAATTACCAGCTGTGCAGAGGCATATTGTGTCGACAATCTTTTCTTGGACCATTGTTGTGGTGTTTTTCTAAGGAGGAAGGGATAAATATTTTGAAAGTTATACATTATGGAGATGCATGAAATCACAGTGGATGAGATCATTAACACACAAAGATAAGGTGCAAGGGTACCTCTGGACGTACATACATGAAGATTCCAAAGAGGTCTCCCAGCGACGCGAAGAATGTCAGGGATTCGGCAAAAAGATCCATGCTCTGGCAACAAATTTGAACTCAGTACTCATCCTATTTCCCTTCGCTAAATGGGGAGTTAACATCGTCGTACCACTCGCACCTGGGTCAGTGCAGCAGAAGTATTGATCGTAGTCATAGATTATTCTACTAAATCTGCAAAAATATTCATGTTCTAGCAACAAGTTTAAACTCAGTACTCATCTTATGGACCTTCGCTAAATGGGGAGTTAACATCGCCGGACCACTCGTACCTGGGTCAGTGCAACAGAAGTATTGGCCGTAGCCATAGATTACTCTACCAAGTGGCTAAAAACTAAGGCGTTGAAGCACATCAGGGATGTCTTTACATTTTTGTTTAAAACATTATCTACATGTTTGGTATTCCAGTGGCTATTATCCGGACAATGGAAATAAGTTTGAAGGAGAGAACATGGACATGTTGTTTAACGCATTCAAAATTCAACGGGGAAAATGTACTCAAATATATCCATAGAGCAACGGACATGCTGAGGCAACAAACAAGACCATAACTGAAAACTTGAAAAAGAAATGGGATGGACGGCATAAGAGTTGGTGCGAGTAAATATACAATTTGATGTAGGATA
Organism: Papaver armeniacum; assembly: GCA_023531295.1. Taxonomy (NCBI): domain Eukaryota; kingdom Viridiplantae; phylum Streptophyta; class Magnoliopsida; order Ranunculales; family Papaveraceae; genus Papaver; species Papaver armeniacum. The sequence goes on from JAJJWW010001397.1 coordinate 74,008, forward strand.
TCGAAAAATTCGCAAGATGCAAGCAAAATGTATCCATTTCACTTAACATATGGAGCAAAGGCAGTTTTTCCCACCGAAGTAGACGATATCAACCATGAAACGAGAAGCTCGAGAAAAGAACCTATCGTCAAATTTAATATTAGCCAAGTTGGATGATTTACAATTTATAAACAAAATATCTAATATCTAATAATTCATGATTTTCTCTACAATGAAGTTCTTACTGCAACACAATGGGTTACTCACTCAATTAACTATGCTAGGAGATAATAAGTGAATTTAGAAAGTAAATGAGAGCCAATAGAATATAAATACTATAAAGAGAGAAATTTTTTGTTGTGGCTTCAACTAAAAAAGAAGGGTGGTAGGCATGTACCATGGCGTTATTGGTTTCTGTCAAATGTGTCAAGATATCCGCAATAAGGATCTAGACGGACCCGTACGATGTCTTATTGGTCTGTCCCATGAATTCTTGTAAATAATCTGGATAGTTTAAATCTCTAAGTTGGATACTTCAAGATCAGTAATGAACATTAAACATTATTTCTCCTTGGAAAATTAAGAGTAACTTGTTTTTGTACAGAGATAACCAAACAAGTTCTTATACAACTAGCTAGTAACTTAAGATGTGTGTGTTAGTAAACCTGCCAATTCAAGTATGTTCAAAGTTTGATCCTTGTCTTCTTAGAATCATCAAAGACTGGCATAATATTATATATTGTATAAATCAAATTCTTTAGAACTTTCATATTGTCAAGGTAGATTATTTTGGAGGGACTGGAATGTGGCTGATAAGCAGTCCCGAAGCATATTTTACCATCTATATATTGAGTTCCATGCACATATATATTTATGAATATTGGAAATTCATTGATTAACATGACAATACATGATTAATATCTGCAGATGAGTTTACCGGGCAGCTGCTGAGTATAACTTCCTCCATATGTTCCACAAGTTATCTGTTGGTGGTGTGGCTATGAATAGCCTTTTTGGGACGAATGGCCTCCAACTGCTTTATAAGATGACCATGTATGTCATTAGCTTCTGAGGTAATAAAATCGAAAGCTTTGTAGCCTATACCTTCAATGCTTACCTGTACTTATACAAGAATACACACATAGTTATATATAAATATATTTTCTAAAAAAATTGATACAATGTACATATAAATGATGTTTCGAGCATTTGTATTACTATCATACGTACGCATGACCAAAGCCTGCGGTCGTGTGGCCAATGCTTTCAGATATGCATGCCATAATGCTTCTCATAGTCGGATAAACAAATATAGGGATCTGATTAGTTAGCAGCCTTCACCGGATACATGAACAACATTGAAAAAAAATATTTGTATTAATGTTCTTGTACTGAATCCATTATGCATCTTGTTACTTTGAACATCAATTAGATCAAGTTTTCCACTGCTTCATATATTTTCCATCGAAGTTGTAAAGTATTATATATTTGCTCTCTTGGAATTTGACTAAGTCCAAGTGGTGGGTCATATTTAAGACTGCTTGCTTGCACAAAATAGTGCATGAATCAGCAAGATTATGATTATTTTTCAAGTTTCGGCACCACCTTTCTATAATAAACTACAAGAATGTAAAAATTATTTGAGGATACAATAATAATCAGTGTTATTGATAACCAGTAGTCGTTTAGGGCAACCCTAATCACTTTTCTTAGTGAACGTCCTGGAAAAAAAAACGTGTTCTAGGAAAGACGCATAACTAATTGTCAATATGTAAAATGTCCATTTAGCCTTTTTTTCCATATTGAAAGAGTTCTTCTTCTTTTCATGGATTAGCTCCAATACTTTTACAAACTAGAAAATAAGAGTAATAACGCAACAATTTGTGAGAAAACTAATATCGAAGCATGAAAATATAATAGTAAATAATGCAAACTATGTACTTATCAGTTAGCTTTATATATATATATATATATATATTGCAGACATAAAAAACATAAAAGATATGAGGACGTATAAAATATAATCAATAGTTACAAATCTTATGAATTTCTCTATAAAGAGATTATTACAATACAATTAAAATTTCGTTTATTGAAATGAAAAAACAGGACTAGCAAATAATAAAAACTAGCAGTGATTGGCATAACAGTAGAGCTCCCAATTGTTGTAGTAGACTACTAGGAGAAAATAATAATGGTGTTCAATCAGTGCAACAACGATACATGACGAATTTCTCCATGGTTTGACCACATTCTGCGCAGACCACGACCTCAGAAATTCTACTATTTCCCGGTAATACAATACGGTTGCAGTGATGTGGCGTGTGAAGTGTATGAAGATGATCATTCATCGCATGGAGAAACCCTTTCTCTTCCACATCAACTTTCCATGAATCAAATTGTGTTAATGATGTTAAGATTGTTTCTCCTTTACCTTTAGCCATTTGTGCGGTTCCTCATGTGAACAATGCCCAACCTTGTTCACTACCATCGAAACTTAACATTGTCATGATTTCTTGCATTATTGGGTCATTTTCAATAGTTTTACCTAGTTGCATTTTAGAGTACCACATACTTTCAAGTCTGACCCAAAAGAACCAAATGGATGTTAAGTCTTGCCAACAATAACTAAGCTTTTCCAAACTTATTGTTGTTATATTCTTCCTTACTCGTTCCCTTGGATTACTCTTTCCTACATAAACCAATTCTAAGGAAATTCGAGCTGCTTGTGCAACAACTCGTGCTGCTGCAGTGAATTTTCTAATCCATTCCATGTCTTCTCCCCCATACACACAAATAAATATTCCCTCAGCTATCTGTGAATAGGAAAACCCGAAACTTGACAAAATTAATATATTAGAGCATAACCCATGCATAAGGTATATCATCTTCACTTACTAATGATTATAAGCTCAGCAAAATGTAAATAATCTTGTTATACGATAAAGTCACCCACCCAATTAAGGATAGTTGGATCAATGCCATCCATCAATAGCTCAAGCCTCCAGGTTTCTTCCTTCCAAAGCGCATCTTCTCTTGAACTAGTGAATGGGAATGCCAAACTTCCCCAAATCCACATCATATGGAGTGCATTAAGACACACAACTCTTCCATGTGGATCTAACACAACTAGAATTGGTTTCTTAGAGAAGTGCCAAATTTCCTTTATGTACTTAATCACGGCTTGATCAATCAATGAAGGATGGTGAACGGTGAACCAAGGCATCATCGATCGTAATGCCTCAAATTCTTCTTCTTTGGCTTCTGTCCATGGTGTTAACTTATCTACAATTGGATCCATACAACTTCATATTGACCTTCGATCCTTATCGGTTGGTGTCGTGATTCCCTGTACAATTGTTCGAGAATTGAAAGTTCTTCATGAGGCATTTCATGATCTGATATTAATAATAGCACATTCTTCCTCCTCAACACATCAAGAGTTACCTGATATAATCATGCACATTTATCGAAGTTAAAAGGGTGAAAGGAAAATAAGGAAACACAATTGAAGTTAATTAAATGTGCAAATAAAATTAGTTTCAGAATTGAACCCGTTTCTTGTTGGAACCGTCATAGAGTGGCATAATATCATCATTTGGATAAATCAAAGCCTTGAGAATTTTCAAGTTATCAATGTGGGATGTTTCGAACATGCGTACAAGTGTTTGATATACTTCAGCATGTCTATTGTTGTCTGCATAGAGTATTTAGAATCAATAATGTGATATTTCTTTTGAAATATACTTGATTTTTAAAAAAGAAAAAGAAATCCAATTAATATCATATAATTGTACTGGATCCTTATATTATAGTACGTGTTATAGTTTCATAAACATAACTATATATATTCTTCTTGTCGCGCTGCAATCCTGCAGTATCTCTTTAACGATATAATGGACAAGAGGAATGTTTATAGTTACACTTGTGAGATTATTACACTTTTTTTTACCTATGTGTTGATTGCAGATAGACAACTGTTTCATGAGGTGACCATGAATGTTACTTAGCTTGTGACCTAAGCTCGAAAGTTCCCAAGCCTCTGTAGTCGATGCTAAGTACCTTTATAAATATATGTACGAGAAAACACCAGTTGGTAACAATTTGAATAAGATGAGTTGATTTTTATAATGTATTAGGGATAGAGAATTAACATACTCATGGCCAAATCCGATGAGGCTTACTATTTGGGAAGCGCAAGCCACGACACTTCTCATTGTCCAATAAACGGCAGTAGGGGTATGTGCTATGGCAATTGACATCGCAGATGTATCAGGAGTAATGTATTGTGGGGGAAGGGCTTTGAATTGGACAATGCACCTAGTTACATCCATCATTGACTTGATAAGATTCCTTAACGCATCAAACCTGGGTCTAAGTGAATCACTGTGCTCTAGGATATCTGGCAAGTGTTTCAAAATTGCAATCGACTTTGCAAGTTGGTTTGTTTGATGGATTTGTGCAACAAGCCAAAATTCCCCGTAATTCACAGCAAGGGCTGTTAAGGTCAGCACAACCTTGGCGTCCCACGAATAACTTGATAACAAGTTGAGCAAATTTAGAGTGATTGCGTGAGCATCACCACCACTGAGCATTTGCAAGATATCTGTCAAACATATAATCTTATTAGTACTCATAATTACCAATCAAAATAATTATATTATTATGAGAAGATTCAAATTAACGTTACATAAAGAGGATGTAACGATGGTATAAAATAGAATACCTCGCACGAAATCTTGTTAATTGTATAAGCTAAAGCTTCAAGCATGTTACTAAAACCAGCAATATTAGTCTTGTCTTCTAGGGCATCCATATGTGCTTGATTATTTGACTACACATGCATAATATTAAACATCAAACCATGAGCATATCCTGAGACAACAATATGTTATAGAATTAGCAAACACATATAAAAGTTATGTATATATACCTCCAAGATGGTGCCTACGGTTGAACTTTCAAAGATATCTTCACAAAGATGAAGAATTGGTGTAACATCAACTTCACGACCATCTGGTGCATGTGTGCTCTGGATTTGCTTTGTAATCACATTATCGTCTGATGTTGAGAATGGGTGACGATCGTTTCTCATTATATGTTGCTGATGAATAGGATCCACTAAGACGCTTTGTTGTGACAACTGCATATATGCTGGATGTGATAATGATGCCATAAACACACAAATAAAAGAAACTAACTAGAAAAAGGAAGTAGTTAACAAATTGATGGTGATTGAAAGGTTTTGTTTTTCCCTATTTGAATGCAATTTTGTTGTTATGGTTATGAGCTTATTATATAGTCAATGAACAAGTAGATACGTGAATAATCAAACTTATTCTTTGCTTCCCTAAAATAGTAATCCCAACATTACATATCCTCTTTTTGCTAGATTCCATGTAACATCATATATACAATTTTAAAGAAAAACATCCATCCAACTTTCTTTATTCATTAAAGTAATTTCTATAAAACACTTTTTGTTAAATGAAATTTTAAGTATTTCAAATATAAAGTTTGTTCATTAATCCGCGTCAGTTGTTTACCAGAGTTTGCACACTGATTACGTTGTGCGTTCTTTACTCTTGAATATTTACAACACTACTTTTTTGCTTTCATTTTTGTTGTGTTTTACTAAGCGAGATGCGATTTCGGTTTCGCTGAATTATTTTGCTCACTTGAAAGTTGAAATTCAATTTCAGGAAGCAAACCGTGTGTGAATAACCTTATTTTTTGAAGCAAAATAATAAACTTCATATTCAATTTTCATATGGATTTGTAATCATCCCAAGTGATCCCATAATCATAATCTCATTAGCAAGAAATTACTAGTTATGATAAGAGTTAGTGATTTGACTAATGTTGATATATGCTCATTGTCAATACGATTTTGGACATTACTTTTTTTTTTCAAAAGCTTGAATAGAAGTAACAGGATAAATCCTTTACTTGATATCTTAGTTTTGCTTCACTCTACTACTTTACATATACCAAAAACTAGACAAGCTTATATACCACATTATCACTTTTTTCTTCTTCTTTTTGTTTGTTGTCTAATTTGGTTACTAGAATTATTCTTGTAGTGCATAAAACTAAAGTCACACTAGTGGAAAATAGAAATAAAACCACTGTCAGGACAAGAAGTTATATCGCTAAAAACGACTGTGTCCATCAATTGTAATTTTGAAGTGGTTTTTCTTGGAACGACTGTGTCTGGCAAAGGTTGAATTCTTTAAAAATACGACTTTCCTCGACAGTTGATTGACAAGTACTGACAGACACAATAGTTTTATTGATGATATTTTATAAAAAATATTAATATTGACTCAGCTGAATCAACTGAATCAAAAACTAATAGCTGAATCAACTGAATCAAAAACTAAAAGCTGAATCAACTGAATCAAAAACTAAAAGCTGAATCAACTGAATCAAAAAATAAAAGCTGAATCAACTGAATCAAAAACAATTAAATTAATAATGACTTCAAAACTAAATTTCACAAAATTAAATTTATAATGGCTATAAAACTCAATTTGCACTGACAACAACTCAATTTGTACTGAGTTGGAAAACCTTAACCTATATTCATATTGCAATCTTAAGATAATGAATTGGCTCGACTCAGGAGCAAGGTTCTACAATCAGTTCATCATTGAGAATCTTCCTCTGACAACCAAAATGCTCAAACCCATCTTAAAGCTTCGCAGCTATTCACCATGACTCTTTTTAGCTTGTCTTGCAGCAAGCTTTGACTTCTGTACCAATTCTATTGTTCTTTCTGTTGCAGCTCCACAACTCAGTTCAGTCGAAGAAATTTTTCATCTTAATATTTATGAATAACATACACAATTTTCAGAGTTTAAAGGATTTAAGGTTAATGTTCGTAGATACATGTTTATGATCTACTCCATATATGCTTAGGAACTAAACATGAGGCAATTTTTTTTAGTAATTCCTTGTGGGTCTTGATGCTAAAACTACCAATGAACACAACAACTTTGGAATCATGCGAGGTAAGTGTTGAACCGCTCAAACTCATGCCATATCTAAGGTTTAGATATAAACATCAACAGAAAATGATAAAAAACTTCATTACTAGAAGGAAAAAAAGGGTTTGTGATATGAAAGTATAGCATGAATGCAAACCTGGTAAGCCAACTCTGGCATGTGAACACAAAAGTAGAACAACAACTTGCCTAGCTACATGCTCAATTTGCTGCAGTGTCAAGAAGCCAGAGGTAACAGTTTTCCCTATCCCAGATCTTGCTTGACAGATAACATCCATAACCAAAAATAGCTTGAGAAATGCATTCATGTTGAATTGTTGATGGCTTGGCCCATATAGTCTTCGTATGTTTGTAAATCATGTCAGAACTTGTTTAGAAATTTTGCAACAAACTTATCTTATTAAAAGTATGAACTTAAAGAACCATGTTCACCCACCTTCGTGTAGCGAATGTCCAAATTAATGGCTCCCTTCGCTCAGGAGTCTGCAACGGATAACATTCGGCTTCCAATCTGCAGAAGAAAAATAATTTCAATGTTAACAATATCCTCTGCCACAACACTATGACTAATAAAAAATATTTTACAGCAGTTAATCTGCTATCCAACTTTGCTCAATGAATTCGCATACTTTTCTGTTGTAGTCCCGCTTGTTATCACTAAACATTCTTGCAGCATCAGAATTAGCAGGAGAATTTGGGTTCGGGTCACAAAGAAATGATTGCATATTAATTATAATATAGCACAACAATGAGTATCAAATTTTAGCATCATAAAAATTTGCTAAAACTGGAAAGTAAAATTACAGGCTACACACTGCTAACCAGAAAATTTTATGTTCTATGTTAAAGTTATTCACAGAGCAAGATATGACAAGGAAGAAAGAAAAAAACATCAAATTACCAGGTAATTTGACTATAAGTATTTGCTTATAACCAGAAGCAATGCAAAACAGATGAAAGATAAACCAAATCCCCAATGAAATATTTCCACATAAAGTAAGCAGTCCAATTTCAAAAGGTTTTAAATGGAGATCAATCACAACAATCAAAAGATGATATAAATAAGTATACCAAGGATATGTAAGTAAAATAATGGATGGACGATCTGCAAGACAAACTAATACTCCATATTCTTGATATGGAATTTAGCAAAAGACTCACCTCCATCCCAAGGAGTATCATCTGGGATGCAAATAAAACCAATTGAAGTTGTAAGAGTGATTTTTTCAAAACTCTGGCCAAAAGAGAATCAGCTGAGAAAAAATCCACAAGCAAAAGAGAAGGTGGTTCCATCATTTCCTTACCAAAATATAACAACATCCCATAGCATTATGTTATTTTCTTGTGGCGCACCGCTGATGCCTTTTGTAAGATCATGTTGCAATCTCTTGAAATTCCTCATCAACCTCTTCCTTGAAGGGGTCGACATTCTTACAGCCTAAGAATAACCAAATAAGAAGCCAACAATATAATCAGTAAAACTCTCCGACACCAACAACCTGATTACAAATTCAGAAACTGTCCGACACCAACAACCTGATTGCAAATTCAGCCTGACTTTTTCCATGTATCAAAATTATGTGAACCTAAAGAAAAGAGCTGCTCAGGAATTTAAGTAAGAAAGTGCACATACTGAAAATATTCTGACATGTCATACTTGCTTCTAAAATTCTAATTTATAACAAGTTTACGTCAAAGCCTGAACAGGCAGAGCTCTTGGCTATCTCGAACTCATAAGATGACAATCACATCAAGTTTATGTCCTTTCGATAAATATTGAACTCTCATCATTGCACATTGCTAAGACAGATATTGATAAAACAATCATCAGAGATGAATTGTAGGGTGAAACATTTGAAACACCAACACATAATAGAAATTACAATCTATGTTATCATAATGAATACACCGCAACTGTCATTTTCATCAGCTTATCTAAATCGCTGAGTTCTATTATACGTTGCTCAGGTAACCTCTTAGATCAACATTGTGCTGGTCAGCACCACGTTGACATCACATCAAGTACATTTACTTTCGTTAATATTGAACTCTCATCATTGCAACACAACCACCAAACATACTATTAACAAATATTCACTCAGGGTACTTTTCTCATCATTTTGAAGAAAAATAACAAATACTATTATAACAAATATAACAGTATCCTCTGCTGTATTGTAACATATCACTACAACTCTCTGTAGACAAAACTTTTTACAAGCTAAAGGAATAGCTGCGAATTTACACGCTATCATGGACCCTGATGAAAACATACAACCCGAGATATGTTTAAGAAGAATCCCTAATATTAGATGCCCAAAAGTAAAGCTAGCAAACTGAAATATGATGGACAAGGCTTTACTTACCCATGGGAATGATCAAAAGCATGAATCTGAATGACCCATTAATGCCAATGCATACTTGTCCATATCGATGTCCTGTATCAACAATCTCATTAAAAAAAATTTCAAAACTGTAACAAAAATGCATCAAAATCACACTTTATTTCTATATATGTTAGCATCGAGACTCACAGAGGCCGACCATCCTCATCACGATATTTTTCTCTTCAACTTCCTACCAATCAGAAAACATACGAAAAATGGTGAATATGCCAACCACGAAACATTATGAGATCAGTGAACTAAAGATTGCTATAACTAATGCAATTCAAAAACCCCATTTTTATCAAAATTGTAACAACATATACTTCCAACACAAGGACCCTAATCTAGTAACAAAGAAAAACCCATATTTATCCAAATCCAATAGAAAAGGCATCATATTTACTAAATCAACTGAAGTAATGATCTTACAAAGCAAACCACATATTAAACCTAGCTTGATCAAACAACAACATGTGGTTAACCTTATCATATTGTTTTCCTTTGCTCCAATTCTGTACAAATCACAAGACAAAACAACTCATTATAAATTAAAGAACTTAAATTCAACATAAAAGAAGAACCAAATATAAAATAGCATGAACTGATCTTCTTCTTTTATTTACCACCACCAGATTTAGCTGGATTTGAAGATGTGGCGGAGCTTTCTACTTCTTTGGTGGCTGAATAAAAAGAGAATACACACAATCAATAAAAGAAAACTAAGAAAACAAATAAACAAATAAATAAAAATGAACAAATGCACAAACTGGCAATGAATCAAAAAAAGAGAATTGAGATGAAATCAAACATTTAAGTTTACCAAATTCAAAAAAAAAAAAAAAATCTTCCGAAATTTCAATTAGACTTGGATAAGTTAATCGATTGAACTAAAACGATAAAGAGAGGTGATACTTATCTTTTGATTGCTACAGATGAATCTTTGATTTTAGTTGTTATTGATCTTCGTCGCCTCTTTTTGACCGATTCAGGACAAACCTACAGGAGATGATGTTCTTATAATAGAGGAAAAGCGGAGCCAAACCCTAATATGAAATTTTTTGATTCGCTAGATTTAGAATCAGGTTGATACAATTTTTTTTTTCCAGAGAATCAGAGAGAGTGTTGAGAAAGAGAAGTGAAGGAATAGGGTGCAGACGATGGGGATAAGGTTTGGTTTATTTTTCTCTTTCCGTAGAAATTTCTAACCCTCTCAGTGGTTCTTCAAGCTAGGATTTTTTACAAAAGTGCCCCTATAGAAAACTACTGTGACAGGAAAAGGTTTAATTTTTTCGAATTTTTTCCCGATAAAACAACTGTGAGTCACGGCACTATGCTTAACTACAGCCCAACAACAGTAGTTTTACTAAATCCCAGGAAGTGGTTTAAAACCCATTTTCCACTAGTGTCATGTAAAGAGAAAAGTAAGCAAAATCCATTACATCCCCGCGTCACCTCACTATCTAATCCAAGGTGATTATTTCTCAGTATTTTGGTTGGTTTGTGGTTCGATATTTTGGATTATTTAAGAACATTAATAATTCAACATGGCGGTGTATCAATTTTACCTTCAATCTAAGAGATTTGGGGCATCTGGGTCCGTCTCAAACAATGGTTAAAGCAAATTACTTCTCTGTTTTAGAAGCATCTCTTTTTAAAGAAGACAACTATATTAAATTGTCGGATTTTATTCCGGTCTATACCTTCCTCCTCCCTACAAAAATTGGACTTTTGCAGTTAACCACTCTTTTTCTTCACGATTTATTTGTTCACTATTTGTAATTGGATTTTATTTTTCTTATATCATGATGATGTTCCTGCTTATCTTGTAAACATGCATATATATATATATAAAACTTTTATTTTGCCATGAAATAAAATGTTACATGATATCAAAAAGGAATTCTTAAATTTACACCCACGACCATCATAACGCGCCACAACGGTCACAGCAGTTGCCATGACCCGTTTTCTCAAACCTACCATACCTTTTTTTTTTTTTTTTTTTTTTTTTTTTTTTTTTATAAACTCCATTTTCATTAAAAGCAATCAAGTTACATGGAGAAGATTAAGTACATCATCAAGTGTAAGAAACAACACACTAGAATTAGTAGAACCCTAATGTTCCAACCAGAGAAAGAGTTGATACACCGGAAACAAGACCAATTACAAGCATGAAAAGAACCGATAAATCAGAGAAGAATGGTATTTAGGATGCTAGTCCAACCATTTTGATATTTTTCTTCTAGATAAAGATGAGCTCCACTGAAAGAGGAGTATTTTGCCCAATGTCTTGATGTCGGAGAAGATTTCGGTGGCCGAAAAATATCACTGTTGATGTACTTCAACCTTTTGTAACACAAAGAAGAATTGCTTCTAAAGCCATAGAGAAACGCCATAAAGACGCGGTTAAAAACGCCATGAAAGCGCATAAACCATGCCGGAAAACGTGGAGGATGAAACATCCCAAACCCTAAACAAACTTGAAAACCCTACTAAATCTACTGAAATTAACCTAAAAATGAAATAACTAACTAAACTAAATCTATTACTGCTCAGATCTGCTTAGATCCATGAAGACCCAAGCAAATCTGAGCAGTTTCAACGCTCGCCCGAAAACTGTTTTCTCTCGCCTGAAATCGCTCTAGAGTGGGGAGGAAGAAGTAGAGTGAGAAAGTATTTTGAAATGAGGCTCAGTCAAACCTACCATACTTGATGAGTCATAACCAATATTCCAAAAATATGATACAGCCCGACGCGTATGAGATAAGCGGTGCGGTGCGGTCCGTGCTTATAGAAAGGAGAGAGTTCGAGAAGATGAATTGAGTGGGACACATCATCAATCCTCATCATCACCTTCGGGAAAATGCGGGAATTTGTGGGTGTGAATCCAACAAGATGCCGTCTTTACTGCTACCAGCATTTGCTTGTCGCTATTCCACGCCTCTGAAGCCTCTGTCCACCACCACCCCTATCCTCCGCTACTCTTTTCTCCTTCCTGTACAATCAAAACCTTCTTCTCCTCCTCCTGCTTCAAAATCAAATAATAAGAAAAATCCCTTGTTCTCGAATATGGAGGTAAGTAATTAACCTGATTTCAGTACTGTTAACTTGATCTGTAATTCAATTGGGTGAATTTTATACACTGTTACTGAATTTTATGAATGAAAATGTTGCAGCGGTTCTTGACGACTAGAGTTAGTAGGGAAAAGAACAAGGGATTGGTTGCAAATCTAAAGCGATATGGTGTAATTAGGTCGCCAAAGGTAGCTGAAGTGATAGAAAATATTGATAGAGGTTTCTTTGTACCTGATGGGAACGCGGCTTATGCAGATAGTCCAATGCCAATTGGTTTTAATGCCACTATTTCTGCACCTCATATGCATGCTACATGCCTTGAGTTGTTGACTGATAATTTACTGCCTGGGATGCGGGCACTCGACATCGGTTCAGGTCCTTTTGATACCTTCGGAATTAAATTACGTTTTAGTGTGATTTATGAGAATATATCTGCTTATTATTTATTATTACTTAAATATTATTACATGAAACTAGTTGAAAGCCTAACAAGCTAAGCTCCAACGACATACTACTACATTAATTGAACAGGTTGCTGTGCTAACCTACCAGCGAGTCTCATGGGTAACCTAGCGAGTCTCATGGGTAACCTAGCCAAGGGAGCCGCAATATTACGCCATTGGGGACTCGAACCTGAGACCTCCTGGAGCGCATTAAATTTTGGGGAACGGGATGACCAGCTGAGCTAGGGGGACGTTCTTATTATTATTTATTATTATTATTATTATTATTATTATTATGTTTTATAATTTTTTTTTTTATCAGGATCTGGGTATTTAGTAGCATGTTTTGCCAGTATGGTTGGACCGCAAGGTCGTGCAGTGGGTATAGAGCATATCCCTGAGCTGGTTTCTGCTTCAGTTGAGAATATCCAAAAAAGTGCTGCCTCACCATTGCTGGAACTAGGTTCACTTTCTGTACATGTTGGTGGTATATTTTTATTAAGACTCGGGTTTCTTTTTCTCTAATTCTTTCGATTTCTTTATATTTTTAAGTAATGAAAACAAATTTTTTGGAGTTTAACTTTGAACGAAAATCACCTCAGTGTTGCTATTCTTATGCAGAGGTACTAGATTTAGTACTGTAACTTAGTTATTGAGTTTGTGATATATGTTTCTATGATATACAGATGGTAGGAATGGATGGCCGGAGTTTGCACCATACGATGCTATTCATGTAGGTGCAGCAGCTAGAGAAATTGCAAAACAACTTATCGACCAGTTGAAGCCAGGGGGTAGATTGGTGATCCCAGTTGGTAACATCTTCCAGGATTTGAAGGTTATAGACAAGAACCAGGATGGCTCAATCACCGTGCACGATGAAACTGCTGTTCGCTATGTACCACTGACTAGTAAAGATGCACAACTGCGAGGTTATTGACGTACACACCCTACCTGAGCTTGTTCTGTGTTGCTTAGTTCTTGAAACTTTCTGTTTTGGTGGTTAGTCTTAGTAGTTTCGTGAAGGTGTTAGGATGCGATCTGGTTGGTCAGCCTGCACAGTTTTTTGATCACTTGCCGATGTTCCTGGTTGGTTATCTGCCTCTAGTATTGTAAGTTGTAGATATCTCCTACTTCTTCCTTGTAGTGATAAATGGTTCTTTGGCCTTTGATGCATATTTACATCAGATGGTTGTCTAGAGACTCCAGCATTTGGAGCCTGAAATTAAGGTGCTTGTTAATAAAATCCGGAGTTCAATACTAGAAAGCTCTTAAAGAAAACATCAATTCAGCATAATCACACTGCTATTACAAGGATAACACAACCTCCTAACAATCACACTAGAAAACACTTTCCTTGCGGTTATTTCTCTGTTTCCTTGCACAAATACTATTTGGAACTTATCTTGCAGACTTGCACTCCATCATTCTCTCGGTTTGAAATTGACAATCAGCCCCTTCTTCATATACAACGTAGTAGTCAGCTTTGGAGCTACATCTTGACCTTTAACCACATCAACCGAGTATCTCAACAAGACCGAAGCAACAACCATTTTCATCTGCAAGTAAGCAAACCTTTTTCCTACACACAACCTAGGCCCTGCATTGAACACAGCATATTTGAACTGATTCTCGCTCACAAATTTGCCATCTTTAATCCACCTCTCTGGTCTGTACTCTTTGCAATCTTTCCCCCAAATTCCATCTATTCGAGCCATCGAATATATCGAGTAAAGAACCCTGGACCCTTTCTTAACCATCGTTCCATCAGGAAAGAAGTCATCCTCTTGTACCTCTTTGAGATCCAAGGGAACTGACGGGTAAAGTCTCAGTGATTCTGAAAGCGCTGCTTGAAGATACTCCATTTGCTTCAGTTCGTCGATAGTAAGTACCACGTCCGTAATTTCATTTTTGGATTTTCGATGGCTGAGAATTTCATTGATCTCGTTCAGTATTTTGTACTCTACTTGTGGGTTTTTGCTTAAAAGCCAGAAGAACCATGCCAATGCTACCGAACTGGTGTCTCGTCCTGCTAAGATAAAGCTTATGCAAAAATCTCTGAGAAACCTTTCAGAGAATTTATACTTTGTTGGTCGATTAACATCTTCTGTTTCTCTGCGCTCGGTGAGCCGGGACAATAAATCAGATCGATCACTTAAGCTACCCAATTTATAGCACTCAGTCCTCCTATTGGACACAGCCTTCTCAGCAAACTTATGAACAACTCCAACTGCCTTTTTAAGCTCCTTCTCAGAACCAAAACAGAATAGCTTCATGGCTTTCCATATGAAAGGAGGTACGGTGAACCTAAACAAAGTCAGCTCTGTGGCCTGTTCGAATGCCTTCGCGAAGGGAACATCAGGAAGATCGATACTCAAACAACCAGGGTCTACTCCAAATGCTGCAGTACAAACATTATCGAACGTAAACCTCAGAAGAACGTCTTGAAGATCAATACTCTCCTTAGAAATGACCAGCTTCTCTATCAATTTTAACAACTTTATGTGCACCAATTCTTGAATGGTTTGAAAAGAATACTCGACAAACCGACTCGAATGCATCTCTAAAGTAGCAGCACGTCGTTGTTCCTTCCATGTATCACCATCAGCGTTAAAAATACCGTCACCAAGTAAATCAAAGAACCTATCTCTATAATATTTTCCTTTGGGGAAGTTCCTGAACCTTGTTTTAAGCATATACTCGAGTTTTGAAGGATCAACAGTTATGATTCCATATGCATTACACATCCACATACCCCTATAGTAAAAAGTTCCACCACTTCTGATTAAAGCTTCAGTTACCCATTCATAAGTATGATTAAAGTGAAAGAAGACTGTAGGTATTATACCCATTACTGGCCATAACATCGGACCTTTGTTTGTGACTTTCTGAATTATACAACTGAATATGAACAAACCAAGTAATGCAATAACTACATCACTAAGATTGATGTGAGACACTAAGTACTCCATCAATATGTTTGTCGCCTGCATTAGTTTCTCTCTTTAGAATCTCTGTTTTAGGTTCAGATGATGAATGAAGAAGGTACACACATTCGAAGTTTAATTTATAAACTCTCCGTTCTCTCCCACACTTAACTCTATTTCTTTATACAAGTTGCGTTGCACCCGGACGTGTGAGCGCATGCGACATAAAAACGGCTAGAATGAACCATATTAAAGCTGTTTTAGAACCGCGTTACGGTGGTAGAGAGTCTAAAAGAAAAGTAAGTGGGGTTCCGTCTGGTTAGTAATTAAGTTTAACTACCACCAAAACACATTCTTGAGAATTCCGCCATTAATTGGGACTCACCTAACATGATTAAAAAAGAAATGGAACTGGTGAAAGGGTTTGTCAAAAAAGGAAGCATGGACTTAATGCCAATTGAATTGGACTTAATGGCTTAACTAATCATCTTTGTTACCATCAAATATCAATGCTAACTATGGAACCTTTAGAGAACTAATCCCTACATTAGTTTGGTTTGGTGCAAAACTCTCAGCTAGCTTTGATATAGGTCATATAGACTAGGCATAGGCCTAAGCTATATGGCGTTTATCTGTAGCTGATTCATGATAAATAAACTAAACAAGATACTAGAAGGTTAAGAAGTGGAAAATGATACCCCCACTGGAATACAGGTAAAAGAAGATAAAAAGAACATTTGATTAGTAGTTCAAGTGTTTCTATACTCCACCAATATTAACTAATTCCTCTACTAGATTTTTTTTTAGCTCAACATAAATAAATAATAAGTGTCCATTGAGTGTTGTAATGAGGCAACATAAAGGACAAATGCAAGGAGATGAGAAATAGTAATGAGTTGGAGAGTATTATAGAGATAAGTCGGTGTTAACTAATTTGCCATTTTTTCCCCTTAATAATTGGTTGAGGTGGGTCTGAAATTTAACCTTAAGTCAAATCTGAGAGGGAGGGGTTCCATTCCAACATCTAATAGGATGGTTTCGATCTTACCTCTCTATCGAGGTTTGGACTTCGAGCTCTCCAACCGATCTTATACTGGATGACTGTTGCAACAGTATAGGACCACCGAAATTTGGATGCCGAGCGGATTAGTGGAATTGTAGGGCTTTTTTTGTGTGACAGTATTCGTAACAGACTCCGTAACATTTTTGGTAACAGTGATTTTGTAACATTATAAGCGCGAACACTTATTTTGTAACAGTCTTGTAACAATTTGTGTAAAAGAGATCTGATGGCTGAATTTTGTTTGTAATCAACGGTCAAGATTAAAATTAAATGTTTAGGTGACGGGTTTTTTTTTGCCATTTTAATGCCGTAATAACCGTCAATCGGGTCGACTTCCGTTCGTTTTCATCCCTCCTAACGGTAGTCGCGGATGATGACTCTCCGATTGCCGGCTCAATTTCGGAGAAAAACAATCAATACCCATTCAATTGAATCGATTAAAAGTTGAAAAAAAGTGTTGCAAGCAATGCATTTTTAGGTCCCCATAGTGAAAGTATAGAAGGGACTCCCTTCGGTCGTCCCTATTACCAGCTAAAACGTTAAAGAAAATACAGAAAAAGAACAAAGCCTTTAGAAACTAAAGAAAAAGTGGGCATGCACCCCCAAAATCATCTACAGCGAAAAATAGCTAACGCCAACTCTCCCAATGGAAGTTAAGAGAGCTGGCCTTCCTTGGAACATTGAAACAGTCCCTTTAGCCAAATTCGCAGCATGTTTCGACATTGTATCCGCTGAGAAGTTAACCTCCCTATAGACATGTCGAAACTTGATTCTTGCATCAAGAGTTTTCAGTCTTGACTATCTCCCCACAACTTTCCAAGGCAACTTTTCGCTAATAAAAGCGGTCACTACACTCTTAGAGTCTGAAGCTACAATAATACTGTCTATTAACCATTTCCAACCGCATCTAATGTGTTTATTGTGGTGGTAAGTGATGACCCCCTTCTCTTACGGATAGACTCTGGAGGGTGAGACTCATATTACATGCTCCCTCCCTCTATCCATCCTAGTTTATTTGTCAAAATAACATTTTGTAAGAATTTGAAAGAATTCAAATTACTTCCTGTTGGAAAAATTGCTGAAAACAGAACGATCATAAAACCAAACAAATAAAAATGTTATGGCTGAGTCACGAACAGGTCGCTCTGTTTTTTCCCAAGATTGTGCAAGCAGTTCTTCCATATCGCATAGTCCCTGGATAAAACAGCCGAGTAAATTCTCTTTCACAATCACTCTTGCAATTGAGAGTATGTGATACTTGTACACTTCTATTCTTGCTCAGTATCAAATTTGTAAAAAACAAGTGATAATCATACACTAGTTTTCTTTTTCTCAAAAATTCTTATTTTTCTTTAAAAACTCCAAAACATTAAAGAAAAACTCTCCTTTTTTTTATTTTCCAACCAAAAATATGTTTTTCCACTCAAGAGTTTCTATTATTAATGACACTTAATTACCACAAAATTAACCCAATTAACTTCCCCTAAATGAAACGGTCAAAGAGTTAATAACAAAATAAATTTCTTTAATGAAGATAATTATGACTATTAAAAATAATTTTAATAATAATGATAAATGGAAATAAAATTTTGTTTTAAAAAATATATTTCCAATATGGCACGAGATGACAAAGAGAGGGTTTCGTCTATCGATGAACATCAAAATGGCGTAGCTGGCGAAGAAGAGCCCATACTTAGAGAGCCTCCGACGGCAACGTCTGGATTCTATACTGAGGGTTCAGGGCACTGGATACCTTCGGACCTGGAGAAGGTGTGACGCTGGGTCATGGTACGACGAGACTTAAGGACCAACATGATGATCTCGACGGAAACTATGACGTCAGGGACTTTGGAAACGGAATGACTACCAAAAGGACTTTACTTTCATCCCACTGCAGAATCGGGAAAGGTTAGTTCATAATTGCGTAAAAGGAGTCGATGTTACGCGGCGTTCAGTCGAGAAATAAATGATTTAGAAGGAATAAGTAAGAAATTGAGACGACACTTTTTCCCCACGGTAATGTGTTTTTACTTTTTTGCTTCTATCACTCTCTAAACCTCTGTGTAAACACAATCACTCATCAAAAACCGGTATTCTTGGTCATCTTGATTGAGTTGGTTTAGCTGGTGATTAAGAGAAGTGGACAGAATTTGGTTCATTAATGTCGCACACTGATTGGGTCCTTTTCAGCAACGGGCTCATCCGTGTAAGAATGAGGAACATCCCAACTATGAAGTACATCAGCAGATGTGATAATAATATGTATATAAGTTTTGGTTGACACTACCACTCTGTTGTCCACTTCGTCACTTTCGTGTACCCATCGAACTAATCCCTTTAGGGTTTTCCTTGGGGACCGATTCACTATGCGTAGATTCACTGAACGATGATCATGGAAAAAGTAAAATATTTGATCGGATCCATTTCGGGTACGTCGAATCTAAGAGAAATTCAAAGGAAAAAGATGGAGTCAACATGCAACGGCTCCTGTAGTCCTATTTCCTGCTCTTGGGTTTATGTTAGTAGTGGAAGGTCAACCAGCGGTAGACGTCTCTAGCAAGAATAAATTCAAACTTCATATTGTAATTATTTTTTTCACTATTAATATTTAGAATGTTAGGAGGAACCATCGACTCCTTTTACGCAATTATGAACTAACCTTTCTCGATTCCAATGCAACTTCTCCTTTTTGAGGAGAATTCACAAACTACGCGAGCCTCCCGAAGAATCCGACGGAAATCCTATTTTTTATATAGTTTCTATGGCTAACTAAAAGCTATACATAGAAGAATTCAGGTTGAGCTCGTCGAATCTGATGCGAAAAAGGGACAATCATCGGATAATAAGTGATTCGGTTGATGGGATTTGGTATGATACTTATGATATCGATGAGATTGATATTCAAATATTTCTTCTTAGAACGTATTGATTTGACCCCATAAGCGATGAAAGACGGACATCCTTTATGCTACTAAACTCCGGTTACCCGCGTTGTCTGGGTGACGTGCCACAATCCCATTCAACATTTTGGATCTACATATTCCAAAGCCCATCGCACTGGCGATGTCTCCGGCATATATGTGGACGGTGGAAGCGAGAAGTATAGGATATGTTTTGTGTTTCTTTCATCAAGCATCCGGATCTACGCCGTATATCAACTGATCATGGTTTCGAGGCTCGACATTTGGACATAAATGACGGATTATTTCAATGAAATTGACGGGTACTTAATACTAAACAAGAATGCAGAAAAGGTGGATTCCAAGAGCTTTGACTCCTGCGAGCTTTGCGACCTTTGTTCAATGCTCAGATGTATCTGGTTCGGTCTCTCTGACTTACTATGTTGTTTGGCAAAACACTCTCAAATCTGAACTCTATATTGCACTTATGTGTCTTGAGCTTATATTGAATGCAGATAATATGAATTTCGTAACATTTTTTGATTTATTTGATAGTCATCAATTAAAAGGAGACATTTTTTCCATTTTTGTTATAGCTATTGCAGCACATGGGTAAATTGATAGAATAGAAACCTCTGAGAAAATGCCCGCCCGTAGAATGACACAAGGCGAACTAGAATTGGCTGATTGATCCAGGTAGCGATAGGGGATCGGTGCCACGAAGCTTAAAAAGAGAATTTTCAGGCGTTTGGCGTCGGATATGGACCGTCAAGGAAGTAGGCGAGGAAACCTACAGCGATAAAGAGAATACCCATAAAAGACCACTAGATGGAGCACCAGTCATTTTGTATCCGGTAAAAATCTTGGTTAATTGATCGAAGTGGGTAGCTCCAGGGTATTATATTGAATTCCATGGATCAGAACCAATAGAAAAAGTAAAACCTGCAAAAAGGCTTCACCGACCGCCAGCTATAAATGAACTCTAAGCCTATAAAGTGGGATATATGTGATAGTTATCCAGCCCTTGGCCCGATCGCGCGAGATAGTACGTTTAGGGGCTTATTAACAATAGGGCCTGTGAATGCCCTTTAAACCGGGTTGAGATGCGAGATTTCCCTAAAATCTACCAAGTCCCGCGATAGAGACGCGCATCTCCCGAAATCAGCATTCCCGAGAAGCAAAAGATTAAGAGTTCAGGCGGAAAAGACACTTTTCCTCCCATCCTAGAGGAAAAAAGGGCATAAATAACTAGTGAAGAAAGTAAAACCTAATTTTTTTTGGCAAAAAAATGATATTGTAGGGACGTGATTTGAACCCGTGGTACGGTTCTGATTAGGGATTTATTCCCCTGCTTGCACTATTGAGGAAACTTCTCTAAAGATTCACATGGAAAAGAAGAACTTGGCTCTCAATCAGCTCATGCATCCGTCACACCCTGGGAATTGGTTTCGCCCGAAGCATCGGATCAATGATCATCCATTCCTTACCTTAAAAGGCCTCAAAAAAATTGTGGTTGGGAAGGTCATAGTAGCCAAAGCCAAAGCCATTATAATTTTTATTATTATGGCTTTAAATTGCAGACCTTCTAACTCTAAAATAGCAAGTACCTGTAAGCTTAAGAAAGATAAGGAGGAGCTAATGCGTATACTACATGAATATGACACATGGATTGACCAAGATCTTCTTCGACTAATGAGACCCCGATCCCGAAGCCTTTTCCAGGTCTCTTCTTGCTCATTCATTTCATTTTTTCCAGGGCTCTTAGTCATTCTCATTGATCCATTTTCTTTGAGCTTCCGGGTCAGCAATGAACATATACAATGCCGGATGCACCTAGCGCTTGCCTTGATGAGTGATTGTGTTTACACAGAGGTTTAGAGAGTGATAGAAGCAAAAAAGTAAGTAGAGGTATCTTTCCATTATGAACCTTTACATAGTGCTAAACTATCTCAAAATCTAACCATAGAGTGAACATAAGTCTTTGAACTCTAGGAGATGAAAAGATTGTTTAACACACACAACTACCCTAGTGTAAAGTCTAAATCCAACACATTACGGCCCTATACTTGAATCCCGGTGTAATGAATGATCTAGAGAACTGCCCATATTCTCATAGAAAGCGGTCACACTTTCACATCCATATATGTGAGTTTATCAAGAATACTTCTGTATCTAAGTACCCCACTTTAAATAGAGATATAAACATCATTATGAGTTTTTAGAAAAAAAAAATCAACCTTAACTCGCTTTAGGATATCATGTCGTGGGATGAATTCTCTAAAGCATGATTCTGTGTTTACATATATTATCCATGACTTAGCCCCATTTGAACATACATTTTGGGATTTCCATTCATAGGTAGCGATTACCTTTTGAACCTACTTCTGGAATCTAGAGTTATAGGCTGGGTGTCCATCACGAAAAACTATGTTCATATCATTTGTGAATATTTATTCCCTTTGAACCTAATTCTAGGTGGGTATCCATCACAAATTACTCAATTCTTAATGGGCATCGATATCATCCTATAAGATATATTCACACTTTCTTATTGATCCTTTCGACAAAGAATTAATGATAACTCTTTTCAGACCATATATAATCCATTCTCATAATATCAAAAATGCTTTTCTATCACCACATATGTCGACTCTACCGTTGTAATTAACGGTTCTCAACTCTTGTAATAGCCGCGGTACTATTACATTGGATTAATATGTCTGTTCTTCCTCTATCTGGTAGAGGACCGAATCACTCCATCCCGTAGAGGATTCATCTGAAAGTATTTCCAATCAGCTTCACAATATCCATAAAGGATTTAGTGTATTTATAGGTGTAAGATGAGTTTAAAACACCTCATAACCTTCTCAATATTTTACCAATTTTCTATTCTATGAATGGTAAATCAGAATATAAAACCCCCACTACGGAAGCAATATATTAAACCCCCACTACAGAAAATATATATAGTCAATCACGTAGTATAGAAACATACTAAGCTACCATACTCATGTATAGTGAAAGAACACACAATATCAAAAGCATTAGCACTAAATCAAAAGAGTGAAAACTAGTTTACATGCAGACTATATATATATATATATATATATTTCTATCTCTTTTTAAAAAAAAATCTTTCATTGTAGTACTGAAATAGATTCAAAAGAATAGCAAATTCAATTCGAGCATATGACTATCTTTACTCAAGTCTTTCATGTCAAATAGTAATGAAAAAGCGGGGGTCTAACAACCACACCCAACAATTCGATTAGCAATCTATATGGACAAACTCCAATATACTTTCTAGAGAATCAACTAGACAGTCAGACTCAATCTAGATAAAAAGTATATCAAAGAGTTTATATCTCAATCTCTCGATTTGATCTTTACTCAAGCAAATAGAAATCTGCGAGTCTTTATCAAAGAGAGATAACTTGGATGGTACCAAAGACCAATATCCAAGTGTCAATCAATTTAAATCAACAACCCAAAAGGTCGGATATTCTAATTGATTGAACAACGCACAACCTGTGATATTTCAATTATATAAACAAATATAATGCGGAATAGAAATAAGACAGACACCAGAATTTTGTTAACGAGGAAACCGCAAATGCAGAAAAACCCCGGGACCTAGTTCAAATTGAACACACAATGTATTAAGCCACTACAGACTCTAGCCTACTCCAAATTAACTTCTGTCTGGACTGTAGTTGAACCTCAATCAATCTCACACTGATCCAAGGTACAATTATGCTCCTACGCCTCTGATCCCAGTAGGATGCTACGTACTTGATTCCCTTAGCTATTCTCACCCACAACTAAGAGTTGCTACGACCCAAAGTCGAAGAATTTAATAAACAAATCTGTATCACACAGAAAAGTCTACAGAATAGATAAATCCGTCTCCCACGAATAAACCTATGAGTTTTGTTCCGTCTTTTGATAAATCAATGTGAACATGAACCAATCAATAACCCGGACTTATATTCCCGAAGAACAGCCTAGTATTATTGATCACCTCACAATAATCTTAATCGACGCAGCGAAAAAAGATATTACGGAATCACAAACGATGAGACGAAGTGTTTGTGATTTCTTTTCTATCTTGCCTATCGGAGATATAAATCTCAAGCCAATTATTTCAATTGTACTCGTACGATAGAAACAACAAGATCAGATCACACAACTACAAGAAAAGTAGTATCGATATGGCTTCACAATCCCAATGAAGTCTTTAAGTCGTTAACCTGGTTTTAGAAGAAGAAAACCAAAGGTTAAAGGAGAATCGACTCTAGCTTAGCAAACTAGTATCACACGTAAAGTGTGGGGATTAGGTTTCCCAGTTGCTAGAGTTCTCCCTTATATAGTCTTTCAAATCAGGGTTTGCAATCAATGTTAGCTTGGTAACAAAGCATTCAATATTCACCGTTAGATGAAAACCTGATTAGATTCAAGCTAATATTTCTCAACCGTTGGATCGAAAACTTAGCTTGTTACACACAAATGAAATGTTCAATTTTGGGTTTATGAACCGTACCCAAACATTAACATTTGTTGGTTCAACAATAGTCAACCAAATGGTTAGCCATATGATCACTCTCATATCAACCACATTCTTCTTCACCATAACTAGTTCAAATGACTCAAATGAACTAGTTAGAGAGTTTTTCAATTGCTTAGATCTTATGTAACTACACAAGACACAATCGAAGCAAAAACGGTTTGATTCACTCGAATCGGTTCATGAACTTTATAGCCACGGTTTGCAAAAGCATTCCTTAGTTTATATAAACATTAGTTCAAGAACAACCGGTTTTAGATATAACCTACTCAAGTTCGCGGACTGGGTTCGCGGGATTAAGCTCATGGAAGGAGTACACAAACTCCAGCAGAAATTTTCGGGTAAGAACTTCCGCCAGTTCGCGGACTTGGCTTGCGCCACTTCCATTTCTCTTGATCAACAAAGTTCGCAAACTTTGGTTGAAGGAATAAGGACTTATACATATATGTGTTTCCACAACAATGCTTATATCCTACCAATGCTTATGTAATCTAAACTCTCATTTCAATAATTGAAACATTCTCAGAGAACGTTATATAGCCGTTATTCACAGACCATTTTTCGTCAGAGAAATTTCCAAAGTGATTGAAACATAACATGACTTTCGTCACTAGGTAAAGATGAATTCGGTTAAAGCGAAAGCTTACCAACACATATTTCGAGAAATAGATAGGCGAGTTAAACTCGGCTCGAAATTGCAAATGTGTATAATGAAAGTCTATACGTCTAAACAACTTTTGTCTCAAGAGTAGGAGATAGAGTAAATAGATTGAGTGACAGATAAGTTCAAGTCTCCACATACCTTTTAGTCGATGAAGTTCCACCGGTTCCTCGAGTAGTCCTTCGTCTTGTATGATGATTTCCATGGAGTTCTTGAGCTCAACTACACTTTCTATCCTAGTCCGAGACCTTTAAATACATAGGCTAGCAATCAAGGCTTATAGTTTTGATCACTAACATTGACAAACATGCTTGAGATAGCAACGCATGCGAGTTCGACCGAGCAATGCTCTAACAATCTCCCCCTTTGTCAATTTTAGTTGCAAAACTATTAATATATATGGAATATAAAAAATAAATAAATTAACTTTTGTAGCTCCTATTCCACATGTATAATCTTCAACATTACTCGAAATCTTCGTCACTTCCAAGTACTCCAATGATCCCAAAGGTTGTAAGTTTAGTATCATCATTGTTGAAAATCCGTAGCTATAACAATAAGAAAATAAGAGTTCTCAATCATTGTTATACAGTGTCATAGTATCATTACACAGCGTCAAAGTCCAATTGTATCACAACTTCAACAACAATACTATGGTGATATGTATCACTCCCCCTTAGTCAATACTCCATCTCACATGGAAACCACTCCCCCTTACATAATGATCCGAAAACCATATGTAATTGTAGTGTGAACTACATATTAATTCTCCCCCTTTTTGTCAGTAAAATTGGCAAAGGTACAAGAACGGGATCCTAATGAAATTTCCGAAAGAGATATTTCATGACCAAAAGAAAGAAACACACATCATGTTATTTAGATGCAATCATAAAGCCGAAGCTAAATGCATTCATCAAGGAGTTTAAAGATACAAGATAACCCCTATAATATTCCACAACCGCACTCCCCACAAAGATATGGAAATTAAGCGCAAGTTCAAAAAGAACTCTCCCCCGTAATATGTCATTCCCGAAAGAACAACAAGAGCGACCTTAATTTCGAAGGAAAAGAAGGATTTATTTGGACATAAAAAATCACATACAAGTATGAATTTGAATCCAAAATACTCAATTAAATTAACCACAAGAGAACCCATGATTAAATTAATCGAAATACACAACCAAACTAATCACAAAAAGTAATCAATTTAATTGGCCATACTCACATAAGAGAATCTATGGAGCAATGACTAAGTTAATCATGAAAATAACCAACCCAATCAAAAGTGCTCAAACATAAGAAAACTTATGGATTCATAACTAAATAACCAAACAAGATGACTAATTTAGTCCAATATGCTCGACATAAAGTACCTTATGGAACAACAACAAAGCTAACCATGAAAATAATCAACTTTGATTGTTTTAGTGCTCAACATAAGACACATTACGGAGCCTCACAGTAACACACAAAAAATATGGATCAGGGAAGATCAATTACTGCGGAATACACAAGGATTCATTCTATTTTCCATCACAATTTGCACCATGACATACAATAAACATAATCCTTGAAAAACAAAAGATTTTAACCTATATACCATCAATGATTAACAATATAGGCTTAACTTTTGTATTTGTCAAAAGTCCATTCATTCCTTTATCAATATAAGAATATCGACTTACGAAAGACTTTACTTTTGACAAGATATGGGACAATCATAGTTCACGGACGCAAACACACATATCCCATAAACAATTGCAATATATAAAACCATAAATATTAATACTGCAAAAATCATCTTCCAAACAAGTTTAGAATTTAGACCAATAAATCTAAACGCATGAATATGAGAACGTTGGAGACATCTATGTGTAATCACAATAATAGCTATTCCAATCTCTAGTTTTTCTTCTAAACAAAACAAGAAAAATAGATTTCTCATCCGAAGACTTACTAGTTGTTGTAGATCTTTCTCAGAGCCTCTACAGAGAACTCCTTCTTATTATTGAAAAACCCATTGATTATGGGATCGTTCAATTCCTCCAAATCTTCAGAAATATCAGTTAACTCACTAAGTTCTCTTTTTAGATCATGCAAGGTGTTCTTTGAAAGAGACAACATTTGTTCATAGTGAGCTATCTCTTCTAAAGATGAAACAATTTGAGATTTTGAATTGTTTCTTTTGTTGATGAATTCTTTCACCAAACCTCTAAAGTTATTATCAAGCTGATAAAAAGACAAGAGGCAGTTAGAGGAAGAACCTTCTCCATACTTTGTAGTCTTCACTTTTTTTACCCTTGAGGAAGAGATTCCTTTACATAGATACACATTGATTGCTTCAACTGCATCTCTGCTTGTGGTGCCTCTAGTTACAGGAGCCATGAAACTGTATCTTTTAGGGAAAAGGAAAGTCTACAAAAGTATTAAATAGACTTGTGAAATGTCTAAACCCTAGAAGAAAAAGTCTTCCATAGTTTACAGATTCAATATCTATATTGTTAGGAGAATATTTCTTTAACAAAAATAAATACACTACTTGAGTCATGAATACGCAAACCCCATTTTCTCAAGTTAAAGATGAGGATGCGAACGTCTCTGGAATTAGAGAGAGACGTTGTGAGCCAGACGCTCCCCTTGTTTACCAAGGCTTGTTGTATAAACAGGTTTCCTACCTCTTCTGATTCTGGAAGCATTGGTTTTATGAGACCCATGTTGATTATCCAGATTCATCTTTTGCAGTCTGGAAATTCTTTTGTTGTTCCTCTTGAACCTCCAACACATACTTTGAACATGATTCGCATTTCCACAAAATGAACAAATCAAGGATCCCTTGTCTTGTTGAAGTGCCTTCTGTTTATCACAACCGCCAACCTTTATTTTTTCATGAAGAGAAACAACGGGGTTGACAATACTTGCAGTCTTGCTTTTAAATCCTAAACCATATGTGTTTCCAAAGGATTTCTAACCAAATAACATTTTTGAGATTTTGTCAGAACTTCCAGATAATCTCTGTAGATCATCCTTGAGAGTATTAGTCTCTTTTTCGTTTAGAGCAATGGTTCTGGTGAGTTTATCATTGATACAATCTATCTCAAGATCTTTCACCTGGATTAATGATTCTAGATTCTTCAATGAGGCTTTTAATTGAAGATTTTCTTGCAGCACCTCTTTGTTCAAGAATTCAAAAATCTTTGTGTCAGACTCAAGTTCTGAATCATACCTTGAGTATGTGGATGTTTCTGCTGTAAGAGCACTGGGTTCATTACATCCATCAGACGCATTCAAAACATTGACACTTAAAGATTTTTCTTTCACAGAATCATTAGCAAAAGCTGACTTTAAGATGTTTATCACATCTAAAGCTTCTTTTTACAAAATCCTTGATCCTTTCAGTAATCAATGGTTTATCGAACCAATCACCATTCGAACAACATCCATCAGCCCAAGACAAGTTAGAGGATTCACTTGTGTCAGAAACGGCATTAAATGAAAAGGTTTGAACAGAATTTGGATCAAGAATTTTTTTCCTTTCCAAGAGAGGTATTTTTGGAGAGGGTGTTGAGGTTATTTCCTCCATCGATGGCATGCTTCTTAGAAGCGTATCTTTTGTATTCAAATACAGTTTCTAAGATATCCCAAGCATCTTTAGACTTAGTGCAAGTAGACACAAAGTGCTGAAGGTTTGGGATAACGACTTGTCTGATAGCATTTAATCCGTCAGAATTATGCATTGCAGCAAGAGATTCTTCAGGACTATAACTACCAACATCCTCAGGTATAAATACATCGCCTTTTGTATTAACCGGAGGATCATAGCCTTTAACTACACGTACCCAGGTTTGAAAATCACGGGCTTGGAGATAAGCACACATAGCAATTTTCTACCCTGGATAGTTTGAGCCATCGAAGACTGGTGGTACGTATATTGAGATAACACTTCTGTCCATAGAGTCAGATCGCTACAAACACAAACTTATAAGGTATTAAACGTGTTTGCCTGCTCTGATACCAATTGAAAAAGCGGGGGTCTAACAACCACACCCAACAATTCGATTAGAAATCTGTATGGACAAACTCCAATATACTTTCTAGAGAATCAACTAGACAGTTAGACTCAATCTAGATAAAAAGTATATCAAAGAGTTTATGTCTCAATCTCTCGATTTGATCTTTACTCAAGCAAATAGAAATCTGTGAGTCTTTATCAAAGAGAGATAACTTGGATGGTACCAAAGACCAATATCCAAGTGTCAATCAATTTAAATCAACAACCCAAAAGGTCGGATATTCTAATTGATTGAACAACGCACAACCTGTGATATTTTAATTATATAAACAAATATAATGCGGAACAGAAATAACACAGACACCAGAATTTTGTTAACGAGGAAACCATAAATACAGAAAACCCCCGGGACCTAGTCCAGATTGAACACCACACTGTATTAAGAAGCTACAGACACTACCCTACTACAAACCAACTTCGGTCTAGACTGTAGTTGAACCACAATCAATCTCACAATGATTCAAGGTACAGTTATGCTCCTACGCCTTTGATCCCAGCAGGATACTACAAACTTGATTCCCTTAGCTTATCTCACCCATAACTAAGAGTTCCTACGACCCAAAGTCGAAGACTTTAATAAACAAATCTGTCTCACACAGAAAAGTTTACAGGAATAGATAAATATGTCACCCACAGAAATACCTACGAGTTTTGTTCCGTCTTTTGATAAATCAAGGTGAACATGAACCAATTGATATACCATACTTATATTCCCGAAGAACAGCCTAGTATTATTGATCACCTCATAATAATCTTAATCGACGCAGCGAAAAAAGATATTGCGGAATCACAAACGATGAGATGAAGTGTTTGTGATTTTTTTTCTATCTTTCCTATCGGAGATATAAATCTCAAGCCAATTATTTCAATTGTACTCGTACGATAGAAACAACAAGATCAGATCACACAACTATAAGAAAAGTAGTATCGGTCTGGCTTCACAATGAAGTCTTTAAATCGTTAACCTGGTTTTAGAAGAAGAAAACCAAAGGTTAAAGGAGAATCGGCTCTAGCTTAGCAAACTAGTATCACACGTAAAGTGTGGGGATTAGGTTTCCCAGTTGCTATAGTTCTCCCTTATATAGTCTTTCAAATCGGGGTTTGCAATCACTTTGTTAGCTTGGTAACAAAGCATCCAATATTCACCGTTAGATGAAAACTTTGATTAGATTCAAGCTAATATTTCTCAACCGTTGGATCGAAAACTTAGCTTGTTACACACAAATGAAATGTTCAATTTTGGGTTTATGAACTGTACCCAAACATTAACATTTGTTGGTTCAACAATAGTCAACCAAATGGTTAGCCATATGATCACTCTCATATCAACCACATTCTTCTTCACCATAACTAGTTCAAATGACTCAAATGAACTAGTGAGAGAGTTTTTCAATTGGCTCGTTAAAACCTTTCTTCCAAGATTAAAGTTACAAAGATATAAGTATCTCAAACAAAGACTAACGTTCTATTTAGTATTACTACTATAGGTGAAAGTCATTCTTAATGATCATGTGATCTCCATTTCTATCTAGTTGTTTAATTTAAGTTTAATGTTCAAACATACATAGGGTAAAGAACCCCAACTATTTCTCGACTCAAAAGGAAATTTAAAATCAGCACCAAAAGATCTAAAATTGAGAAGTTACTTATGAACGCGCGCAATTGGGGGATACTTATATTAATTGGGGGATATGAAAAACTATTCCCATCCTTAGTATCTTGCTAAGGGGTGTCCTAAAAGTGTAAAAAGTCAAAGTTACCCCTTTCAAATATTAAGTAATTATTTCTTTCTTTATTTAATTTAATTTTTTAAACTTTTTTTTCATTATTTTTTTTTGATTTTTCTGTTTCTTTTTTCATTTTTTATTTTTTTTTTAAATTAATTTTTCTTAAAAGAAAAGATTAAAAAATTGATTTAAAAAAAACAATTAAATTTATTAATTTTTTTTATCATAAAATAGAAAATAAGTTTTTTTAAGCAAAAAGTATTAATTTTTTTAGTAAATTTTCGTTATAAAAATATTATTTTTTTATTAAATAATTTTTCATGAAAAATAATTTTTTTATTAAAATAAAATATTAAATAAATATTAAATTATAAGGGCATTTTAGGAATAATAGAAATATATGGATAAGGGGTTTTGAAAATTACTTTAAAATGACCCTATTTTGTTTTATTATCATATCCCCCAATTGCGCGTTCTTGCTTATGCAAATGGGTACATTAATTATATACCCCTAATTTTCATGACCAACAAATATACCCTTACCACACAATAAATATACCCCTCACCTTATCCACTTAAAGATAGATTACATTAATACCCTTTAGCATATAATTTTTTTCCTATTTTATCACACAAACATATTTCTCCATTTAAAAAAGTAAATATCTCATTTCACCCAGTACTCCACCACCGAGTCTAGCACCGCCACCAACTCCACCGCCGCTTGACCTACCACCACCGCCGATCCACCGCCACCACCGCTAGTCCACCGCCACAACAACCGCCGCCGAGTCCACCACTACCATTTTACCACCACCATCACTAGCAGCAACACCACTTCCGGTGGCGCCGCCGCTAACCCGCCGCCACCGCCACCACCTACGGTGGTGTCAACAACCGGAGTTGATCCAAAAAAAAAAAAATAAAAAAAAATAAAAAAAAATAAAAACTAAGGTTAATTTCTATTATTTGTACACAAATATTTGTTGTTGACTCCTTACACTAAGATCAATTCCTATTGTTGATACACAAATTTGGTTGTTGATTCCATTTTTCCATTGTTGATACACAAACATTGGTTGTTGATTCCATTTTTCCATTGTTGATACACAAACATTGGTTGTTGACTCCCTAAACTAAGGTCAATTTCTATTGTTGATACACAAATATTTGTTGTTGACTCCTTACACTAAGATTAATTTCTATTGTTGATACACAAATTTGGTTGTTGATTCCATTTTTCCATTGTTGATACACAAACTAAGGTTGTTGATACACAAAATATTGGTTGTTGACTACCATTTTTCCATTGTTGATACACAAACTAAGGTTGTTGATACACAAACATTGGTTGTTGACTCCCTAAATAGTTGATGGAGTAGTATTCAACAACTTGTCGTCCAACCTCACCACCACCACCGCCAACAGCGTACAACATTTCCAACACCACAAACAACCAGAATCACCATTATCTTCATGAACAACTTTAATTAATCATTCCAACCACAACCAACACAATCTCCATCATCAAAATTCATCTGTCTAACCTCACCAGCATCACCAACACCACCAGCACACATAATATCCACCAACACCACAACAACCATAACCACCACTATCTTCAAGACTGATTTTATTTCATCATTCGAACCTGAACCAACACAATATTCATGACTGATTTAATCTACATACTACCACCACCATCAGAAACTCAAACTAGAGAAAGAAGATAATCAATTGATAGATTGAAATACATACCTCCTTCATCGCTGCCGCCACCACCATCATTGTAGATCTGGTATCTTCCTCCACCACCACCATCATCTTCTTCTAATAAAACAGAGATTTGATATGCTCCTTCACCACCGCCACGACCTTCACCTCTATTATTATCGTCATCAAGAACAACTGACGCGATGAAGAATCAATACCCTCCCCCACCACCATCATCAACCAGTAAAAAATTGGGTTGCTGATGTTGGGTTTTGTTTCGTATTCTTCAGCTCGGATTTCAGATGCTTCATCGGGACGGGTTTGAATTCCTGAAATTATCTGCAGCTTCTGTAAATCTTCACGACGGCAAAAAAAAAAAGGTTGGAGATGATAATGGCGGAGATTTTCATGAGAGCGGCAGAGAGAGAAGGTTTAGATCTGAAAAATGAAAATAAAGAAAAGATTTTCTTTAAAAATCATATATTTGAATGAGGATGGGGGTAAATTTGTAATGTTGTATAATTTTTAATGGCCCCTGATGGGCTTTGGATAGAGAGGGGTATTTTTATTGTAGGATAAGGGTAGTTGTGTAGCCCGTCAGAATTGAGGGCAATTATATAATTCCCACTATGCAAATTGCATTTCTGCTCATGTTCATACAAAAATTTCTATACACTTCGTTAACGTCGGAATTTGGTATTTAATACCAATTCAAAAACTAGAAAAAAATTCGGAAAATGGGTCATTTGTCCAAATATTTTTTAAACATGGTTCTAATGGACGAGTAAAAATTAGTATGGGTGAAATGGACACCAAAAAAATAGCAAGAATGAAACTGGATTCATCCTGGCTTAAACTTAAAAAAGAGTGAGGATGAAACTGGATGCATCCTGATGTAAATTAAAAATAAGAAAAAATATTTGAAATGGGTAAGATGAAACTATTTACATCCTGGCTATTTTTACATTCTCGTCCATTTAAACAGTATCAAATTTTACATGTCTTTTTCACCCAGGAATTGTTGATTTTGGTCTTTTAACCAATTTTGTGAAAAAAATTCCCCATTCATACCAAAAATAGAATTATTTTTTTTTAAATTCATATCCGATGCGCTATGCGTTCTTTCTCGTAACTAATAAAGTAATGATCCAATTTCAAAATCCTTTTGGCACAATATAGTGGACGAACAAATAAACATTTTTCGTCAAGAAAATATTGCATATTTCACTACTGAAAGGATCAATTATAGTCACCAAGTTAGACTACGTGAAACACCAAAAATTCTTATAAAACTCTCAAACATTTTATTTCATCCGCAAACTAGCAAGATTGGGAGCCTACATGTTTTGGTGAGTTGAGTAAAATTAGATACACGTTACTCAATGAATTATTAGAAAGTTTAGAGGAAAACAAAACATGCTCATAGTCTCACTAACTCAAAAATTTCATATCAGTAAAATAAAATCACATATTTCAAGCATTCAAAGCTTCAGCCATATCATTAAATACTATTATATTTGGTTCAAACATTCCATTGATAACATTTTTATTGTAGGCGGAAACAAGATAGGCGGAAACTAGATTCTTTCTCATTTTGGTGGTATGAACATCTTTAACAAGATAGTTCTACGCCTGAAGCAAACTTTTGAGACTGTACCAATACCAAGAATCATAGAGATGTGAGTATAACTCAACACCACTTTATTCAAACGATTCGGTTAAACTTTTGAACCATAACCTATCAAAACAAATATGGTGTAAAACATCAATATATACCACCTCTCACCGTATCCACAACTCACATTAACTTAGCTTGAAAAACATTGTTAATAATATTTGATATTCTTGTAATGCCGCGTCGTAAGACTTGATTTAATGCAACCATATCAAATAACTTCATAATTAAAATTATGTTCATTTCTTGGTGAGAGTTGGTATTCATATTTGTTTTGATTAGGTTTCTTATTCTTTCGGTTTTGGTTTGGTGTCAAATTCTATCTCATAAGTTCCAAACTTTTATAAGTCACACATTTATTGTCATAAACAATTATTCTCAATATCTAGTTTCCATACAGCTCCTTCTAAGATTGAACAATCAATTTATTTCAATCTAGAATGCAATTATTTGATCACCACGATAACTACAAATAGTTCATCAAACATACCTCATTTGCTTTGAAATCTCAACTGGTCATGAACAATTGTACACTCTTTCCACACCAACAAAGAAATTATAAAAATCATTGCTCCGTATATCGATTAATCTCCGGTATTTACTCGCAATTTTCATTTTCATTGGGAAACAAAAACTTGCTCAAGCAAGTGAAATTATCACCTGTCACAATCATTTAAATGTGAGCATTTGTAACCCAAAATAAGTAAAGTATGCACTTATATAATTACTTAAAAATCAAATAAAAATTAGTACTCCAAGTATCAAACAAAAATAAAGTTTTACAGTTATAACGTCATAGATTATAACTTTCTACTAAGCATATTATCAAACATACGGCGTGCACTAGTTTGATTTCCAGTAATGATCTTATCTTTTCATAACCAAAACAAGAGTAAAGTACTAAAATCAAAACATGATTTTTATTGTAAGTTCTTACATCTCTAACATCTAAACTCAAGTATCACGACTCATATTTTGGACATACATACATAACGATTTTAAAGAATGATTAATTGGGGGATAGAAAAACTAATTGGGGGATATGTGCCGGCATAGTTTTCAATGAAAACCGGCATTGAAAAACCATGCCGGCAGCTACAGTAAAATAACCCCCAATTAGTTTTTCTATCCCCCAATTAATCATTCATTTTAAAATCACAACATCTCTCAAACCAAAAATCTAAATAGAAAATTTCAAAATGGGTTTTGAAGATAAGTTCATGATCTACAAGTTTCATGTTACATATGAATTCAAAATATATACATAAAAATCAAGAATACAAATTCAATCAGGAGTAATTTTTTCCACTCTTCAGAATTTTTCAGCAACGTTATGTGGTTTTCTAAATTACTTTAAAAATACTTTTCGAACTCCAAAAATTCTAAAATTTTACATTGATGATCCTCATGATGTCTAATATATATACTGTATAAATTTCTAGACCCAATTCATTTTCGTTAAAGAAATGTACATAAAACTCTATAATATGTTACAACTATGGTCTATTAATATTAGACATCAAAATTCAATTTTTAGTTATCAAGAAATCTAAATCTAAGCATCATCTTAAATCATTAATAAATAATTATAACATAATGATTCAATATAATAAAATAAACAATGATACTTATCGTGTTTCCGCAATAGGTTCTCATTTAATCTCTATGGCAGAAGAAATCGTCATAAAATTGTTGGAACAATTGCTGAAAATATCCTACAAATGTTATGTCTGAGTCACGACCAGGTCTCTCTCTTTAAGATGTTTCGCGGCTCTTACCAAGATTGTGAAAGCAGTTCTTCCATATCGCGTCGTCCTCAGGATAAAATAGAACACACAATTGGGGGATATCAAAACTAATTGGGGGATATGAATTACTTCCCCCAACCTTAGGTGCCTGTTAAGGGGTGTTTTTGGGCATGAAATTACTAAAACACCCTTAGATTAATAAAAAAAACTTATAAAAAGACTGTTATACCCTCCCCAAAAAATAAAAACCTTAAAATCAATTCCCAAACACAAAATCAGTATCCCCCAATTTAGTACCGGCATACTCGTGTGTTGAAAAAAAAAAAATTCTTCATTTTCTTCATCGTTCTTCGTTCGTTCTTCATCGACGATTAATCGTTAAATCAAAAATTTCTTCGTCGATTAACCCACCCGAATCATAGCCATGCCTCCACGGAAGAAAACAACTTCCCAATCGAACCCAAGTCAATCGAATCCAAGTCAATCGAACCCAAGAACGATTGTTCAACAGAAATTGAAAAAAAAACTTGGTTTGATTGCTCAAGAGGAAGAAGACAAAGAAGCAGAGTTTCGGACGATGAACTATTAGCAGCAAAGATGGCTTCTGTGAGAAGGTTAGTCATTTTGAACTATTTAATTAGTGTTTCACTTGATTTGTAGCTATGGGTTTAGGTCAAAATCGCGAAACCCTAACTGCAAATTTTGAGCTTCTGAAGTTCCGGCATTCAATTTAGTATGAATACCGCACCGGTAGTTAAACCGGCATGCGATCTAGGATGAATACCACGCCGTAAATAGATACCGACACTCAATATAGGTTAAAGACCACGCCGGTACACAGAAAACAATAGGATTTAGTTAGCTGTATTGGCGTAAACTGTATTTTATAATGAATGCCGGAACTATAATTTTGGTATCCAGGAACTTTAGTATTGCTTCCGGCATCTTCGACATTTTATTTTGCATGCCGGTACTTGAATCCGGCATTAAATGTTGTTATGCGGATATACCGGTAGTCGTGTTAAGTTTCCAGGAAATTCCCAGGTTGTACCGGCATCCTCTACATTGATAAGTGCATATTTCACATATATTTAGTGTAAATTCCATGCTAGTATTTGTTGGTTTTCTTGCAAATTATTGTATATTACGCTTGTTTTCTGTTATTTGTGTTTTGTTAGGTAAATCATCCAAAAGAAGTGAATATGCACTTAATTGTGTAAGGAAAGAAGCTAGCTATAAATGGAGAAAGGCCAAAGACCAATTGGAACTCGTTCTGAAAGAACGGAGTCATTCTGAGTTCGTATGAAGAAGTTATGAGCAAAACAAGGACTCAAAAGCATAAAGGGCAGAATGGTCATTTTATCGGGAAAGTGCTATTGACACCCCCGCTGATCGTTAAGGGGCACTTCATGTTAAGGGGCAGTCAAGTTCAAGGGAACTGCTATTTGCAGTCAGGTCTTTTACAAAGGGGGGAGCAGAAATTCAAAATATGATGAAGGCACCCAGCCTATTTGCTTAGGGCACTTCGTCTTCACTGTTCTTAAACAGAACACAGGAATGGCAGACGGAACTCGATGATCATGATGATCACGATGGCGATGGATTTGATCAATAGCGATATTCAAATTTGAATACATCAGGTTCGGGAGAATGATATGAATCTTGGGTAGGAGTCGATTTCGATTCGGAGGGCTCGGCGAGTTCGGGAGATGATGATGCGATGATCGTGATGATCAAGATGTGACGATTTTGAGTGATTCTCGAATTCGAACGGTTCAATGGGGTGTAGTAGCAGTTAGAAGACTTGGGTCGTGCTTGAAATGGAGTTTAGCATCTCAGACGGTGGTTTGCTGCCATGATTGGACGAATAGGCTGCTGCCATTATCGTCAGTAGATGATGAACTTGGAGACTGAAGAATGGAGAGATGATGCTGTTAATAGAGATGAACGGAGCTCGAGTACCGATAGAGAGAACGAGACGTACAGTGAAGATTTAGTGAGGAAGAGAAGCAGTCGGGTCATGAGTTGTTATATGCTAAGAACGATGGAGTGGTAGTTGCTGCTACCATTGGCCGTGACGAGGATAATGAAGCTGGTGATTGATATCGATGATGAAACGAGGAATAACAGGGAGAGTTTGAGCTCGAATTCGGAGGTACAGTTGATTCTCGATGACTGGTTGTCTGAGCTGATGAAGGATGTTGGCTCGAGTCTGTATTGCTGCCATTAATGGAAGCTGACGAGCAGTGCTGAGATAGAAAGTGATGATTGTTGGAAAAATTGGGTAAAAAAAGAGGATGAAATGAACACTAAAAGGAATTGTTGTACTCAAAAGCTTTCAAGGCTCATACGATTTCTTTTAGACGATTATTTCTACCCTCCCAATATCAATTGGCGATTGCAACAGGTATGCGAAATAATGCCTTCAGGATACAATGAAAGCCCTACAACAGAAAATTGAATTCAAGGTTTGCACCCCTTGACCCAATCAAGAACACACTAGAAAGAATTCTGATGATGCTTTAGATGGAGAGAAAACAGGTTGAATTGATTTATGTTTTTCCATTGTTTGAATGAAAACAAATCATCACTACTTATAGGGATATTCATGCCTATTGGAGATGCCTCTTCTCTTCCAAAAGACACATAAGGTGTCTATTGGGAATGGTTGCCTTTTTGAACCATCACACCTATTAAAGGTGTCTCTTCATCTCCAACTAACATTCATTGTGTTTATCCAACACAGAATACTTCCCCGTCATAGCGGCAAACCAAAACAGAAAACCATTTAATTTTTTAAGATATTGAAAATATCCAACAATGATCACGACGGTCTTTGTGGAGAGAATGACGATGAAGCTTGTGCCGGTACTGGCATTTGAACGATGATGATCATGGGCTGATGTTTTGAGTTAGGCATGTGATGGAAGAATGATTGTTGATGTTGTGGGTTAAACTGTGGCATGCAGAGCTCGAAAAGAAAATGTGCGGAACAATGAAGACATGCGTGGAGTTGATAGTTGTACAACTCGGAGGGACCCACGTGTGATGATGGAAGTCCAAGAGTCGTACAAATCGAGAAGAAAAGAGGGAACAGACAAGCACGTGGTGAAATTTTGTATTTGTGGTAAATCTGCGCAAGCTTCGACGCGTTAAAGGGATTACGATGATTTGGTGCAACGTGGATCCTTTGAAGATGGATAGATCGGCAGTGCAGATTAGGATACAAAGATTTCTCAGAAGATCGAACGGATCAGAAGCTATCTGCACGCTACTAGAATACACCGTGATGCACTCAATTATTTGTAGGATAAACTCCACCGACTTTGCATCTTTATCTAGTGCGACTATTGTGGATCGACTAGGGTATTTGATGCCTATAAATAGCTACCTAAACCAAAAGAAAAATAATCATCTTCTTCTTTTATTATTCCTTTTGTAGCTAGAGACAAAAACAGAGAGAGAAATAAAGTTTTGCTCCCTGGCTTTTCTTGTGAGTTTTTATCTTTAATTCTATTTTTATTCTTTCTCTTTTATTTATTTGTAGAATTCTTTTTAGTTATGAGTAGCTAAATTTCTTTTTGATTAGGGATGATTTCAAAGTCCTGAACAATGAAGCTTTAATTTCTTAAACCAAGTTTATTTCAAGTTTTATTTTATTGTTGATTATCTTTATTATTTTTAATGTTTAAGAATATTGAGGGGTTATTTAAAGTGATCAATTAAATTAACCAATCAATAATTCTTCTACTAGTATTGGGGTTGGTGATACGTGTAATTGTCACTCAATTCTTTACACAAGTAGTAAATCGCAAGAGCTGACAGAGGGATTTTGTTAAGCAATTGTGTTTAAAGATAACACTAGTAAGCGAGGCCGAGCCTATGCGTCGATGCTAGGATCAACTTTGATTCACAGAGTGTAAAGCATTCGTTAATCTACACCTTGAGAGATTATTTTTGGTGGGTTATTTGGATAGAAGCGGTGATCGAGCGCTTCCGTATCCCGGTGACAACGGGAATCCGGGGATAGCGAGCTTATTGCTATTCTACGGTTGGTAACAATATAAATTCAACAATAGATAAACTTGTACTCAATTAAGTTTCAGTTCGGTGGCCGAAGGATTCCCTAGTCTTCTTTCTTCTTATTATTTACAACAAATCTCTTTTATTTTCTTTTGTCATTTACTTTGATTAAAATCTAAAAACCCCCCTTTCGGTTACTTTTTAAACAACTAAAATCTCCCTGCTCTTCGTGGGAACGAACTCCTTGCCATTATATTACCAGTTAATTGTGTGGAAAGAAGTAATTAATTTGTTGTGTAAACGACGCGCATCAAATTTTGGCGCCGCTGCCGGGGAGCAGTCGGTAGCTTTTAGTTGTTTTATTTTCTTTTAGTATTTTTTTTTTTTATTTTGTTTTTATTTTGTTTTTATTTTATTTGAAAAAAAAATATATATTTTTAATCATCTATTCTTAGATTTTACTCTAGATTTTTTTTTGGTCTCAGGCACTTAATCTCTGGCACCGAAAGATTGGGATTATCTGAGGTGCGGAATTCAAACTCGCAAAGGAACGGTACTTCAAGCACGTCAGCAGTTACAACTAGAACCTTCTACAGAAGAGATGGTTAATACAGACGACGAGATAGATCCACCACCTCCACCTCCACCTCCCGAGAGAGGAAGGCGTTGAGAGATCTAACATCACCATGTTTGGAATCTCAACCAATGTGTATTACTCTAAATGACACAGTGGAACTTAAGTCAAGCCTTCTTCATTGGGTTCCAAAGTTCAAGGGACTACCGGTGAAGATCTAATCGACACTGCGGCCGGTTTGAATCTGAGTTAGAAGTATGAAAAAGAGTGATGATGATGATGATACGGCTTTTCTACAAGCTTTTCCGTTTTCATTGACGGACCAAGCGAGACTCATGGTTCTATTATCTCCCTGCTAGGAAGTATTACCACATGGAATAGGAATGAAAAAGTTGTTTTTGGAAAAGTATTTTCACCTTACTAAAGCCTGCATCTATTCGCAAGGAGATTAGTGGCATTGTGCAGTTACGGAGAATCTTTGTATGACTATTGGGAGAGGTACAAGAAATTGTTGGCGAGTTGCCCACATCATCAAATACCACCACAACTTATCATTACACACTTTTATGAGGGTTACTACCGCATGAGAGACACTTGATTGATGCGGCTAGCGGTGGTGCAGCTAATAAAAAGCGTCGAGAGGCTACTAGTTTGATTGAGAGCATGGCTGCAAATACGTGACAATTTTATAATAGAGATTCATCGGTGGTTAGAAGAGTTAGTGAGATGGGAGATTCTTCACACATGGAGCAACGAATGAGTAATATGGAAAAAATGGTACAACGTATAACATCTGCGAGTTGTTCCTTCATATGAAGAGGATCTTAGAGGTAAATGCTATATTTCTAATCGAGAGGCCAAGATATGATCCTACTCTAATACTTATAATCCTGGTTGGAAAGATCACCCAAATTTCAGATTATGCGAACAAGCAAAGTGCTGACTCTAATCCATATGCGAGACAAGGTGGTTTTCAACAATCACAACTCCGACCTCAAACTCGGCAACAAACTCGAGTTCTAGTTTAGAGGAGATGATGAAGGTTATGATGCAAGAACAAAGGGAATGTCTCAAAAACAAGATGTTATATTGCAACAAAACCTACAATATCAACAAAAGAATGATCTTGCTTTGTTAGAGACTTACAAATGCGAGATGGGGCAAATGGCGGCGATATGAATGCACTAAAAACACAAACATCAACAAAGTTACCATCACAACCTTTTGTGAATCCAAGAGAAGCGAGTCAATGCCGTAACTCTAAGAAGTGGGAGACAAACTGAAGAACCACAACAACAACATGTGGTTCATGGCGACATTGAGAAGGAAGTAGAAGCGGAAACCGTACCAAAAGGAAAATCCAACCTCAAATGGCCAACCTAAGGACACGGTTCCCACCTTTACCACACCACCTCCTTTCCCTAGTCGTTTTCCAAGTCAAAGAAGCAAGCTCAAGACAAGGAGATCATGGATATTTTCAGCAAGATACAAATCAACATTCCATTTATTGAGGCCATCGGAGAGCCAGGTACCCGGGTATGCCAAGGTTTTGAAGGATTTATGCACAAGGAAGGATAAGTTGATTGCTAATTAAATTACTCGGTGGGCGAAAGTGCTACGGCTATATTCTTGAAGAAGATGCTGCTAAGTGTGAAGATCCTGGGGGTTTCACGGTGCCAATTACTATTGGTAACCGATGATTTGAGCGTGCTTTGCTTGATCGGGAGCTTCCATAAGTGTTATGTCGGCCGATGTTTATGATTCTTTGAATCTTGGACCTTTAAAAGAGGCAAATATTACTATTCAATTGGCAAACAAGTCCAATATATATCCTAAAGGAGTCGTGGAGGGCGTGTTAGTTCAAGTGAATCAGTTAATTTTAGGTTGATTTCTACATTGTGGATATGCAAAATGGAGAAAATTGTTCATCTACCGTTACTTCTTGGGAGACCGTTTATGAAAGCGGCAAAGACGAAGATTGATGTGGACAATGGTACACTCACTATGGAATTTGATAAGGAGATCATTCGCTTCAACATATTTGAGGCCATGCGTTATCCTAGTGATGTGCACTCCGCTTTCTCTATTGATGTTATTGGTTCGTTGGCACAACAAATGTTTGATTTGAGCAATGAAGGCGAACTTGGAGTCGTGTTGCGAAATAGCATTGATTTGGACGTTCATGGGCAGCGAATGTGGGCGTCGAATTAGTCAAAGAGATAGTGGAGATGTGTGGTGCTTTAACAACATTACAAGAAGCTCGAGCAGGTAATATCTCTTATATTTCTTTACCAGTAACTAATGAGGTTCCTTTACCTTCTATTGTGCAGGCACCTAAACTAGAATTGAAGCCTCTTCCCGATCACTTAAAGTATGCTTACTTGGGTGATAAAGGGGAGCTTCAGTGATTATTGCAAAAGAATCTCCAATGCTATACAAGAAGAACGTCTACTTCGGGTTACGAAGGAGCACAAAGCGGCCATTGGTTGGACAATTGCTTGACATTAAAGGCATTAGTCCTTCAATGTGCATGCATAGAATCCTTATGGAAGATGATAGCAAGCCGATGCGAGATGCTCAACGTAGGCTTAACCCCCAATGATGGAGTCGTGAAGAAAGAGATCCTCAAATTACTAAGTGTGGGGGTGATTTAATTCGGCGGCAAGTGGGTTAGTCGGTGCAAGTGGTGCCTAAGAAATCGGGTGTCTTTATTTGTTAGAAACCAAGATGATGAACTTGTTCCTACGAGTTCAAAGTGGATGGCAGTGTGCATAGACTACGAAGCTCAATTCGGCTACCGCGAGATCACTTTCCTTTGCCTTTCATTGATCATATGTTAGAGAAGGCTGGCGGGACATTCACATTATTGCTTTTGGACGGTTATTCGGGATACAATCAAATTGTTATTGCACCGGAGAGGATCAAAGAGAAGACTACCTTTACTTGCCCTTTCGGTACATTTGCATATAGAAAAGAATGCCATTTGGTCTTTGCAATCGCTGCCACTTTTCGAGAGATGTATGGTCATTATATTTTTCGACTACGTGGAAAATATCATTGAAGTATTTATGGATGATTTCGGTGTTTATGGTGATTCATTTGATATTTGTTTAAATAATCTTGAACTTGTTCTTAAAAGATGCATAGACACTAATCTTGTTTTAAGCAGGAGAAATGCCACTTTATGGTAAACCATGGAATTGTGCTCGGTCACATCGTGTCCTCTCAAGGGCTCGAAGTAGACAAAGCAAAGATAGACTTGATTAGAAACTTACAATACCCCACTTCGGTGAGGGAGATTCGCTCGTTTCTTGGTCATGCAGTTTTTATAGGCGGTTTATCAAAGATTTCTCCAAAATCTCAATGCCGA
This sequence comes from Papaver armeniacum, assembly GCA_023531295.1. Taxonomy (NCBI): domain Eukaryota; kingdom Viridiplantae; phylum Streptophyta; class Magnoliopsida; order Ranunculales; family Papaveraceae; genus Papaver; species Papaver armeniacum. Next base: position 117,910 of record JAJJWW010001397.1, read on the forward strand.
TGTGCAAATTGTTGCAAAAAAGAGGTTGCCTTTAATTTCGATCGGGAGTGCAAGGATGCCTTTGATAAATTGAAGGAGATGTTGACTCTTCACACCAATTATTAAGTCACATTTGGAGTTTCGTTCGAGTTAATGTGTGATGCAAGTGATTATGTCGGAGGTTTTATTTTGGGTCGAAAGTGGACAAGAGGTCACATGTGATTTATTATGCATCAAGAACCCTTAATGAGGCTCAAATAAATTATTCAACCAACGAGAAAGAATTCTTTGGCTATAGTATTTGCACTAGAAAAATTTAGATCATATTTAGTGGGTACAAAAGTGATTGTATATTCGATCATGCGGTACTTCGGTACCTATTGAAAAAAGGAGGCCAAGCCAAGACTCATAAGATGGATTCTTTTCTTTGCAAGAATTCGATGTGAAATCGAGAGATAAGAAAGGTATCGAGAATCATTGCGGATCATCTTAGTAGAATTGTTGTATCGAAGAAGAACTTCCCTTACAAGATCGTTTTAGGACGAACAACTTTTCTCAATTGAAGAATCAACACCTTGGTATCTTTGATATAGTAAACTATTTGGTTACAAGGCAAGTACCTAGTACGATGTCTAATTTTCAAAAGTTAAAGCTTAAGAAAATAGCCAAACGGTATGTGTGGGATGAGCCCTACTTGTGGAAATATGGTCTTTGATCAGTTATTCGTGGTGCGTACCTAACTACGAATTTCAATCAATTCTATCTTTTTGTCATTCTTATGCTTGTGGTGGTCACTTTGGTTCTAAAACGCAGCTCTCAAAGTTCTTGAGGTGGCTTTTATTAGCCTACCCTATTCGAGGATGCATATGCTTTTGCAAATCTTGTGATAGATGTCAACGAGCGGGCAATCTAGGTGCTCGAAATCAAATGCCACTCACACCGATTCTTCATGTAGAGATTTTCGATGTGTGGGGTATTGATTTTATGGGCCCTTTGTTATTCGAATGGAAAATATTATATACTTCTTCTTTGTGGATTATGTTTCTAAATGGGTGGAAGCTAAAGCCACCCCTACTAATGATTCTCAAGTTGTTTGTGAGTTTGTGAAGGAATATATTTTCTCTAGACATGGTACACCACGAGTGGTTATCGGTGATGGAGGTTCGCATTTCAAGAAATCTTTTCATGCTCTCTAAAGAAGTACAACATTACTCACAAGGTTGGCACGTAGTATCACCCACAAACTAGTGGGCAAGCTGAAATTTCAAATCGTGAAATAAAGTCCATTGGAGAAAGCATCAATACTACGAGAAAAGATTGGAGCTTCGGAGCTTAATGATGCACTTTGGGCTTATAGAGCGGCGTATAAGACACCAATTGGTATGTCTCCATATCGGTTGGTTTATGGAAAAGCTTGTCATCTCCCGGTTGAACTTGAGCATAAAGCTTTTGGGCGGTAAAAATGTACAACATGGAGTATGATGAAGGTGGAAAACAAAGGAAGCTACAAATAAATGAAATTTGGAGGAAATACGTAATGATGCTTATGAGAGCTCTCGTATATACAAGGAAAAGGCGAAGTTATTCCACGACAAAATGATTTCTCGAAAAAGTTTTGTTGTGGGGGCGAAAAGTTCTTTTATTTAATTCTCGTCTTAAGTTATTTCTGGCAAGCTAAGGTCCCGATGGGTGGGACCATTTGTTGTTACTAATATTTTTTTCTCATGGTGCGGTTGAAATAACTAGTCCTAAATAGGAAAGTTTTCAAGATCAACGGCCATGGGCGGAAGCCATACTACGAGAACTTCACTACGGTGGATGTTGATGAGATTGAGCTTCGTGATTTACTTCCTCACGGAGGAGTAATTTGGAGAATGCCAAGTCGAGTGAGGACGTAAAACTAGCGCTAAATGGGAGGCAACCCATCGGTTTTGTATCTCTATCTTTTGTATTTTATTTTTCTTAGATTTTCATATCATATTTTGATTTCCCACCTTGACTTTACTTAGAATGAGTCAATTACATTGAGGACAATGTAAAGTTTAAGTGTGGGGGAGTGTTTGGATATTTTGCATATAGAGTTTTTAGCCTTTTTGAGTCGATTTTTCAAAATTTTGAAAATTTTTGCATAAAAAACCTCCAACTTGTAGAGATTTTAGAGTCACTAGCATACTTTAGGTATGTTTACATAGAGATTCGACCGACATAGCTGAACTTGGAAGTGTTAGGAAACTACGTTGGATTTCTTACTTGTTAGAGTGTTAAATAATGGATTTAATCATGCCGGTGATGCAAATTAGGAGAGCGAGAGGAAATGCATTATTAGAGTTCTTTGATCAATCATTAGTGGAGACTACCTATTTTCAAATCAACGGAGGCACCGAGACCAAATTTCTTTGTAGGTGACTAAAGAGCTTTCTTTTGAGTGTGTGTCACCGTACGTTAATTAGGGTAGAATGGTGAGCTACCCAACCTCCCACCAATAGAAGCACTACTCTTTGATCTCTTGAGTGCTAATTTTGTCAATCATAAGGGTAGCGTCTATAGATGAACACCACCTTCTTGTAGTTTGATTTGCGATTAGCACCATTCTCTCTGCCAACAACGAGATCCATAGAAACACATCATCATCAACAAGGGAAGCGACATCAAAATCTACAAGGAAAGTTGAAGGCGTTTGAGGTTCAAGCAACAATTCACGGAAGAGCAAAATTTCATATCCAAGTAAAGCAACAAACGGTGAAGCGGTTACATATATGTTGAAGACTTACACATAAGGAGCATAAATTATATCCAAGTATGAAGACTTATTTGCAAGAGCGAGAGAAAATCAAAAGATGAGAATTATTGAAGTTTATGATACGAAGACAATACAAGTTGTGAAGATCAAAGTGGTAAAGTACTTCTTTTATGGCCAAGTTAATTTTAATTTCGTTATTATTTTTAGTTGCAATCTTTTTGTCTTAAAAAAAAAATAATAATAATAAAAAAAAAAAAATGAAAAAAAAAAAAAATGAAATTTGCATTAGGTTGTTATTTGTTCAATAAAGCCATGGGAAGAAAAATTTATAAAGAAGTTTCAAGCAACAA